>CM024586.1:28755321-29170073 GCA_014182565.1 Eucalyptus marginata
TTCCTTCCATTACTGTGCTTCAGGACTGCATGTACAATCTGAGCTAAATCATCTTCACTCAATGCTCTTATCTTCTTACCTCCGAATAATTTCTCCACTGATCTTACAAAAGCTTGAGTCAGTCGCTCACTTGAAATGTTTAAAAGCTGGAAACAATCTCTTGGTATAATGATCTGACTAGGTCTATTTGCATCTGCATCAGGCAACTCAAGAAGAACACGATCACCTGCTTCAAGATGCTCGGCCCCTTTAGCAAACCAACCTAGATAAGACAGTAAAGAAAGACAAAAGTAAACAAATATTCATTTACTAGTTTACAATGGGAGGAAACAAGAAAAGAAGCAAACAAAAATAAATTCACACTGGCCACGGACGAATTTAAATGTGAATACTCCGATGAGTGTGGAAACCTTGCATAAGTACACATGACATAATGGAAAAACAAAACCAGGAAGTAGCGTGAAGCAGCCAGTTGGTCTGCTTTGTTATCCTTTTAGAATACTTAGAGATGGAATTACAGTAATAAAAACCTAGGAGAAAGGGGACAAACTGTTTCAAAGAGTGCACATTTCTTCACCATATTGAAAGTGCTAGAAATTTCTTTCAGCTGCCCAATATCACTTTTATAAAGAAACACCACTAATGTCAGAAATAAAAAGAAGGAACCCAAGTCTTTCACTGAACTTTCTCCTTCTTTAAGAAGTTGAAACCAATGACTATTTTCATCAAAAGCTCGAGGCCATGAAAACAGAATGCTCACCACTGTATCAAAAGCTTGCGCCATAGGAATGACTCCAACAGTTAACGGCATTATGTGAGGCCGAAATCCAAGAATCCCATTGAATAAGATGCAGGAACTCTTACATTCCTCCAGTGTCGCTTCCTGCACGGTGCAGAACTTTTAGCTTCATTCTGAAGAATAAACTAAGAAAATTTCAGAGTAATTCCATATGGAGTGCTTTACCTAGGGAGAAATCGCAAGTATTGCCCCTACTGCAACAGCAGATCCACTAGAAGATCCTCCAGGCACGCAATCGGGTGCACATGGGTTTCTTGGCGTGCCGTAATGTTTATTCTCCCCATTTATGCTGCCACCTGTGTGGTCAATTCATCTCAGTGGATTATATTCCTCACTTTAAAGTAGAACTTCCTTATGGAAGCTATATAAGAAGGGAATAGACTACCTGGAAATTCCATTCTCAAAATAGAATTCCTCAAAGTCAACCTCGGTAGACTACGTATGTGTTGCATTTATCCCGTCTTTTCCAGGTGTCGTTCCCATCTTAAGCCAAACATTCCAAGTTCAAAAGACAAAAACGGAAAAAGAAAGTTCTTAAATCAGGATGCCTCCTAACTGGCAGGGCAAGACACTTCGCTCCAAGATTCAGAACCTATAATCTGATTTTGAGAAGACTATGTGAAATGCGACTGCGCAGGTTGTCTAAAGTAGTAGAGCTGGTACAGAGTCTCTGGCAGCTCTAGCCATGCAATTACTCTAGCTCATCCCCGATTCTCTCTCCATGCTAAGGCTAAGCAAAAGCACATAGCTGCCCTATCCTTGATTCATTGCATGATCTCTAAACTTGACAGTAAGCCACGATTCTCAAGTTTGAGCTGTGTTTTTCAATTGCAGCAAGACTGAGTTTATAAGCCAAGTTCACAGACACTCAACCTGTATGCCATTTCATCCATGACAGTTTTTCCAACACATGTAGCACCCGCTTTCAACACATTCAAAACAGCTGGAGCTGTGGAAGATGCAGGCGCATGAGTCCTCGCCCAATCAGGATTTCCGAACCCAGTCACATGTCCTTCAATGTCGAAGCTGCACGCAGAATTCCATATGAAAAAACCGACATAAACTTCAGTCTCAGAAAACGTCCAACTACGCATGGCAGCAGGATGGCAGCAGGATGGCAGCAGGAATCAATGTAAAATTTCATGCCTTTTAACAGAAGATGCATGCACAAGTAGCGCAACCATTGTGAGGAACACACAGTAATAACTAGATCTCTCCCATTAATTCAGTGATAAATGTAAACGACTAACACTCACTAGACCAAGATCAAAATCCAACACTTACAAAACAAAACCATATCGATAAAAAACAATCTTCCAGGTACAAGTCAAACAGGCATATGCAGCAAGCTTAACCCGAGATGTCTATGCTCGATGCTCTGTACTTTTTCCGAAAACTTTTAGGAAGAAAATGCGGCGAGCACAAACACCTCGTCATCAATTAACATGGCGGGTGACATCTATCGACAACATGGTACTGAAGACGACCACCTCCTCCTCTTTCTTTGCCGCTCGGAACATGGGGTCCCATCACATTCGCTGAAAATGAACCCCGCGTCAGCTGATCACCTGGTATGCTAATATCTTCTCATTGGGTCTTCGCTTTTTCATGACAAAGGTCGATACTTCACCGAGTAATCCGAAGTTAACAACTACTTACTTGACCAAGCAGACACATCTTCGCAAACCACGCAAAAGGGGGCAAAGCCCACAACCCAAATCATCTTCCCACTTGAATAAAACGAGGAAAACTGAACACCCAGAAACGAAAGCTGGGGCTATCGAGAGAGAAAAAGAGGTGCTGCAGTGAACCGGGTCGCAGTCGAGCGACGACGGATGAAGTAGGAATCACTCACATGTCCTTGACGGCGAAGGTGAGGCCGGCGAGGGGAAGCGAGGGAGACGGGGCGGGAGGCTTGAGGACGAATTTGCTGACGAAAGCGCCGTACTCCGGAGACGTCGCCATTTTTTCTGGGCGCTGTTCGCTGTTTCCGGCTATCACCCGCTCGTCGGAAGAGACAACGGATGGATAGTTCCGGTACAGAAACGAGGCTCCAATGGCCACGGAGAGCTTCTTGATTTTTGACCCAATCAGTTTTGACAGAAAAATGAGAAATTTACTCTTTTGTATATCATCTGATAAACCTGTCAAAAGGCTTCTTAATTATTTGTAATTTGAATTTTTACGATCTGGAATAAAATATTATTTTTATAATATACTAAAGACTGTCACGTAATTATTTTTTAAATTAAAAATAGTTCAGCTCAGATTAACTTATCCACATGTTTTGACACACATTTTCATACAATACAAATCTAATCTACCGCATATCACTTAAACACTTAAAAACTCATAAACGAATTGAAGTGAGAACACAATATCGAGTGAAGGTCATAGAGATGAGTTGTAAATTCATTTAATACTCATAATATTTAAACTTAACCATTCTTAACACATCATTCTAATTTATATTACAACTCATTAAATATGGTTTTTCTTTTCAATTTCCATTAAATACAGATTAAGAAATGGGTTTATACTTATCTTGATATGTCCATTTCCGAGAAAGAAGCATTGAAAATGGGTTGAAAACATGTGGATCGCAAGAAAAATGGCAAACTTGTAATTTTGTTGAAAATCAATGATGATTGATATAATCCTCTTCTATTTGTAGGCTCAATTTGAGATCATGACGCATGATTCTTATCCTTCAATCCAATCGATGGCTTAATGGTGGCAACATTCATCTTTTTGACAAGAGACGCTAGGTTCCAAATTGAATCGGAATGATGTTTCATTGTCGATTAGCTTGTATTCTTTAAATCTAGTCATGAATTCGATGGTTCGCTCATTAAGATTTGATGTATATTATACAATGAAAAACTCGGACCCATATATAACATATGGATATGTCCGTTCCATGATCTTTCTTAAGTGATGAATTTAAACATGCGAGCATTTAACCAAATCGAGCCATTCGATTTATTTCAGAAATTTTGACATGCGATGCACTTTGATTTGTACATAGCGCAATCATTTCATCTTTTACGCAGTCACTCCCCTTGTGGGGCAACGCTAGTAAAGTTGAAGTTGGCACAGCTAGTCCGGCGCAGCAGCAGCGACGAGCTAAACCCTAATCTCGACCTCGCCACGTCGAACAGCAGGAGATTATCTTCAAACTGATGCGCCCCGATCACGATCGTCCTTCGGCCGTGACCCCGTCGATGAACGCCAGGCAGAGCGTCTCCGGGCGCACCTCGACCATGGAGTTATCGCCGAAGATGGTCCAAATGGTGTCCTCATCTTGCATCACGAATTCGATGATCGGGACTCCGGGACCGACCCGGGTGCTCGGGAACCTCGCTCGCTCGTAGCATGCCGGGAACGGCGGGATCGGCTCCGCTTGCGGTGTCTGCGAGAGCTCGCTAGTGAAGAATCGAGTCACGGCTACGAAAATTGAGTGCTCCAAAATCGTGTACGGCGTTGTGGTGCTGATCCTTGTTCGTCCATTGCCTGCTAAAACACGCCCTTGTTAGAATGAAACATCTCGCATAAAATTTTAATTATGAAAGGTGTGGCTGATGAAAAAAAATAAATGCTAGAGTACAAAATCTTCATAGTTCGAGTTTTGATTTTGATATTGAGAACAAAAATTCTCGTAATTTGATAACCTTATGAAGTTGATTTAGTGGTTAAGGATCTAACTTGTGTGTGTGAATTAGATGTAACATAATATATATTTGGTTATCACATCATTAAGTATAAACAATTTCATATTTGGGCCATTCATAAGGGTTTAGACTCATGTCTTATATATTTCATTAGATTAATGCGACGTCTATCGATTCGGGATTTATCTATGCTTTCTAGTTGGAAAAAAGAAGAACTTGAAATTTCAAGTTTGACTCAACGTTATTACCTAGTAAAGATGTGTTCAATGGGACAGGTTTCTGATTTATCCTGATTGATCTCACTCCGACGAAGTACTTCCCTCTCCGTCGGAACGTCAGCGGCGTGTATCGCAATCCGCTCGAGACGTCGACCCCGGGAAGCATGTTGTACGGCCCGTCGCCAAAGAAGATGACCCCTCTGTTGTCATCGGAACTCACGCTGGTGAGGCACAAGGCGAACATCGGCGGAAAGCCGCAGTGCGAGGCCAGCTGGCTCTGGAGAGAGATCGGCGTGCGGCCGAGCCCGGCAACGCCATGGACACCGGCCGGCAACCCAGGTTGGAGCAAGGAAGAGGGTGCGCAGGCGAAGTAGAACTTGCGGAATCGGATCGTTCGACCAGGGTTCGAGCCGCGAGTCGTCAGGATCGAGAACATGTCTATTGAGAGCTCCGCAACGGCTCTACGCTTTGTCAGGGGGTTCACCTGTCAAAACGTATACTGATATTAGTATTTCTCTATTCGTGATTTGCTGAAGAGAATGCTGTTCTATACCGCCAAGATCCCGCAGGAGTTATTGTGGCAACCGGGCCGTCCGGGGGAGGCGAGGGTGGCGGAGCCCGAGCAAGTGCGGCAGAACCGGGCCTTGCCGGCGGGGGAGCAGAGGTAGTCGCTGAAAGGAGGAGCGTAGAATGACGACGAGACGTAGCGCCGCTCGTCGCAGTGCTCCCACACCATCCCGCCGTCGAGATCCACGAGGTGAGGGATGGGCTTCGTGGGGGTCCTCTTCAGTACGTCGGCCACGTGAAGGCCCGTTGCGCTGTCTTTGTGGACTGCCAGCACGTATCGGTTGATCATGGGCGGAGGTGGCGGAGGAGGAGGAGTCGTTCGGGAGCGCGAAGCGGGAGCGAGGAGAGGGAGAGCGGAGAAGATAAGAAGGAGAAGGCGGAGGAGACGGAGGGGAGAGTCTGCAGCGGCCGCCATGAGAGAGGCTTCGAACTGATAATGAAGAGAGAAAAGAGACAGGAGCAGATAGACAGAAGAGGCGGGGGGGCAGATATTGAACGTTGGCTTCGGTTACGAAGGGATTCACCAGAAGAACGTGGGTTCTGACATCGTTGCTAAGCTTTTGAGGAATGCGTTACAGGCGATGCTGTGCGAGTATTGCGGAAGAAGGTTTTGGGGGATGAAAACGGAAGCTTAGGAATTCTTCTGTGGTTAGGGCTTGGCTGAGCTTTTAGAGAAAACCCGAAACGCTGATCGACGTTTCAGATGTTTATAGGTTTTATCTTGCCAGCTCTTGTCGTCACGGGTTACCGTTGCATGTTTTGGAACGCCGGTAAGAGATGGAGAGCCATAGTAGTTTCCACTCGCAACTGCAAGTGCCATAAATAAGTTGTATTTGAGATGTTTTTGTTGCTCTGAATTTTCATTGATATGGTGTTCGAGATGACTGTTGCTTCAGTTCCGATTCAAGTTATGGCCACAAAGCTGTTCTCTCTGACATCTTAATGAACAATGTCCTTCGACATTCACCAATGCTTGGTGGCAACGATCCGACGAGCTGGTTTTGAGTCAGAATAAGCTCTTTGTAATTCACTAGGGCACCCCATGAAGTCGAGAATGATTTCTGATAAGGTTAATTCTCCTTGTCCCAATGTTAGAATATTTAAATAATAAACACGTCTTCATTTAATAATAGTTTTTTTAATGCTTGGGGTATTCCATAAAATCTCATATGGCAGACGTAGCTAGGTAAATCCCGAAGCCAATATTTCAGCGCTCTATTTGCCTCCCCAATTAAATTTCCACAATTCGCATGCGTTTCATCGGGTCAAAAGGTTTGAATGCTTATATCGTAAAGAAGTAGAAAGAAATGTCACACACTCCTTATTCCTTACCCATATGACAGACTGCGCAAGCACTTGGTTGCCAAAATGCTCAAAGTGTCACAATAAGCAACCACAAATTCTTTCAGAATATAAACGAGTGGGCTGTATGATACACAGAACTTTATTTTCTCAGCAACACAGCCTTATGAAAATCACAGAGTCCGCGCTACATTCGACTGCACGGTGCACACAGCATAAGTACAAGGATATCGGCCTGTAAACATAGCTAGAAGCATCTCGGGAAAAGGATGAGGCGTACATACGTCAAACTGATTTCTCTACAATAGCAGCTTCCTCCTTAAGAGACTCATACAGTGTCTCGACGAGGTCTAGCAGGAACCCATCGGCACCATTTTTCGCCAGCAAGGATATCGAGATAGGCAAATTATCATGCAGCCCCATCGGTATGCTTACCTGTAAATGCGAATTGCAGACACTTAATACTAGATTGCATAGAGGCATTAGATTAAATTGAAACAGGGGTATGAGAGGCTTTAAGGTTGCATAGTGAGAGACAATTGCACAACCTGACAGAATCCTGATAAACCAGCAATGGAAAGCAAATTGAATGCCTTTTCAACGGAGACGTCCAGAGAGGATGCATCTGTTTGTAGCTTTGGCGGAGGCTCAGGAACCGTGGGGATTGCAAGGACACCGAAATCCTGTAACAAAGGCAATAGCACCTCATTCAATAGCACCTCATTCTTCTTTATGATTTAGACTGCTCCAGATTGTTAAATAAAAACAGTATCCTTTGATAATTCTTTGGTTATTTTGGTCAATTGTATTTTGGGAAATCCAGAGCATAATGTTAAACATAGCAAGGAGCCAAGAACAGTGACAGAAGACAACTACGGACTCAAAGGCATGCGAGATGACAAGAGAGGGACATACCCCGAGTAGGGAAGTAAGAGCAGAATGTAATTCTTTCTTCACTGACCAACAGATATCAACATTTTCTTCAGTCATCTCAAGGGCTTGCCTGACCCGTTCTGATATTATCGGGTCCAAATCGGGCTTGACAGCAGAGACCCAATCCTTGTGATGATTCTTGAACTCATACCTATGATTCAAGGTTAATCAGAATCCTTCTCTAGATAGTGGTTCTCTTCAATATCCCACACAATGATCAACTGAAATAAAATCCAACAAGGGTTCAGGTACACATCACCACCTCTGAAGCAACCGCCTCGCACTAGAAAGAGCTGCCAAAGATGGTATGCTGTCTACTTGATCCTCTTTTGTTTGACACAGGAAAGAACTCAAGGCCGGAACGTTGTCTCTGATGTAGTCCCCAAGGACAGCATGCTTAATTATAGCACCTGCATTGATTCACATTAAGGAGCATCAGATACAAAAAGAAAAACTAGTTAGGGATTGGATATATATGAATTGAGAGATTATCCAATTTCAGTCCAGTTCACTTCCATCTGTAATGATCAATTCCTTCCACATTTCTGTGCTTCAGGACTGCATGTACAATTTGAGCTGTATCATTTACTCAAAGCTCTTATCTTCTTACCTCCGAATAATTTCTCCACTGATCTTACAAGAGCTTGAGTCAGTCGCTCACTTGGAATGTTTAAAAGCTGGAAACAATCTGTTGGAATAATGATCTGACTAGGTCTATTTGGATCTGCTTCAGGCAACTCGAGAAGAACACGACCGACCTGCTTCAAGATGCTCGGTTCCCTAGCAAACCAACCTAGATAAGACAGTAAACAAAGACAAAAGTAAACAAATATTCATTTACTAGTTTACAATGGGAGGAAACAAGAAAAGAAGCCAACAAAATAAATTCACACTAGTCATGAAGGAGTTTAATGTGAATACTCACAGAAGTGCAGAAAACTTGCATGAGTACATGACATAACTTAAAAACAAAACCAGGAAGAAGGGTGAACCAGCCAGTTGGCTGCTGTGTTATCATTTGTAGAATACTTAAAGATGGAATTACATTGCAAAACAAAACCTAAGAGAAAGGGGACAATCTGTTTCAAGGAGGCACACATTTCACCACATTGAAAGTGCAAGATATTTCTTTCAGCTGCCCAATATATTATTTTTATAAAGAAACACCACTGATGTTAGAAATAAAATAAGGAAGCTAAGTCTTTCACTGAACTTTCCTTCTTTAAGAAGCTGAAACCAATGACTATTTTCATCAAAAGCTCGAGGCCGTTAAAAAACAGAATGCTCACCTACTGTATCCAAACTTTGTGCCATTGGAACGACTCCAACAGTGCTAACGGCATTATGTGAAGGCCGAAACCGAGAATCCCACAGTAAGATGCGGGAACTCTTACACTTCCTCCAGTGTCGCTTCCTGCAACGGTGCAGCACTTTTAGCTTTATTCAGAAGGATAAACTGAGAAAATTTCAGAGTAATCCCAGGATGAAGTGCTTCACCTAGGGAGAAATCGACAAGCATTGCTCCTACTGCAACAGCAGATCCACTGGAAGATCCTCCAGGCACACGATCGGGTGCACATGGGTTCCTTGGTGTGCCATAATGTTTATTCTCCCCAATTATGCTGCCACCATAAAAATAATCATTTCAGTGGATTATATTCCTCTCTTTAAAGCAGAACTTCCTGTTCAAGCTATATTTAAGAAGGAAGAGACTACCTTGGTAAATTCTCAAGTTAGAATTCCTTAAAGTCAACCTTGGTGCACTATTGTATGTGACGCATTTATCCCATCTTTTCATTGGTAAGCATTCCTATCTTAAGTTAACCATTCCAAGTTCAAAACAAAATATGGAAAAAAAAAGTTCCCTCCTTCACTGGCAAGGCGAGAGGCTTTGTTCCAAGATTCAGAACTCTATAATCTGATCTTGGGAAGACCATCTGAAATATGACTGCATTGCAGGTTGTCAATCAGTCTAGCTCATCACCGATTCTCTCTGCATGCTAAGGCTAAGTACAAGTATATACCTACCCCATCCTTGATTCATTGCATGCTCTCTAAACTTGACAGTAAGCCACAATTCTCGAGTTTGAGTTGTGTTTTTCAATTGTAGCAAGACTCTGAATTTACAAGCCAATTTCGCAGACACTAACCTGTATGCCATTTCATCCATGACAGTTTTTCCAACACATGTAGCACCCGCTTTCAACACATTCAAAACAGCTGGAGCTGTGGAAGATGCAGTCTCGTGAGTCCTCGCCCAATCAGGATTTCCAAACCCAGTCACATGTCCTTCAATGTCGAAGCTGCACATAGAAGTCCATATGAAAAACCGATACAAACTTCAGTCTCAGAAATGTCCAACTACACACAGCAGCAAGAATCAATTTAAAATTTCATGCTTTATCACAGAAGATGCATGTACAAGTAGCGCTGCCATCGTGAGGAACACACGGTAATAGTTAGATCTCTCCCTTTAATTCAGTCATAAGTGTAAACTACTAACACTCACTCACTAGACCAAGGATGGAAATCCGACATTTACAAAACGAAAACATATCGATGAAAAGAAACTTTCCAGCCACAAGTCAATCGGGCATATGCAGTAAGCTTTACCCAGCCGTCTATGCTCGATGCTCTGTATTTCTTTCGAGAACTTTTAGGAAGAAACAGCAGCGAGCATTAAACACCTCGTCATTGTTTAACATGGCGCGTGACATTTAACGACAACATAGTACTGAAAATGACCACCTCATCCCCGGGCCTTCCTTTTCTCCTTCCTTCGCCGCTCATGTCAGCTGATCACCTGCTATGTGAGTATCTTCTCATTGGGTCTTCGCTTTTTCATGACAGAGATCGATACTTCACTGAGTAATCCAAAGTTGACGACTACTTACTGACCAAACAACGCAAACGGGCGGCAAAAACACACGACTTAAGATCATCATCTTCCCACTTGATCGAAAAGAAGGAAAAATGAACACCCAGATTGGCAGAAACCAAAGCTGGGCTTATCGAGAGTGAAACAGAGACTACAGTGAACCGTGTCGTGTCACGGTCGAGCGACAGCGGAGGAAGCAGTAGGAATAGCTCACATGTCCTTGACGGCGAAGGTAAGGCCGGCCAAGGGAAGCGAGGGAGACGGGGAGGGAGGCTCGAGCACGAATTTGCTCACGAAAGCGCCGTACTCCGGAGCCATCGCCATTTTTTCCTGGGCGTTAGTCGCTGTTTCTTGGTGTCACCCACTCGTCGGAAGAGACGATGGACAGTTGCAGTACAGAGCTTCTTGATCCAATCGGTTTTTACAGTAGAAATGAGGAATTTGCTCAGTGGATGTTAACAAGAAAAATCGTCCTTCGTTACTGTATGTGGTGGTGATTTGGTCTTGGACTCTTGAGTGATGATGATAACTAGTCTTCATTAGAATTATTGAAGGGATGGGTCGAAATTGGTCCAGCTCAAATTGACTTTTCACCTATTTTGATACATTTTCATATAAAAATATATATAATAATCTTATATCCAACTCAACACTTATCCAACCAAATTTATAGGGTTAATATACTTTCATATTCAATCCAATTTCACAAACTGAGATAGGACCACAGAACGAGTGAGCAAATCATCACTGAGTGAGGGCAAAAGAGAGTCAAGAAAGTGGGCTAAATTTAAATAAGGTGTAAACCCATTTAACTCATATTATTTAATTTTGCAATGTGCAATGAATCTAACGCAAATAACAATTCAATCCATTAAATATGGGCTAAAAGATTGATTCATGACTCATTTTGATGGGTCTATTTTCTGAGAAAGAAGGGCCGAAAACGGGCTAACCGCCTCATAATGGAAAGTTTGCAATTTTGTCAAAAGATCAAGGGCAATCAACTGTTGTGAGTGGTGCGGTGCACATTCGGACCATCTTTTCGGAAGACAAAACGTTTGGTCGTTTGGATTTCTAATCGGGATAGAACTAGATAGGATATGATATGAAATCTTGGGATTTTTTTATATCCCGTCCATTTGTTTGGTGAATCATAAGATTAAAGTCGGATATGTTTTACATCATATCACGTATTTTTTTTTTTTTTATATATAAACGCATATCATTATAAATGAACTAAATGTTCATAAAACGAGAGATGATGAAAATCTCTCGTAACACTATTACTTATTTTATTTTTATTTTATTTTTCCTCTTTTTATATTATTTTCATTATTATTTCTTTTTTCCCCTTTCATCATTTTTTAATAAAATTTTATCAAATAGTAAATTGTACTAACATACCAAAAATACAAAAATACCTAAAATATATAACAAATATAAATATTTAATTTATATTGAATGTTTATTATAAGATAGAATTAAAGTTGAATATATAAATTAAAATAAGATTAATTAAAAATAAATGTTTATTTTTTTATTTTTAATTTCTTAAATTAAAATTCAAATATTATTTATATTGAAATATAATTTCAATTTTGTTAATTTAATAAGTTTGTTATTCATGAAAAATAACTTTCCTATTATAAACATTACAAATCATATCCACCTTTATCCCACCTTCCCTATGGGATAATTTTATCATGTCTATATCCCCCTTATATCTGACTTTATCCCGTTCTGAGCGAGCATCAAACGTAAGATAGGATAAATCATATCCTATCCCAAGTTTTATCCCGACTGCCAAACGTAGCCAAAGCATTTTCCTTTCATAAGAAGAAGGGTTAGGGCGACCATGTTTTGCTGTATATATTTGTTGATTTGTCTGATTATTTCATCTTGGGGCAACGATATGCTCTCAAGAAAGAAGGGGCCGAAAACATGTCGACCGCCAGAAAATGGCAAACTTATAATTTTGTTGAAAATCAATGGTAAGTTAATTGTTCCACGTCATTTCGTAAGACTCAATTTCCGAACACCACATATTATCAATCTCATCTTCCAACTGAAGTAAGATGATATTTCACCACTGATTAGTTTATATTCTCTAAATATATATGGCTCACTCATCGGGATTTGATGTATACTATGTTGCGAAAAAACTCGGACTATATAACATATAGAAAGGTACAAAACCTACCCAACAAAATTGAAATCCTAAAAGAGCACTACATTGTATTAAATGAATTTTTTATGATCGAAGAACATGTAATCTAACAACTTCAATTGTTGCTTTTTAGCATAGCAGCAAGGTTTCTTATATAAAGATATAACCTTAATGCACTCGTTCATTTGGAGTAATTTAACTACCCCTTACCCCCCTAATTATGTGGTACCTTTCCTTTATCATTGAGTGTAGCCGCCTTAAGACCTTTCCTTTACATGATGCCGATGATGCCGCAACTATATGTGTTCTCGCTGCTGAACATGTGGACATAAGGGTATACTTTTAAGTCAATACACCTTTATTTACAAGAAAATATTCTTCAAATTATTCAATTTCCATGAAACAAACAAAACCTTAAAATCGATACACTTTTATTTATTAGCACGCTTTGTCATTAATAAGAAAGGTCGTGCAGTTTCGAAACGAGTTATTGAGATTATTGAGCTTGAATTTTTTTATTTTTCTACTAAGACAATGAACTTTGATTTTGCTATCAATTGATGTTTCTTGACCATTAGAGAATCATCATCCGAGGACACATGATGCCAATGTGATGTCCAACCAGCATTGCCCCATCTAATGTAAGCCTTTCAAAGGACCCTTACAATGATTAAAAAGGAAAATAAAAATAGGTTCAGCAAGAGAGACGGATAAGGTTTAGCGACCCACGTGGCAGTCTGTCACGATTGCACAATCCAATCCGAAAATGGCGTCCTCTCCCACCGTCGGCCTCAGACCACCACGGGCGGCGGCCCTCAATCAAGGAGTGAGAACGCGCGACCCTCAGCCGAGGTCCGCGCATTCTCTTGCCCGAGGTTTCACGACCTTAGTCGGACCTCATCTCTCCATTAGAATTCGGGAAAATTCAAAGTAAGGATATGAAGTCGACTTATTTTGTCAAATAAGAACCCAAAGTGAATTTTGTGTCCAATAAGGATCCAAAGTAGTAATCTATTGTTCAAATAAGACGAAGTGAATTTTTGTGTCAAATAACGACCAAAATGATCAAGTTAATCTCTATTTAGGACCTTAACTCACCGGCAGACATTTTCCGGTGATTAAAATAGGGGTAATTTTGTCAGAATTTTGTAATTGGAAAAAAAAAAAAGGGAAAATTATAAATTAATTAAGTTTAGGCTATTCATTTAGATGTTTACGTTTTCTTCTTTCTTCTCCTCCGCTGCTCCTCAACCAAATCGCTGCCTGGTCATCATCGTCACTCGATTCTCGTCGCTTCGCCTTGCTTGACTGACGAAGAATTTGGGTCTTGGTTTTCTTCTTGTTTTTGAGTTTGTGCCTCAACTTGCAGAGAATTTGGGTCTTCAACTTTGCAAAGGATGAGTACAACGAATGGGGAGAACTTCGGACTTTGACTTTGCAGAGGATGGATATAAGGAATGGAGAGACGTAAACAACCTAGGGTTTTTTTTTTTTTTTCTATTTTAAGATTTGTTAATTTTTCCTAGATTTGTTTGGAAAAAATTGCCCAAACTTCGGTCGTCGGAAATGTTGCATGCTTGACAGCTGGCGAATATTTGGTTGACCAGAAGCTCAGTCCTTATTTGGAATTGATTCAATCACGGATCCTTACTGAGATTAATGAGTCCACTTTAGGTCTTTATCTGACACAAAGTTCATTTCGGATCCTTATTTAGAAAATTGATCAATTTCGGGTCATTATTTGGAATTTTCCCTTAGAATCCGGATTCCAACCTCCCCCTTTAGAACTTCCATCATCTCCCTCGCCGCACTCAGCATAAACAAGTGGGCTGTATGATATACAGAACTTTATTTTCTCAGCAACACAGCCTTACGAAGATCACAGAGTTCACGCTACATTCGACCGCACACAGCATAAGTACAAGGATATCGGCCTGTAAATATAGCTACAAGCATCTCGGGAAATGGATGAGGCGTACATACGTCAAACTGATTTCTCTACAGTAGCAGCTTGCTCCTTAAGAGACTCACACAGTGTCTCGACGAGGTCTAGCAGGAACCCATCGGCACCGTTTTTCGCCAGCAAGGATATCGAGATAGGCAAATTATCATGCAGCCCCATCGGTATGCTTACCTGTAAATGCGAATTGCAGACACTTAATCCTAGATTGCATAGAGGCATTAGATTAAATTGAAACAGGGGTATGACGGCTTTAAGGTTGCATAGTGAGAGAATATTGCACAACCTGACAGAATCCCGATAAACCGGCAATGGAAAGCAAATTCAATGCCTTTGCATCGAAGATATCCACAGAGGATGCATCTGTTTGTAGCTTTGGCGGAGGCCCAGGAACCGTGGGGATTGCAAGGATACCGAAATCCTGTAACAAAGGCAATAGCACCTCATTCTTCTTTTATGATTTAGATTGCTCGAGAGAGTTCAATAAAAACAGTATCCTTTGATGATTCCTCTGCTTATTTTGGTCATTTGCGTTTCTTTTGGGAAATCCAGAGCATAATGTCAAACATAGCAAGAAGCCAAGAACAGTGACAGAAGACAACTACGAACTCAAAGGCAAGCGAGATGACAAGAGAGGGACATACCCCGAGTAGTGAAGTAAGAGCAGAATGTAATTCTTTCTTCACTGACCAACAGATATCAACATTTTCTTCAGTCATCTCGAGGGCTTGCCTGACCCGTTCTGATATCACTGGGTCCAAATCGGGTTTGACAGCAGAGACCCAATCCTTGTGATTATTCTTGAACTCATACCTATGATTCAAGGTTAATCAGAATCCTTCCCTAGATAGTGGTTCTCTTCAATATCCCACACAATGAACGACTGAAATAAAATCCAACAAGGGTTCAGGTACACATCACCACCTCAGAAGCAACTGCCTTGCACTAGAAAGAGCAGCCAAAGATGGTATGTTGTCTACTTGATCCTCATTTGTTTGACATAGGAAAGAACTCAAGGCCGGAATGTTGTCTCTAAGATAGTCCCCGAGGACAGCGTGCTTAATTATAGCACCTGCATTAATTCGCATTAAGGAGACATCACATACAAAAACAAAAACTAGTTAGGGAGTGGATATATATACATATATGAATTGAGAGATTATCCAATTAGTCCAGTTCACTTCATCCGTAATGATCAATTCCTTCCACATTACTGTGCTTGAGGACTGCATGTACAATTTGAGCTAAATCATTTACTCAATGCTCTTATCTTCTTACCTCCGAATAATTTCTCCACTGATCTTACAAGAGCTTGAGTCAGTCGCCCACTTGGAATGTTTAAAAGCTGGAAACAATCCGTTGGAATAATGATCTGACTAGGTCTATTTGGATCTGCATCAGGCAACTCGAGAAGAACACGACCGACCTGCTTCAAGATGCTCGGTTCCCTAGCAAACCAACCTAGATAAGACAGTAAAGATAGACAATTAGTAAACAAATATTCATTTACTAGCTTACAATGGGAGGAAACAAGAAAAAAAGCCAACAAAATAAATTCACACTAGTCGTGAACGAGTTTAATGTGAATACTCAGTGCAGAAAACTTGCATAAGTGACATAACGGAAAAAACAAAACCTGGAAGAAGGGCGAACCAGCCAGTTGGCTGCTGTGTTATCATTTGCAGAATACTTAAAGATGGAGTTACAGTGCAGTACAAAACCTAGGAGAAAGGGGACAATCTGTTTCAAGGAGGCACCCTTTTCACCACATTGAAAGTGCAAGATGTTTCTTTCAGCTGCCCAATATTTCATTTGTATAAAGAAACGCCACTAATGTTAGAAATAAAATAAGGAACCTAAGTCTTTCACTGAACTTTCCTCCTTTAAGAAGCCGAAACCAATGACTATTTTCATCAAAAGCTCGAGGCCATTAAAAAAACAGAATGCTCACCTACTGTATCCAAACTTTGTGCCATTGGAATGACTCCAACAGTGCTAATGGCATTATGTGAAGGCCGAAATCCGAGAATCCCACAATGAGATGCGGGAACTCTTACACTTCCTCCAGTGTCGCTTCCTGCAATGGTGCAGCACTTTTAGCTTCATTCAGAAGGATAAACTGAGAAAATTTCAGAGTAATTACAGGATGAAGTGCTTCACCCAGGGAGAAATCGACAAGCATTGCTCCTACTGCAACAGCAGATCCACTGGAAGATCCTCCAGGCACACGATCGGGTGCACATGGGTTCCTTGGTGTGCCGTAATGTTTATTCTCCCCAGTTAAGCTGCCACCATAAAAATAATCATTTCAGTGGATTGTATTCCTCTCTTTAAAGTAGAACTTCCTTTTCAAGCTATTTAAGAAGGAAGAGACTACCTCGGAAATTATATTCTCAAGCTAGAATTCCTCAAAGTCAACCTTGGTGCACTATTGTATGTGATGCATTTATCCCATCTTTTCCTTGGTAAGCATTCCTATCTTAAGCTAACCATTCCAAGTTCAAAACAAAATACGGAAAAGAAAGTTTTCAAATCATGATGCCTCCTTCACTGGCAAGGCAAGAGGCTTCGTTCCAAGATTCAGAACTCTATAATCTGATCTTGGGAAGACTATCTGAAATATGACTGCACCGTAGGTTGCCTAAAGTAGAGCAGCTGGTACAGAGTCTTTGGTAGCTCTAGCCATGCAATTAGTCTAGCTCATGCCCGATTCTCTCTGCATGCTAAGGCTAAGTACAAGTATATACCTACCCTATCCCTGATTCATTGCATTCTCTCTAAACTTGACAGTAAGCCACGATTCTCGAGTTTGAGTTGTGTTTTTCAATTGCAGCAAGACTCTGAATTTACAAGCCAATTTCGCAGTCACTAACCTGTATGCCATTTCATCCATGACAGTTTTTCCAACACATGTAGCACCCGCTTTCAGCACATTCAGAACAGCTGGAGCTGTGGAAGATGCAGGCTCGTGAGTCCTTGCCCAATCGGGATTTCCAAACCCAGTCACATGTCCTTCAATGTCGAAGCTGCACGTAGAAGTCCATATGAAAAACCGATACAAACTTCAGTCTCAGAAATGTCCAACTACACACAGCAGCAAGAATCAATTTAAAATTTCATGCCTTATCACAGAAGATGCATGTACGAGTAGCGCTGCCATCGTGAGGAACACACGGTAATAGTTAGATCTCTCCCTTTGATTCAGTCATAAGTTTAAACTACTAACACTCACTCACTAGACCAAGGATGAAAATCCGACATTTACAAAACGA
The DNA here is from genome assembly GCA_014182565.1 of Eucalyptus marginata. Taxonomy (NCBI): domain Eukaryota; kingdom Viridiplantae; phylum Streptophyta; class Magnoliopsida; order Myrtales; family Myrtaceae; genus Eucalyptus; species Eucalyptus marginata. The sequence continues at coordinate 28,773,089 of CM024586.1, forward strand.
AAACATATCGATGAAAAGAAACTTTCCAGCCACAAGTCAATCGGGCATATGCAGTAAGCTTTACCCGAGCCGTCTATGCTCGATGCTCTGTATTTCTTTCGAGAACTTTTAGGAAGAAAATGCGGCGAGCATTAAACACCACGTCATCGATCAACATGGCGCTTGACATTTAACGACAACATGGTACTGAAAACGACCAGCTCTAAACCCCCCTCTCCTCTTTTTCTTCCTCCTTTCTTCGTCGCTCATGTCAGCTGATCACCTGGTATGTGAGTATCTTCTCATTGGGTCTTCGCTTTTTCATGACAGAGATCGATACTTCACTGAGTAATCCAAAGTTGACGACTACTTACTGACCAAACAACGCAAACGGGCGGCAAAAACACACGACTTAAGATCATCATCTTCCCACTTGATCGAAAAGAAGGAAAAATGAACACCCAGATTGGCAGAAACCAAAGCTGGGCTTATCGAGAGTGAAACAGAGACTACAGTGAACCGTGTCGTGTCATGGTCGAGCGACAGCGGAGGAAGCAGTAGGAATAGCTCACATGTCCTTGACGGCGAAGGTAAGGCCGGCCAAGGGAAGCGAGGGAGACGGGGAGGGAGGCTCGAGCACGAATTTGCTCACGAAAGCGCCGTACTCCGTAGCCATCGCCATTTTTTCCTGGGCGTTAGTCGCTGTTTCTTGGTGTCACCAACTCGTCGGAAGAGAAGATGGACAGTTGCAGTACAGAGCTTCTTGATCCAATCGGTTTTAACAGTAGAAATGAGAAATTTGCTCAGTGGATGTTAACAAGAAAAAATCGTCCTTCGTTACTGTATGTGGTGGTGATTTGGTCTTGGACTCTTGAGTGATGATGATAACTAGTCTTCATTAGAATTATTGAAGGGATGGGTCGAAATTGGTCCAGCTCAAATTGACTTTTCACCTATTTTGATACATTTTCATATAAAAATATATATAATAACCTTATATCCAACTCAACACTTATCCAACTAAATTTATAGGGTTAATATACTTTCATATTCAATCCAATTTCACAAACTGAGATAGGACCACAGAACGAGTGAGCAAGTCATCACCGAGTGAGAGCAAAAAAGAGTCAAGAAAGTGGGTTAAATTTAAATAAGATGTAAACTCATTTAACTCATATTATTTAATTTTGCAATGTGCAATGAATCTAACGCAAATAACAATTCAATCCATTAAATATGGGCTAAAAGATTGATTCATGACTCATTTTGATGGGTCTATTTTCTGAGAAAGAAGGGCCGAAAACGAGCCGACCGCCTCATAATGGCAAGTTTGCAATTTTGTCAAAAGATCAAGGGCAATCAACCGTTGTGAGTGGTGCGGTGCACATTGGGACCATCTTCTTCGGAAGACAAAGCGTTTTCCTTTCATAAGAAGAAGGGTCAGGGCGACCATGTTTTGCTGTATATATTTGTTGATTAGTCTGATTATTTCATCTTGGGGCAACGATATGCTCTCCAAGAAAGAAGGGGGCCGAAAACATGTCGACCGCCAGAAAATGGCAAACTTATAATTTTGTTGAAAATCAATGGTAAGTTAATTGTTCCACGTCATTTCGTAAGACTCAATTTCCGAACACAACATATTATCAATCTCATCTTCCAACTGAAGTAAGATGATATTTCACCACTGATTAGTTTATATTCTCTAAATATATATGGTTCACTCATCGGGATTTGATATATACTATGTTGCGAAAAAAACTCAGACTATATAATGTATAGAAAGGTACAAAACCTACCCAACAAAATTGAAATCCTAAAAGAGCACTACACTGTATTAAATGAATTTTTTATAATCGAAGAACATGTAATCTAACAACTTCAATTGTTGCTTTTTTAGCATAGCAGCAAGGTTTCTTATATAAAGATATAACCTTAATGCAGCCGTTCATTCGGAGTAATTTAACTACCTCTTACCCCCTATTATGTGGTACCTTTCCTTTATCGTCGAGTGTAGCCGCCTTAAGACCTTTCCTTTACATGATGCCGATGATGCCGCAACTGTCTATGTTCTCACCGCTGAACATGTGGACATAAGAGTATACTTTTAAGTCAATACACATTTATTTACAGGAAAATATTTTTCAAATTATTCAATTTCCATGAAACAAACAAAACCTTAAAAATCAGTACACTTTTATTTATTAGCACGCTTTGTCATTAATAAGAAAGGTTGTGCAGTTTCAAAACGAGTTATTGAGATTATTGAGCTTGAATTTTTTTATTTTTCTACTAAGACAATGAACTTTGATTTTGCTATCAATTGATGTTTCTTGACCATTAGAGAATCATCATCCGAGGACACATGATGCCAATGTGATGTCCAACAAGCACTGCCCCATCTAATGTAAGCCTTTCAAAGGACCCTTACAATGATTAAAAAGGAAAATAAAAATAGGTTAAGCAAGAGAGACGGATAAGGTTTTAGCGACCCACGTGGCAGTCTGTCACGATTGCACAATCCAATCCGAAAATGGCGTCCTCTCCCACCGTCGGCCTTAGACCACCAAGGGCGGCGGCCCTCAATCAAGCAGGGAGAACGCGCGACCCTCAGCCGAGGTCCGCGCAATCTCTTGCCCGAGGTTTCACGACCTTAGTCGGACCTCATCCCTCCATTAAAATTCAAGAAAATTCAAAATAAGGATTTGAAGTAGACCTATTTTCTCAAATAAGAATCCAAAGTAAATTTTGTGTCGAATAAGAATCCAAAGTGAACCAATTGTTTCAAATAAGGACTCAAAGTGAATTTTGTGTCAAATAAGAACCCGAAATGATCAAGTTAATATCTATTTAGACCTTAGCTCACCGGCAAACATTTTCCGGTGATTAAAATAGGGCAATTTTCTCAAAATTTTGTGATTGGAAAAAAAAAAAGGGAAAATTCTAAATTAATTAAGTTTAGGCTATTCATTTAGATGTTTACGTTTTCTTCTTTCTTCTCCTCTGCTGCTCCTCAACCAAATCACTACCTGGTCATCGTCGTGACTCGATTCTCGTCACTCCTCACCTTGCTCAACTGGCGGAGAATTTGGGTCTCCCAAACAAAGAAAAGAAGCATATGATTTTCTTCTTGTTTTTGAGTTCGTGCCTCAACCTGCAGAGAATTTGGGTCTTGTAGTGTTTTGTGTTCCTTGTTTCTGTTTTTGAACAAAAATTACATTTTTTTGTTTTAGGGGAACAAAAAAAAATGTAAAACAAGAAACAAAAAAAGTTGTTTTTTGTTTTAGAACAACTTTTGGGAACAAATTTTCTCTCTCCACTCTTTCTTTTCTTCTTCTTCTTTTCTTCTTCTTTTTTTCTTTGGCCGGTCGCCGACCCCGGGCGAGACTCGACCTCGCCTTGGTCGGGCGAGCTCGGGCTCGCCGAGCCTCAAGGCGTGGGGTGAGGCTGGGTGAGCTCGGCCTCGCCGAATCTGGGTGAGCCCGAGCTCGCCCAGACAAGGCGAGGCCGTCGGCCCTCGTCGGCCGATCGCCGGCCGTGGCCGAGGCCGCAACCGGCCAAAAGAAGAAAAAAAAAAAAAAAAGAAAGAAAAAATGAAAAATAAAATAAAAATATTAAAAAATTAAAAGAAACAAAAAAAAAAGAACATAAATTTACCAAACATGTTTCTCGTTTTTTTTATTCCAAGAACAAGTTTACCAAACGGGTTCTTTTGTTCAAAAACAGTTCCCATAAAAGAAATAGTTTTTCTATTTTTTTTTTTTTTTTTGGTAAAGGTAAGAATTAAATAAGCAATGGACAAGCTGAACAAGAATTCAGAACCGAAACTCACACTATGGCAGCAAGAAGCGGAATAGTGAGAGGGCCCCGAATCAAAAGAAGAACAAAGAACATTGGAGGAAGAAGCAGTAAAATACAGCAAGGAAAAGCGACTAAGCAAAAACAGCCACATGGCCGAACAAAACTCAAAGCGAACCCTCGAAACGGATCTAGGAAGGCGCACGGGCAAGGGAGGCATGTGAGGATGCTGAGATGAAGATAGAGGGGTCGAAACCCCAACTTCTGTGAAGACGCTTGTTCCTTGGTGTAGGCGGAACATTAGAGAAAAGGAGGGCTTTATCCTTCACCACTTTGATCAAGTGGTTCTTCATGGCCGGGATCGCAGAGGAGTCCCCACGGAAAATGATAGCGTTTCTTTTCTTCCAAATAAAATGGCATAACGCCCCAAAAGAGAACCTGGCAATTTTGTGATAAAATCATTACCAGCAAGGAACTTGATAGCCCATGATAAGTTGTCATTCCAAGACCTGTTCTTCCAAGGTAAGTTACGGCGGGAAGCCCAAAAGAAAGCCAAAGTAGCCGGCGTTTCACACTGGAAAGAAAAGATGGTCCAAAGAGTCCGGAACCAAGCGACAAAACGCACAAACAGAAAATTCAATCCTTCCATATGAGAGAAGGAGACACCGAGTTGGTAATCTCCTTCTCGCTAGCAGCCACATAAAAATTGAAACGGGGGCCAAACCGATATCCCATATGAGAGTTGCCAGGGAACCGGAACACTTTTGGCCCTAATAAAATTCCAAGCCGAGGAAACCGAAAACTTACCCGACGGGTCTTCTCTCCACACGAACTTGTCACGGTCTTCATTAGGCAAGGGAATGATGATTCCCAAAGAAGACAAGATATTTCTGGTATGGATACCCGCAGGGGAGAAAAGGTCTGCCACTGTCGAATAAGAAGGAAGACAAACGTCCAGAAGATTGGGCGGAATAGCAAGTGAAAGAGGGCCACACTCCAGCCAATTGTCATGCCATAATGAAACGGAGTACCCATGACCAACCTTCCAAGCAAAGGACATTCTAAAGTGCCTTGAAGTGGAGAATCTTCTTCCACGCCCACGAACACGAGTCGGTGGAGAGACACTCCAAAAATTATTATCCTTCTTTAAGAAGTAGGAATGAATCCATCGGCACCAAAGAGATTCTCTATCGACAAAGAGAAACCAAATATATTTAAGGAGCGAGGCGGAGTTGCAATCCCTCAATTTCCATAGACCTAGTCCGCCTTCCTTTTTGGATGGCAAATGTCATCCCAGAAACTTTGGCACCACCTCGTCCCATGGCGGTGCCTTTCCACAAGAACTGTCTTAACAATCTGCTCAATCTTATCCATAACGAGAGGCGGGCAAGGAAAACACACTAGCCCAAAAAGCTTGTATGGAATGAAGGACTGACCTTATTAATTGGAGTCTACCCGCAAATGAGAGAAACCGATGTGTCCAAGATTGAATTCTCGTGATACGGTCTATCGGGAGACACGGTCGGCTTTCCCTAATCTTGAGGTAATGATCGGCACTCCTAAGTAGCGAACCGGTAAGCAGCCTTCTTGAAACCCAAAGGCCAATCTGATATTTTCTCTTAAAGAAGGAGGACCTCCAGAGAGAAATACCTCACTCTTGTCTCTATTCGGAAAGAGACCGCTCCACTTAGAGAATAAATCCAAGCATTTCTTAAGGATGGTGACAGAATCCCACTCGGCTTGGCAAAACAAGAAGACATCGTCATTAAAAAAGAGGTGAGATAACCCAACATTCTTGCACCTCCAGAAAAAGCGAAACTTTTTAACGGAAGTGTGAGAGATCAACATCCCTGAGAAAACTTCCATTACAAGGGTGAATAGGTAAGGCGATAACGGGTCTCCTTGGCGTAAGCCTCGACCACTAGAAAAGAAACCATGAAGTTCACCATTTATAGAAACCGAGAACTTGGGAGTTCGATACAAACCATTATCAAATGGATGGTCCAATTCGGGAAATTAAAGGCATGAAGGGTTAATTCGAGGAAATCCCAATCCACCGTATCGTAGGCCTTTTGAAAATCAACCTTAACCGCACACTTTGGAAGGTAAGGGTCAAGGTGAAATCCCGAAAACAATTCTTGTACAAGAAGAATGTTATCCCTAATTCTTCTACCTTTGACAAATGCATTTTGATAGGGCCCAATCAATGCATTCAACAGAGGAGCCAAACGATTTGCCATAAGTTTTGTAATCACTTTATAGATGGTGTTACAGCAGGCAATAGGTCTGAAATCAGTCACTGCAGAGGCATTCTGAATTTTAGGAATCAAAGCTAGAATAGTATTGTTTACCTCTTTAAGAAGCCAACCCGATTGGAAGAATTCTTTAACTGCTTCAACAACCGAGGGGCCGAGAATATCCCAGTTAGTCTTATAAAATTCCACCGGAAAGCCATCTGGACCAGGGGCTTTGCCTCTAGCAAGGGAGAAAAGTGTATCTTTAACTTCAGAGTCGGTGACCGGAGAAGAAACAGAGACACTTTGAGCATCGGAAAGAGGACGTATAAACTCTTTCAAGTAGGCTACTGATGGCAAGGAAATAGCTGGTCGAGCCTTAAGGAGCTCGGAGAAGAAGGTAACGAAAATCTGAGGCACTCCGTGAGGGATCATCAACAAAGGCACCGAAGAATCCTTAATGGAGAGGATATGGTTTTCGACCCGCCTATTCTTGACGGAGTTATGAAAGAAACTCGTATTTTTATCACCTAGTTTGAGCCAATTAACACGGGACTTTTGGCGATAAAAAGACCTCCCGATCTCGCAACGCAAAGAAAGCACGCCCCGGGTCTTTTCCGATTAGCAAGAGTCAAATTAGAAGGGTCGTCGTGGAGACCAACCCGAGTGATGCGTAAAGCCCTCTCGGCTTCGGGCTGTTCGTATAGAGATATCAAAATAGGATTCCTTGTTGAGTTGTTTAAGGCGTGCCTTCACCAATCTCAGCTTAGAAGCCAACCGGAACATATGAGTACCAAGAATGGGACTACTCCAAGCTTGAGTAATGCAGGATGAGTAATCCGGGTGATCCGCCCAAAACTGAAAATATTTAAAAGGCTTCCTTTTGAAAACCGGGTTCTGCACTCTTACAATCATGGGCGTATGGTCTGAAATACCCGGATTAATAAATGTCGCCCCGAAAAGGAGAACCGATGATTCCATAGGGAGTTAGTGAGAACTCGATCAATTTTCTGCATCTTCCTTGTATGACCAGAGGAGGTCGACCAAGTAAAGCGGAATCCAGTATACCGAAGATCAACAAGTTCCGTTTGAGATAAACAAGAACGAAACTCATCAAAATAAGGAATCCAAGGAGTCGAACTCCCCACTCTATCAGACGGGTCCCTGATCGCATTGAAATCCCCGGCAACAATCCAAGGGGAGTCCTGAAAGACTTCGTTATAATGTATAAGATCATCCCAAAGTGGTCTACGGCTAACAAAAGTGTGATCTCCATAAACCGCGGATATACAACATGACATAGAAGAGGATTTAAAGGAGAGAACACCGTGGATGGCTTGCTTGTTCGAAGAAATAATCTCAAAATGAACAAGAGCAGGGTCCCAACCGACCCAAATTCTACCCCGAGGAGCAGATTCATAATTAGCAGTCCAAATCCAGCCACGTAAAAGCGAGGAAGAAACTGAATCAAAACGGTCCTGAGGAACTTTCGTCTCAAAAATGCCAAGGAGGCAAAGCTTATTGGAATAAACTACTTTCCTCACCTCGGCTCGTCTAACCGGGTTGATAATGCCTCTAACATTCCAAAACCCAAAAACATAGGGACAGCAGGACTTACTTCTTAGCAAAGGCCTTTCGGCCAGGGGGCTTGGCCTTGGCGAGGCCAATAGGAGGTTGGTTCGTTTGGAGAGATTCCAATTGATCCAGAATTTGAAGTGGCTTATCAGGAGCCATCCTTCCCCTCGAAGAGGAACTTGAAGAAGGTAGATCATCATCTTCAGAGACAATACTTGAACTGACAACAGGTTCATGAGAAGATTGAGGTGCCCTTGCAAAGTCGGCTTTTGAGGAAGATGAGATCAATCCTTTGGATAACCTAACAGGCGGCAAAGCAGAAGCCTTAGGTAACTTAGCAGGAACAGGTTTCAGTTTGAGTTGTAGTCAGGCTTCCGCATCATCTGAAAGGCTGAAGGAAGCGGGCGCCTTCTTGGAATGCTTTTTCTTTTTGATCACAACTTCGTGCCACTCCTCTTCTTGCAGGCTAACAGAGTTACCAGTAGGGCGGGCAGCTTCGCGTACTGTTACAAGTCCAGACTTATCAGCAGCATCTTTTCCAGGCAAAGGAGGAGCACTCGAAGTAAACTCATGTGCACATTGTTCGATCATTCGAGAAGGCATAGGAGGGGCTTCCTCTCCACCCATATCCATAGTGCCTTTAAGCTTATCGTGCTTGGAAGGAGGAGTAGGATTATTTTCCGGAACAGAGGATTCAGCAGGAGCAGGGGAAGAACGCCTGATTCGGGGCTCTTGGTCCGTAGGAGCAACAGATTGAGGGGCCTTGGCAGCTGGATTCCGAGAGTTATTCCGACTCTTGACAGCACGGGAGGCCGAAGCGTTGCAATTGTGGCCGAATACTCGGCATTTGGAGCATACTTGAGGCCTCCATTCATACTCTACTGTCACGACACAGGAGTCTTCATTGTGCATCAGAATTACTGAGTCACATAGAGCTTGGTCTGCAGAGATTTCAACACATACCCGCGCAAAGGCAAGCATGTCCATCCTCTCCGTGCGATAATCCACGTACAAAGGCTTTCCGATCGCACTTGCAACCTTTCCAATGGCCCGAGCAGACCCCAGAAGGAAAAAGGCAAATTCCTTAATTTAACCCAAATCGGGACAAGTCAAATGTATATCACGTTTAATCTCAAGACCCGGTCTCCATTGCTGCAAGATAAACGGAACCTTAGCAACTGTGATGGGGCCTCCATCAAGGAGTTTATTCCTGAAATCCTGATCAGGGATGTGCAGAACAAAGATCCCGTGACCATCAGCCATAACTCCAGAGAGGTGAGGACTCCAAGCCCTTTTTAACGCCTCCTCCGTCACCTTAAACGGAACCTTTCTACCCAGATAATACCCAATCAAACAATCAAATAACTTCGGATCAGCAGCTTGCTTTGGATCGAAATCTGTCATTTGCACCATGGGTTTATCATCTAATCGCCCAGCAGGAGTGAAATCAAGGTCATAACCTTTTTAGCAACGCTAGCTACAGCAGCCCACGAACGGGTGTGATTTGCATCAACTCTAGCAGGAGTACGAAGAGTTCGAGATCTACCTCGAGATCTGGCTTGTCGAGCTCCAGCTCGAGCAGAGCGAGAACGATCCATCCTCGCACCAGTCGATCGAGAAGGGCTACGGGCTTCGACCAATCGCGGAGCTTCGCCTTGGGGTTCTTGGGGCACCACCAAAGGGGAAGGAAGTCGAGCACTTTGCTCAGCAACCGAAGGAGCCTCTTGTCCCGAAGCTGACTCCATGTTCGCAACTCACAGCAGACCAGGCGAAAACCCTAGATTGGAGATTCCATGATCGCTTGCAGAGGAGCTCACGAACGAGGGTCAAAACTTGGGGGCTTGGAGGGGTGTTCAAGGCGCCTAAGCTCGCCAAAAATCAGCCCCAACCAACGGCTACAGTAGGGAATCAGCCACAGTAGAAATCGTGCTACAGTAACTCGAGAGCTTGGTAGAGAGGAAAGTGCTATAGTGAGTCGAGTTTGCACATAGTTTTTTCTATTTCTGTTCCCTAGAACAAAAAAAAAAAAAAAACAGAAACACAAACAAACGCACCCCAACTTTGCGGAGGATGAGTATAACGAATGGGGAGAACTTCGGACTTTGACTTTGCAGAGGATGGGTACAATGAATGGAGAGACCGTAAAAAACCTAAGTTTTTTTTTTTTTCTATTTTAAGATTTGTTAATTTTTCCTAGATTTTTTTTGGAAAAAATTGCTCAAACTCCGGTCGTCGGAAATGTTGCATGCTTGGTAGCTGGCGAATATTTGGTTGACCAGTAAGCTCAGGTCCATATTTGGAATTGATTCAATCACTTCGGGTCCTTATTTGAAACAATGAGTCCACTTTAGGTCTTTATCTGACACAAAATTCATTTCGGATCTTTATTTGAGAAAATTGATTCACTCGCATCTTTATTTGGAATTTTCCTTAGAATCCGGATTCCAACCTCCCCTTTAGAACTTCCATCATCTCCCTCGCCGAACTCAGCATAAACAAGTGGGCTGTATGATATACAGAACTTTATTTTCTCAGCAACACAGCCTTACGAAGATCACAGAGTTCACGCTACATTCGACCGCACACAGCATAAGTACAAGGATATCGGCCTGTAAATATAGCTACAAGCATCTCGGGAAATGGATGAGGCGTACATACGTCAAACTGATTTCTCTACAGTAGCAGCTTGCTCCTTAAGAGACTCACACAGTGTCTCGACGAGGTCTAGCAGGAACCCATCGGCACCGTTTTTCGCCAGCAAGGATATCGAGATAGGCAAATTATCATGCAGCCCCATCGGTATGCTTACCTGTAAATGCGAATTGCAGACACTTAATCCTAGATTGCATAGAGGCATTAGATTAAATTGAAACAGGGGTATGACGGCTTTAAGGTTGCATAGTGAGAGAATATTGCACAACCTGACAGAATCCCGATAAACCGGCAATGGAAAGCAAATTCAATGCCTTTGCATCGAAGATATCCACAGAGGATGCATCTGTTTGTAGCTTTGGCGGAGGCCCAGGAACCGTGGGGATTGCAAGGATACCGAAATCCTGTAACAAAGGCAATAGCACCTCATTCTTCTTTTATGATTTAGATTGCTCGAGAGAGTTCAATAAAAACAGTATCCTTTGATGATTCCTCTGCTTATTTTGGTCATTTGCGTTTCTTTTGGGAAATCCAGAGCATAATGTCAAACATAGCAAGAAGCCAAGAACAGTGACAGAAGACAACTACGAACTCAAAGGCAAGCGAGATGACAAGAGAGGGACATACCCCGAGTAGTGAAGTAAGAGCAGAATGTAATTCTTTCTTCACTGACCAACAGATATCAACATTTTCTTCAGTCATCTCGAGGGCTTGCCTGACCCGTTCTGATATTATCGGGTCCAAATCGGGCTTGACAGCAGAGACCCAATCCTCGTGATGATTCTTGAACTCATGCCTATGATTCAAGGTTAATCAGAATCCTTCTCTAGATAGTGGTTCTCTTCAATATCCCACACAATGATCAACTGAAATAAAATCCAACAAGGGTTCAGGTACACATCACCACCTCTGAAGCAACTGCCTTGCACTAGAAAGAGCTGCCAAAGATGGTATGCTGTCTACTTGATCCTCATTTGTTTGACATAGGAAAGAACTCAAGGCCGGAATGTTGTCTCTAAGATAGTCCCCGAGGACAGCGTGCTTAATTATAGCACCTGCATTGATTCGCATTAAGGAGACATCACATACAAAAACAAAAACTAGTTAGGGAGTGGATATATATACATATATGAATTGAGAGATTATCCAATTCCAGTCCAGTTCACTTCATCCGTAATGATCAATTCCTTCCACATTACTGTGCTTCAGGACTGCATGTACAATTTGAGCTAAATCATTTACTCAATGCTCTTATCTTCTTACCTCCGAATAATTTCTCCACTGATCTTACAAGAGCTTGAGTCAGTCGCCCACTTGGAATGTTTAAAAGCTGGAAACAATCCGTTGGAATAATGATCTGACTAGGTCTATTTGGATCTGCATCAGGCAACTCGAGAAGAACACGACCGACCTGCTTCAAGATGCTCGGTTCCCTAGCAAACCAACCTAGATAAGACAGTAAAGATAGACAATTAGTAAACAAATATTCATTTACTAGCTTACAATGGGAGGAAACAAGAAAAAAAGCCAACAAAATAAATTCACACTAGTCGTGAACGAGTTTAATGTGAATACTCACAGAAGTGCAGAAAACTTGCATAAGTGACATAACGGAAAAAACAAAACCTGGAAGAAGGGTGAACCAGCCAGTTGGCTGCTGTGTTATCATTTGCAGAATACTTAAAGATGGAATTATAGTGCAGTACAAAACCTAGGAGAAAGGGGACAATCTGTTTCAAGGAGGCACACTTTTCACCACATTGAAAGTGCAAGATGTTTCTTTCAGCTGCCCAATATTTCATTTGTATAAAGAAACGCCACTAATGTTAGAAATAAAATAAGGAACCTAAGTCTTTCACTGAACTTTCCTCCTTTAAGAAGCCGAAACCAATGACTATTTCATCAAAAGCTCGAGGCCATTAAAAAAACAGAATGCTCACCTACTGTATCCAAACTTTGTGCCATTGGAATGACTCCAACAGTGCTAATGGCATTATGTGAAGGCCGAAATCCGAGAATCCCACAATGAGATGCGGGAACTCTTACACTTCCTCCAGTGTCGCTTCCTGCAATGGTGCAGCACTTTTAGCTTCATTCAGAAGGATAAACTGAGAAAATTTCAGAGTAATTACAGGATGAAATGCTTCACCCAGGGAGAAATCGACAAGCATTGCTCCTACTGCAACAGCAGATCCACTGGAAGATCCTCCAGGCACACGATCGGGTGCACATGGGTTCCTTGGTGTGCCGTAATGTTTATTCTCCCCAGTTAAGCTGCCACCATAAAAATAATCATTTCAGTGGATTGTATTCCTCTCTTTAAAGTAGAACTTCCTTTTCAAGCTATTTAAGAAGGAAGAGACTACCTCGGAAATTATATTCTCAAGCTAGAATTCCTCAAAGTCAACCTTGGTGCACTATTGTATGTGATGCATTTATCCCATCTTTTCCTTGGTAAGCATTCCTATCTTAAGCTAACCATTCCAAGTTCAAAACAAAATACGGAAAAGAAAGTTTTCAAATCATGATGCCTCCTTCACTGGCAAGGCAAGAGGCTTCGTTCCAAGATTCAGAACTCTATAATCTGATCTTGGGAAGACTATCTGAAATATGACTGCACCGTAGGTTGCCTAAAGTAGAGCAGCTGGTACAGAGTCTTTGGTAGCTCTAGCCATGCAATTAGTCTAGCTCATGCCCGATTCTCTCTGCATGCTAAGGCTAAGTACAAGTATATACCTACCCTATCCCTGATTCATTGCATTCTCTCTAAACTTGACAGTAAGCCACGATTCTCGAGTTTGAGTTGTGTTTTTCAATTGCAGCAAGACTCTGAATTTACAAGCCAATTTCGCAGTCACTAACCTGTATGCCATTTCATCCATGACAGTTTTTCCAACACATGTAGCACCCGCTTTCAGCACATTCAGAACAGCTGGAGCTGTGGAAGATGCAGGCTCGTGAGTCCTTGCCCAATCGGGATTTCCAAACCCAGTCACATGTCCTTCAATGTCGAAGCTGCACGTAGAAGTCCATATGAAAAACCGATACAAACTTCAGTCTCAGAAATGTCCAACTACACACAGCAGCAAGAATCAATTTAAAATTTCATGCCTTATCACAGAAGATGCATGTACGAGTAGCGCTGCCATCGTGAGGAACACACGGTAATAGTTAGATCTCTCCCTTTGATTCAGTCATAAGTTTAAACTACTAACACTCACTCACTAGACCAAGGATGAAAATCCGACATTTACAAAACGAAAACATATCGATGAAAAGAAACTTTCCAGCCACAAGTCAATCGGGCATATGTAGTAAGCTTTACCCGAGCCGTCTATGCTCGATGCTCTGTATTTCTTTCGAGAACTTTTAGGAAGAAAATGCAGCGAGCATGAAACACCCCGTCATTGTTTAACATGGCGCGTGACATTTAACGACAACATAGTACTGAAAATGACCAGCTCTAAACCCCCCTCTCCTCCTTTTTCTTCCTCCTTTCTTCGTCGCTCTCATGTCAGCTGATCACCTGGTATGTGAGTATCTTCTCATTGGGTTTCGCTTTTTCATGACAGAGATCGATACTTCACTGAGTAATCCAAAGTTGACGACTACTTACTGACCAAACAACGCAAACGGGCGGCAAAAACACACGACTTAAGATCATCATCTTCCCACTTGATCGAAAAGAAGGAAAAATGAACACCCAGATTGGCAGAAACCAAAGCTGGGCTTATCGAGAGTGAAACAGAGACTACAGTGAACCGTGTCGTGTCATGGTCGAGCGACAGCGGAGGAAGCAGTAGGAATAGCTCACATGTCCTTGACGGCGAAGGTAAGGCCGGCCAAGGGAAGCGAGGGAGACGGGGAGGGAGGCTCGAGCACGAATTTGCTCACGAAAGCGCCGTACTCCGGAGCCATCGCCATTTTTTCCTGGGCGTTAGTCGCTGTTTCTTGGTGTCACCCACTCGTCGGAAGAGACGATGGACAGTTGCAGTACAGAGCTTCTTGATCCAATCGGTTTTTAACAGTAGAAATGAGAAATTTGCTCAGTGGATGTTAACAAGAAAAATCGTCCTTCGTTACTGTATGTGGTGGTGAGCAATGTAACTAGTCTTCATTAGAATTATTGAAGGGATGGGTCGAAATTGCTCAAATTGACTTTTCACCTATTTTGATAGGACCAACACTTATCCAACTAAATTCAGGTTAATATACTTTCATATTCAATCATTACCGAGTGAGGGCAGTCATTAGAGAGTTATGAAAGTGGGTTAAAATATAAATAAGGTGTAAACCCATTTAACTCATATTATTTAATTTTGTAACGTGCAATAACAATTCAATCCATTAGATATGGGCTAAAAGATTGATTCATGACTCATTTTGATGGGTCTATTTTCCGAGAAAGAATGGCTGAAAAACCGCCTAATAATGACAAGTTTGCAATTTTGTCAAAGATCATGGCCAATCAACCGTTGTGAGTGGTGCGGTGCACATTCGGACCATCTTCTTCGGAAGACAAAGCGTTTTCCTTTCATAAGAATAAGGGTCAGGGCGACCATGTTTTGCTGTATATATTTGTTGATTTGTTTGATTATTTCATCTTGGGGCAACGACATGCTCTCCAAGAAAGAAGGGGCCCAAAAACATGTCGAGCGCCAGAAAATGGCAAACTTATAATTTTGTTGAAAATCAATGAAGTTAATCAATGGTATTCTCCAATGAATCGATGGCTTAGTGGTGGCAACATTCGTCTCTTTGGCAAGAGATGCCATGTTCGAATCGAAGTTCGATGATGTTTCATCACCGATCAGTTTGTATTCTCTAAATCTATTTATGAATTCAATGGCTCGCTCATCAGGATTTGATGTATACTATATTGTGAAAAAACTCGGACTATATAACGTATAGATATACCTATTTCTGGATCCTTCTTAGGTGATAAATTTAGACATGCGAGCATTTTAACCAAATTGAGCCATTCGCTTTATTTCCTAAGTTTAGGCATGCCATGCACTTTGATCTGGACATGGTGCATTCATTTCATCATTTGTGCAATCAGTCCGTTTGTGGGGCAATGCTAGTAAAGTTGGAGTGGCACAACTCGTCCGGGGCAGCAGCCGCGACAAGCTGGACCCCGACCTCGTCCTCGCTACGTCGAACTGCAGGAGACTATCTTCAAACTGATGCGCGCCGATCACAATCGGGCGCTATCTCCGAGAGCTCGCTAGTGAAGAATCGAGTCACGGAGGCGAAAATGGAGTGCTCCAAAATCGTGTACGGTGTTGTGCTGCCGATCCTTGTTCGTCCATTGCCTGTTGAAACATGCACTTGTGTTAGAAAGGTATGACTGATAAGAAAATAAATGCTAGAGTACAAAAATTTCATAATTTGAGTTTCGATTTTGGTATTGAGAACTCAGAATTTGATAATCTTATGAGGTTGATTTAATGGTTGAGGATATGATTTGTTTGTGTGAATTAGGCGTAGCATGATATATATTTAATTATCACACCATCAAGTGCAAACAATTCCATGTTTTGACCACTCATACTGGTTTAGACTCATGTCTTACATATTCCATTGGATTTTTTTTTTTGGTCGAAAGTGCTTCTCCTTTTCATTTACTTAGTAAAGTTCGGGCAATTACATAATGTGCATCACGCTTAGTAAATCAAGTAATCCTATCGGAGGGTAGATTACCCGCTTCGAGGGAGGGAGTGTTTGTTGGGCCCTTGCAAGCCCGCCGGGCCGGTTAGCATCTCTTGCAGTGGGCCACGGTCGAGGCTCGGAAGTCTCCTTTTTCGCACGGATTCGGTCCACCAGCCCCGCAACTTCCTGGCCGGTTGTGCTTCTCCCCCGAACAGCTTTGCACGAGTGAAAGTGAGTCGAGTGTACTTCAAGACTTCAAGTGAGTAAGTTAGAAAGGAAATCTAGGGTTTCCATGAGAGCGATGGCCTCCGCTTGTTCTCGTCGAGGAAGTCGTTATCATCTTCGCGAATCCATCCACCAGCAACCCGGAGTCACGGCATACTGTGCAATGGCGCTCCCGTTTCGGCTCTGTCTTTGTTTTCCAAGATCTGGTGCCTTTCGGCTCAATCGGGTCTCGATGGCTCCATGATACTCCAGATCTGGTAAATTTCCTTCAATCTCGACAGACTGGGCTCCGTTGGCGCTGCTATTCTCAGTCCCTGCATATTGGGCTCCGCAATTGTGATTCGTGCGATGTTGACCCTCCTATGTTCTTTCTTCCAGATCTACGTCGCTATCCGAGACTCTGGTCGAGGACCCTGCACAGCCGTCCGCAGGCGCTCATGTTCTGCGATTCTGGTGGTCTGCTCTATCAACGACCGAAGCCAGATCTTGCAGTTCTTCCCCAACAAAGCTGCCGTCGTTGAAGCCCCTGTTCTCAGCCTCTTCTCGATCCTCTCTGGTCTCGTCCATGTAGTTCCTCTCCAGGTTAGGTGTTCCCATTCCATCCCCCACAAACGAAGCATCTATGTTTATGCTCGAGCATTGATGGGCGGTGTTTCCAATTTTGTTTTTGAGAAGTACCTGCTTGTTGCTGACTTGCTTTCTGTTGCAATTCTTATGGTTCTCATGGAGAGCGATTGCGGTGGATAGTGTTTGATGCGGAGATAGGGGATGATGCTCAAAGATATATCGGTTTCGGGCTTTCCAAATGCACCACATAACCGTGGCAATTAAGTTAAGATCTCGATCTCTGGTTGGGTCTTTGCTTGTCGAGTATATCCAGTCATCAACTATTGTTAACCCAATTCTGGAAACTGATATGCAGGGACTGGCTCGCCATACCCGAATGGTCAAGGGCATAGCAAAAGCGCGTGTTCGGTAGTCTCAGCTTCTTTCTTACAAATTGGGCATAACGGATCGTGCAACTCTCCTTCGTATAGGTTTTCCACGTAGGAATAGCATTCGGCACACGTTCCGGAGAAATTGCTTAACTCTAGGCAAAGTATTTGCTTTTCATTAAGTTCCATAAGTCTGGCTTTGTTCGATACGAGGAAGATGCCGATGTGTTTATTGTTGAGACTGATTGCTTTCTGTTATGGATGTATCCACTTTTTACCGAGTAGTCCCCTGATTTGTTACTCATCCAAACCCGCTTGTCTGCTGTGGAAGGTAGTCCAATAGGAGTTTCTAGGATTTCTGTGACTATATGATCATCGAACAACTTCCGCAACAAAGCCTCATTCCATTTCCCATCTGGTTGATCTATTAGAGCCCCCACTTCTTGAGGTTCATTTCTTGTCGCTGGCCCCCGATGATGCCGCTTTTAGCCATTTATCATCTCCCGATTGAAATAGACTGTCCATTACCAACAGCCCACATCACTTTAGGAGCTATCGATTCTCTTCCCAAGACGATGCTTTGCCATCCCCAAGAAGGTCTACAACCTTTCCCAGCTTTCCAGAAGTCACCTTGTGGGTAGTATAGACCCTTCATTAATTGATTTAGAAGTGAATTTGGCTGCTGAGCCATACGCCAAGCTTGCTTGCCTAACATCGCCTTATTGAATTCTAACAAATCTTTAAAGCCGAGCCCTCCTTCCTCCTTTCTGAGTTTTAAATTTTCCCATTTTTTTCAATGAATTCCAGCAGCTTTGTGGCCATTTCGACACCAAAAATTGGCAATTTTCTTCACAATGGCTTTGCAAATTGACACATGGAGTTTGAAAACAGACATAGCATAGTGTGGGATGGCCTGCACTACTGATTTAATCAATATTTCCTTCCCGGATTTGGACAACAAGTTATCCTTCCAGCTTTCTAACTTCGTGCTGACTTTTGCAAAAATCCATGCAAATATTTCTTTTTTCGATCCTCCCCAATCCGATGGAATCCCTAAATACTTCCCATTTTTCTATTTCTTGAACTCTCAAGACATCTCAGCCATGTTTCTTCTCGATTCATAGGGCAACTTTTACCTGAAATGGATACCAGATTTGTTGAGATTAATGGCCTGCCCTGAGGTGAAACAATATTGGTGTAGGATAGCTGTCAAATTCTGATATTCCACAACAGTGCCATGTAGGAAAAATACTGAATCATCCGCAAATAACAAGTGTGACAAGCTAGGACAGCAGCTGTTTAACTTAATACCACGTAGAGTTCCATCTCTAATGGCTTGTTTCATAAGGAAGGATAACACATTAGCCACTAAAATGAAAAGATATGGGGAAATTGGATCACCTTGTCGTAGTCCTCTGGATGGTTTGAAAAAAGGTTGGGATTCGCCATTGAAGTTTATGCTGAAAGATACCGTAGACACACATTGCATCACCCATTTTATCCATTGTGCACTAAATCCCATCTTCGTCAAGCAATCTTTGCAGAAAGTCCCATTCTATTCGATCGTATGCTTTTTGCATATCAAGTTTAAGGACCGCCCGAAACTTCCTCTTTCTATCTCGAGTTCTCGCCTTGTGTAGCACCTCTTGAACAATCAAGATATTATCTTGAATTTGTCTTCCTCCCACAAAGGCACTTTGCTCTTCAGCTATGAGGTTGGGAAGTAAGGGTTTTAGTCTATTAGTCATTACTTTGGAAATGATTTTGTAAATGAAATTACATAGACTGATAGGACGGAATTGTTCGAGCTTTTCGGGGTTTTGGACTTTGGGAATAAGGGTGATGTGGGTTCTGTTTAAGTCTGGATTTAGCTGTCCTGTTTCAAAGAATTTCTGGACTTCGTTGAAAATCCGACTGAGATCTGGCCAATGCTTTTTGTAAAACAGCCCATTGAGGCCATCCGGTCCTAGAGCCTTGTTAGCTCCTAATTGCTGCATTGCCTCTGTTACCTCCTCAATTGTAACAGATTTTACCAGACTTTGATTCATTCTTTCATCCACTAATTTTGGTATTTGTTGGATGACAGGCTGAAAGTCGCGCTCCCCCACAGACAGGTAGAGGTTTTTGAAGAAAGCTTCTGTCATCTCCTTCAATGGTTGATCTCCTTGCACCCATTCATCGCCTGCATTTTTTAATAAGGTGATTCTGTTTCTATTTCTTCTTTGAATGGTTGTTGCATGGAAAAATTTTGTATTTCTGTTGCCCCATGTTAACCAGTTGATTATTGATCGCATCCCCCAAAACATCTCCTCTTGTTGCCAAAGTTTTTCTATTTCCTGCTTAATCCCCTTTGCTGTCATAGTTTCGTTTTGTGCATCCATTTCGTTTGTCAGCCATTGTAGTGCATTTTTCAGCTCATCTATTCTCTGTTGGCATTGTAAAAGCTTTTGCTGCTCCACTTTGCTAGCTATGTAGCCACCAGTTGCAACTTTGCACTATGTTCAACCCTTGAAGTTCCCCTTCAGCCCATGCCTTTTTGACTATGTCCATGCTTTCCTCATTTTCTGCCCAGAAGGCTTCATAGCGAAAGGCCTTCCTTTTCTTAGCTTTTCGCGCTTGTAGGGATATAATAATAGGCGTGATCGACCCTATCGCTGGTAGTGCTATACTTTCTGCATTAGGATAAGATATCCTCCAATCAAGACTGCATAGTCCCCTGTCAAGTCTCTCTTTGACAAGTTGATCTCCTGTTCGGTTATTTGTCCAGGTGAATGCACAGCCTTTGGATTCCAAATCCATTAACGAGCACTTGCCAAGAAAATCCCGAAAGGCTGTTAGTCGATAGTTTTCTGCTCGTTTGCTGCCTACTTTCTCCCAGTGATTCAAAACTTCGTTGAAATCCCCAACACAAAGCCATGGTAAGTGATAGCTTCGACTTGCTCTATACATATCCTCCCATAGTTGTACTCTTTCGCTGAATATATAAGGGGCATGTATGAATGTGAGCTGCATTTGCTTTCTGTTTTCCACTACTTGACATTGAGCACTTATATAGTTCTTTGAAAATGATTGAATTGATAGCACTACCTGTTCATCCCAAAAAACAGCCATACCCCCTGCTATTTCTTCTGGGTTCACTACAAACCAGTTCTGAAACTTCAACCTCCTCCTCAGCTGATTAACCTTTTGCTCCCGATTTTTGGTCTCCATTAAAAATACGATACTGGGCCTTTCTTGAGTCACTAAGACTCGCAAAGCCTGAATTGTCAGGGGTGTGCCCAACCCCTGACAATTCCAACTTATTATTTTCATGGCTCTTTCGATGGCTTATTAGGGCTAGCCACCAAAGCCCACTGACATGACTTCTCTGCTACTGCAATCGGTGTCTCTATCAGCTGAGTACTGTCTAACTCTTGTGTTTTCGAACTTTGCGCTCCATATGGACAGAACCGCTTTCCTTTCTTAGCTAAGTTGTGCTTAGTACCTTTGGACTTTCGTCTGATCTTCCCTTCTTCCCCTGTTTCTGCTTCTAGCATATCCACTTCTGCTTCCTTTTGTTGTTCTTTGTAGAGGACCATCATAGATTCTTCATCAATGCATGAGCTCCCTCTCTTTTGTGGGCTTTTGTCTCGCATAAGTGGTGACGCTAAGTGCTGTGTCAATGACTGAGTATCTCTTTGGGGCAATGGTGCTGCAATGGTCAGACCACAGGTTATATTTACGTACTGATCTTGCTGCTGGTTATCTGATACAGAGTGCATGGGAGTTTCTGGCACGCTGTCTGGTTCTTCAAGGATCGGTTCTTGTTTGCCGTAGAATATTTTTCCGTACAGGCTTAATTCATGCACTTCCGCTCGAAGCCAATTCCCAAATTTTCCCGGTAAGTCATCCGGTAGCCCTAACTTCTCATAGGGAATATCCTTGCATGCAGTAGCGTAATGCCCTATTTTGCCACATGAGTAGCAATAGTGGGGTAGTCTCTCATATTTGAACTCAACCCATAATTTATTCTTTGTTAAGTTCACAAGAACTCCCGTCTTTAGTGGATTTTCCAGATTCAGCAGCACCTTTGCTTTGCCTATTTTGTAATGGCTATTGCCTCTTGCCTCTAGTTTCACCTCAATGGCATCCCCCAATTTAGAAGCAATGTCCCGAATTACTTCATGAGTAACTCTTCCAAACGGTAAACCATATAAATTAACCCAAAATGCACAGTGGGTAAACTCATAACAGATTTCAGGGGTGTCAGGGTCACATTCTTGTAGTACTAATAGATTGCTAGAGAAACACCATGGTCCGGTAGCTAGCACTCTCTGTTTATCTTCTTCCGATTGGAATGCGAATGAGAAATATCCTGGTCCTAGTTGAGTACAATTAACCTTGTCCACTCTCCACACTCGTGTCATAGAACTCACGAAAGCTGTGAAATTCACATTTGGTCTAGAGTACAGCTTCTCAAACACAGTTTTTCGGCATTCAAGCAATTTTTCTTCTGAAATGGAACTTTTTATATCAACAACATCATTTTCAGACCATAACTCACCTAAGCTTTTGCACAGGGCAGCTAGGTGTCGTTCATCCGCAAGATGATCTTCCATCTCTGGTTCCCTGGATTTGATTGAAGGGAGCTCTGACTAAAAACAAGCAGCAATTGGTTGAAAGCAATAGTATGAGGAAGCGATGGGTATTAGGGTTTGTATTGGGGAATAGTTAGTCGGTAATTTCTAGTGGGTTCTGGTTGTATGGAAGTATTGTGTGATGGGTTGGAGGTGAGGAGATGTAATGGAGTCGAGGATTGAGGGAAAGGTTAGGGTTTATCAGCAAAATGGGAGAGTCGGATCTTGGGAAAAACTACCCATCTGGTAGAGGGGGAATCGCCATTACATTTCTCAAGGATGGGAAGATGGGGATTGTCAACAGATAAGTCAGATCTGAGCTTGAAGATGGGGGGACTACCCAGCTGGTAGAGGAGGACTCGCCATTGAAGGGAGAGGGGAGCTCGCAAAGCGGAGGGGATTTTAAGACAACTAGAGATTTTATATTCCATTGGATTAATGTGGTATTTATCGGCTCGGGATTTATCTATCTAAAGTCAGCTTTCTATTTGTAAAAAAAAAAAAATTCTTGAAATTTCAAGTTTGACTTAACGTTATTACCTAGTAGAGATGCGTTCAATGGGACAGGTTTCCGATTTATCCTGATCGATCTCACTCCGACAAAGTACTTCCCTCTCCGTCGGATGGTCAGCGGCATATAGAGCAATCCGCTCGAGACATCGACCCCGAGATGCATGCTGCATGGCCCGACGCCAAAGAAGATGACCCCTCTGTTGTCGTTAGAACTGACGCTGATTAGGCACGCTCTGGAGAGAGATCGGCGTGCGGACAACCCAGCGATACGTTGCACGTTGGCCGGCAACCAGCAAGGAAGAGGGCATCTAGGCGAAGTAGAACTTGCAGAATTGGATCGGCCAACCAGGGATCGAGCCACGAATCGTCAGGATCAAGAACAAGAGGGCACGGGGTTCTCCCCGTCAGGATGGAGAAGCTTAGGAAGTAGAACTTGCAGAATCGGATCGGCCATTTATATCTAATGTAAATTTTTCGGATCGAGCCACGAATCGTATTAATAAAATATTTTCATATTTAATCAGGAAAACTTATTCTTATATTTTTTAAAGATTATAACTAAAAAATGTCAAAAAAAATATTTCTTTTATATATATATTTTGAGAGCTCCAAAGTTGTGCAACAGCTCTACGCTTTGTCACGGGGTTCCCCTCCCCGTCAGGATGGACGGAAGCTTAGGACTTCTTCTGTGGTTAGGGCTTAGCTGAGCTTTTAGAGAAAAACCCGAAACGCCGATCGACCTCTTAGAGCTGTATGCGTTTATCTTGCCAGCTTTTGTCATCACGGCTCGTCGATGCCTGTTTTCGAATGCCGGTGAGAGATGCGGAGCTATAGTAGTTTCCTCCCGCAACTCCAAATGCCATCAATAAGTTTGTATTTGAGATGTTTTTGATGCTTCAGTTCCAGATTCAAGTTATGGCCGCAAGGCTGTTCTCACTAACATCTTAGTTAACAAGGTCCTTCGAGATCTATCAACGCTTCGTGGCAATGATCCAACAAGCTCGTTCCAAGTCAGCATAAGTCCTTGTCCCCAACAGTCCTAGATATCGAGCCGCTGAGATTGTCCAAGTGCAAGCACGCGCTCTCCAGACGCAGAATCATGAAGTTAACTCGGATATCTCGTCGGCCAGTCGATCTTGCGAGACATTTACAGTATTTCGCTTCCTTCTTATCTTATACATTCCGTACTATACAGCCGCCTTTCCAATTCTTACCGGATATGAATTCTGCATTAGGGTGGTGAAATAAGACCAAAGCTTCAAGGTATTCTTGATGGCCCTCTGCTAGACTTTTCTACTACCGTACCTGTATGCAATGAACTAAAACTCCATACAGTCCTACGTCCAACATCAACACAATCAACCGACGCAACCACCACCAAACAAAAATACACAATGGAAGCAATGAGAGAGGATTCGACAAGAGTAACGACGCCAGGATTTACGCGAATCCACTAGTCAATTTCAATCAAGAGCACAAGAGATCAATCCAGCAAGACCCACAAAGGCACAAGCTCCTCCCTGAAGCCAAACCCACAAACTTTAAAATCAGAAAGCATGCGGTACCACTCTCTAAGAGCAAACACAACTCACTTGGAATCAGAATTAAGGTTGTAGGTGTAGAAAATCCTAAACCCCATTCTGGGCCGTTTGGTTTGGCTTTTGGGGAATACATTTGCAAAAATGGTGAAGGGGGTTTTCCGAAATGCAAATAGCGTTTGGTGAATTGTAATTCTAAATGTATTGAGAAACAACTTTAGCCGAAATACCATTTGGTAAAATTTACATTTATAAAGGAATTTTATTAAATTAAAAAAAAAAAAAATATTTGTATTTCTTTTTTTGAAGTCCAGCCACCAGACCGCCGGATCTAGCGGCTGGATGGCCATATCTGGCCCCCGAACGGTCACCCGACCTCGGCGACCGTTGCGCGATTCAGGCCATTAGTCGCCTGGGTCGCGCGACCTAGGTGTCGCCTGAGGTCCGACGACGGTCGCCGAGGTCGGGCGACCCTTAGGCGGCAGTCGCCGGTGCGCATGACCCCTTGGCCGGCGATCGTCGGCCTCCCATCAGCTTCTCCGTGCAGTGGTTTTGGAGAAGATGAACAGTAACTGAAACTTGCATTCAAAAAATGCAAGTTCCCAAATGACCTCCAGACCTATTTTGGACTAAGGACCTTTAGAGTCATTTCAAGATACAATTGCATCTTGCCAAAATCGCCCAAAAAATTGAACCAAATGTGTTTGCATTTGGCCAAGGGACTTTAGAGTCCCAATGCCAAACCAAACGGGGCCTCTCTCTCTCTCTTTCCTGTGTTGTGTGTATTATGTGTCTTTAAATTTCACAAGACCGTTATGCTAGAAAGGGTTCTTCTGGTGAGATGAACACACCGCAGAATCATAGGCTCAACTCATGGGTCTAGCCCATTTAGCAAATATAATGTCCCCAAAGAAAGTGGTTCTAGGGCCAATGGGCCCTAAATTTGTTTCACTATTCTAAAGTCAACAAGGGATCTTGTTAACCTTCGTGGTTGCCAAATGCATTTTACAATCGCGGGTTGGCCCAAGAGGAGATCATGGGTGAAAGGCATGTCTGCATCGGTTGACCATGATTGGAGATTCAAGTTGAAACTTGTCGATGTAGAAGAAATCATACTTTGATTGAGGGGAAACTAGCTTAATATGATAGACTATGAAGTACCGACACTCTCCAGGAGCCTTCGTGTCGTGTCGGACATTTCGACACGTGTCCGACACTCTCAGACACTCTCCGACACTCGGTCAACACGTGTCAGAAAATCCAACACCTAGTCAACTTTTTTCGACACTCTCCAACACTCGAGTCGGAATTCTGACATATGAGTTTCCGATACATAATTCTAATATCGAGATCAATTTTAAAAATTCAATAAATGAGATGTCAAAATATATATACATATATGAAAAAATAAAATACAATAATAATAAATAAAAAAAAAAAGAAGAAAAACCTAGTTTTTCTTTTCTTCAGAATCTTACTTTCGTAATACACAATTCATCCCTTAAGTTTTTTTTTTTTCTCCTTTTCCAACATATCTAACATGTGAGTCCAGAATATGGATCGTTTGTTTTTTCTCCAAATTTTATGAATTATTGAAATAGAGTTGAATTTATCAAATTGAAATAATGAATGATATTAATAAATGACGGATTAATGTTTTTAGTGTATATTTATTCTAAGCTTTTTAATTATTTATTTATTCATGAATTTGATTGAAATAATCATAAAAATGATAATTTATTATTTTTATATAAAAATATATATTTAATATATAACGTGTCAATGTATCGGAATTCTCCGTTTTTTTAAAAACAACGTGTTGGTATATCGTGTCGTGTCGCGTGTCGCGTGTCAGTGTCAATGCTACGTAAATGATAGAGACACGCATGTGGTAGAGAGAATGTCAAGTACACATGTGATTGGTGTCGTGAAATATGTAGTCCCTACATCGGATATCGTTTGGAGCTAAAAGGAAAAATCAATAACATTGAGTTTGTCCATAACTCAACTGCTTGTACTTTTCAGTGAAAGTGCCGATTAGATCTTCAAGAGGCTCAAGTTTTGGCCTCCCCATTAGGAAGGTGCTTTTTTACCAGCTTTTGCATGATATGCATGTTTACACTATAACTATTCTGGATCGAAATTGATTTCTAGAAGAGAAATAGATTTTTCTATTTCTATTTCTGTAAGAGTTTAAGAAAAAAATAACCGTTTGATAACGATACAAAATTTCTACTCAAAAAATAAATTCGTTTGATAACGACACAAAATTTCTTCCTTTCGAACTGCGGCGGACTGGCGATCGGCAATGACGAACGATGGCGTCAGCGACCAGCGACCGGTGACAGTGGGGGCCGGCGGGCGGCAGGCGACCGACGAACAGTGGTCGGCGGTAACGGATGAAGAACCGATTGACGAATGATAAGAAGAATTTTTATTTCTTATTTTTGTTCCAAAAAAAAAGTATAAAATTTTTACTTCGATTTTTATTTCAAACATATTTATGGAACAAAAATTCATTTCAGAAACAGAAAATTAGAATAATTTTATCAAACGCAATTTCTATTCCGAAACAAGTCTAGAATAGAAAAATTATTTCTGGAATAGAAATTACTGATTGTCATGCACCCTTAAAAGGGTTTAACTTCGATTGACCTTCAAAACCAACACCTTTCCGACTTTACAACAGTTCGTGCTCTTTATTTATTAGTTAAAGCTCAAGACGCGGTGCCTTCACATAGACTTCAGCATCTTACCTAAAAAAATCTCTCTTAGAGAAAGCAGTATCAATCGCAAGGCTACAAATGATTTAGCCTAATAAAGTCTCCGAGCTTCGCGATAAGTTTTAATAACACCGACTTTTATTAGGGAATTTTTTTATTTTTACTTTGTATTTTCTAACAATAAAGCATCTGACAACGCTTCTAGATCCAGTGGTGCTTGCAATTTGTATCAGTTTACATCAACATAAATAAAGAAAAAAGAAGCCCAACACTTTATATTTAACTTGTTAAATCTGGTCGTGGTTAAATTTCCCATCCCCATTTTTATTAGGGTTTCAAGAAAGTAGTGGGGCCTTGTGGAAAAAATATCTAATTCGATGGGGCCAAAAGAAGAAATTGCAAGTGGACAGTTCAACATCCTTGTTCAGAAAGGTACAAACCTCAGATAATTCAATAAGGGCACTTCCAATTATCGAGCTACGAACCTAACTCCAGCCCCACCATTAGTACCTTCGATTCCATCAATAGTACAACCACGTTTCTTTGGCCCTATGCGTTAAAGGAAAAAGCTAGATCCGTCGTCGTTTAGCTTCCGGGCTTTTTCCACGATCAAAGTGCTGCGTAGTGCTAGGTCCATTACAACCGGCATCCACCCGGAAGCACTCCCCGTGCCATCGGGGCGTGCGTTGAATCGCCAGGATCTTCTTTGTCAAGATGCAATCAACATTCAACTCCTCACGCCATCACCTGCCGACGAATTCGCGCTCGATAATCCATTGGTGTGAATTTGCGCTCGTGTCTTGCTTAGTCGACGATGCTTCGATGGAGTAATTGATGAACTTCTTGACTAGCTTACGATGGGTTCGTTTGTCACGTCGCCGACTAGCTTTCCAGCTTTTTCCAGACCAAGTGTCGCATAGTGCCATGTCCATTACAACCAGGTGTTCCCCCGAGGATTTTCTCCGTTGATATGTAATGAACGGTCGACTTCTCACACCATCAATTGCGGACGAATTCGCGTTCGATACCCATCGATGTGAATTTGCACTCGCGTCTTTGCCTGTTCGACGATGCTTTTGATGGAGGAGTTCATGGTTTTCTTGATTATGACTTCTGGTGTGTTGGTTGGTTTGCCATTGAACAATCCATGTGCCGATATCTGTCGAAACCAGCCTTGTCGCATTGCATTGCGACCTTTTTCCACAGCTGTCCAACACCTTCCAAAGAGAACTAAAAGCAACCCTTCAAAGATCAAAAGCCAAGATGGTCGTTGTCCCACCTAAACAAAAGTTAATCCCCCACTAAAAATGCTTGCGGATCGTCCAAATTGTTTAGAGCTAATACTCTTTAAGACGTCGTCCCACGGCGGACAGCCAATGATACTCGAAGAATCGATATGTAATCTCGAACGAAAATAGTGTCGCCAAACCGAAAGCCAGGAAATCAGAGAGATTGATGCGGATTCTTAATCAGTACATCAGCTATATGGTAGTTTTCAAGACCTTGCACTTCCATTTCAACCAAAAGGCTTCCTTCATAAGTCGGACACAAAACCTACCCAACAAAATTGAAATCCTAAAGAAGCACTACATATAAGCTGCACTGGCATCAGCCACTAATTTACATGATGCTGCAGCTGTCGGTGTTCTCGTCACTGAACATGTGGACGTAAGGGTCGGAAGCCGGGGGCGGCATCGGCGGGACGTAACCCATCGGCGCTTGCGGCCGGGCGTACATCATCGGCTGGAACATGTTGTTGCCCTGTGCATGTTGGGCTTGGGCCTGTCGTTGCATCATCATGGCCATGTACTGCTGCTGCTGCTGCTGCTGCTGGCTGTACGGGTTCCCCGGGCCCACCCCTTGATAGTACCCGCTGTTCATCGGCAGTCCTTGCACGGCTGGGATGGGGCCCATCTGGCCCATTGGGTAATTGCCCATCTGGCCCATCTGGCCCATGGGCCCCATTGGGCCCCCAAAGCCACCACCACCTCTGGCCATGCCATGATTAGGGACATTCACGTCTTGGAGGAATCCAGGTTGCATCATGTTCATTGCAAAGGCCCCATCACCCTTGCCGCCGCCGCCTCCTCCTCCTCCTCCTCCTCCCTTTTTACCGCCACCGCCACCACCACCGCCATGGCCGCCGCCGCTGCCGCCGCCGCCGTGATTGCCGCCCTTGTTCTTCTTGCCGGACCCTTCATTGAATCCATCCTTACCACCATGTCCTTGAAAGTCACCACCATTTTTGCCTCCATTTTTACCACCACCACCTCCTCCTTTGTTCTTGCCACCGTTTTTACCATCATTTTTCTTTCCCTCTTTACCCTTTTTCCCACCACCACCACCACCAAACATCTTCATCAACCCTTGTATGTCGAAGCCGCCGCCCTTCTTGGCGGTTTTGCTGTCGCCTTTGCCCCCTTTGCCCCCCTTGCCGCCGTCACCTTTTTTATCACCTTTCCCTTTAGCCCCTTGATGTCCATGCGCACCAGCCCCACCACCCATCTTGGCTTGCTTAGGGAGAACATGGTGATGACCATGGCCAAACTCCTCCTCAAACTCCTCATCGTCGAATTCATCAAACTCGTCGCCAAACTCATCGTCGAATTCACTATCCAAATCATCCTCACTTCCCCCAAAATCATCCTCAGGCAAGTTGAACTTGACAGTCTTCTGTCCCTTAGCTGGCAGCTTCAGATCTTTACCACCACCCTTCATGTACTGCTCCAGCTGCTGCAGCTGAGCCAGCTGCTGTTGCATATTTCCTCCCTTTTGCTGGTCTTTTCCATGATTACCCTTTTGAGACTTGTTGTCTTTACCTCCTTTGACATTCTCCATTTGCAAGTTCTTGATTTGTTGGTTGAGATTGAGAAGGTTTTGGTTGAACTGGTGGTGGTTGTTGTTGTTGTTGCTGTTCTTGTGTCCTCCTGATCCCCCCCAGAGCTCCGCATGTTTCCCTGATTTCTCAAGCTTCGCGATGAGCGTGTACGGATCTACGGAACCGAGCACTGTTACCTTGCCTTGCTCCGCATCTATACTAGCAGAGTACACTCCTAAAATTCAAACAGACAAAAAAAAACCATAAATTTCCCAGAAGAAGTCAACAGACTTTCACATCAACCGAAAAATATCCAACTAAAAGTATTTCAAAATTAAAAAAAAAAATCACCGAATGGACAGAGAAAAAGAAACCAAAAGCAACGGGGAGTAGGTACGTACCCTCGGTCTTCTTCAGAGTTTTCTGACCTTTGCTTGCATCCTTCACAGTGTATGTTCACTCTGAGAACACACGTCTGCAAGCAAACCCCCCAAAACAGAGACGAAGTTAGAACATTTCAGAATAATCTCAAGAACACGGGGAGAGAAAGATCTTGAAAACTTCTGCAGTCGTAACCAAGAACCAAGAACACAGCAAAAGACCCGACAAGACACGAACTTGGTTTCATGCCAATCAACTCAAAAATCAAGAGAAGGAGCCAACAGGGTTTACCTGCATCTTCAGGACATCTTGTTTACTCATCCTTTCCTTCTAGTACAGAGAGAGTGTGTGTGTGTGTGTGTGTAAGTGAAGTAGTGAGCTCAGAGGAGTGAGAGGTTTGTGAGGTTTAAGAGAGAGTAAGGCGGTTGGTGCAGAGCATTAACCTCTGCCCTTTTCTTCCTCTTCCTCTCTCTCCTCTCTCTCTCTCCGTTTCAGACTTCTCTGCAATTCTGGACAATTTATGTGGAGCTTGTGAGAGAGAGAAAGGAGGGGGAAGAGAGTGAGAGAGAGAGAGAGAGAGGCGGTGGATTCGGCTGTAATGAGCAATAAACAACTCACAAAAACTGATATGGCTTTGCTTGGAAGGAGCCACATTTAAATAACAATAACAATAATAATAATAATAATAATAATAATAATTTGTTAAAGTCATCGTGTTGGGGTGCATCATAGCCCAACACTCGGAAAAAGCGAAACGCGCTCGGCTAGGGAGAGAAGGTCGGGGAAGAAGACAGAAATAATTCCCGAAGCTGAATGTGGAATAAGGCGCCTAAAATTTTATTTATTGAGTGTACTCTTTGAATTTTTATATATATTCAATTTAATCTTTAAACCATATGAAAATGTTGAATTTAAATTAATGAACAATTAAATTAAACATATATCTAAAATTTATAGATCGTATTGAATAAATTAAAATTTCAATAATTATATCGGGCTATTATTCAATAATTATATTAAGTAAATTAAAAGTTTAGAAATTATATTAGAAATTATTTGTGTCGTTATCTTATAAAATTGCAAGAGGAGAGAGAGATCACGAAGGATGAGGATGGGTCGGGTCACAGGAATTCAAAGCTGGGGTGGCCCAATTACATGGATCGGTTGGTCTGGTATGGTCCCATGCAATTATTACAATGTCTAAATGATGATGAATCTCGTGTGTTTTTTCACTGTAATCTCGTGGGGACGCGCACTGAAGCCATGGAGGCTCGACTCCAGCAAGACCCATCAAAAATTCATAAAGACATGCCTCGCCATTATTACCTGCCCCAAAAATTCAGTCCCACGATGTAGGGTTTCTCCGGTTCAACTCATGCTTTTTTTTTTTTTTTTTTTTCTGACAAAAAAAAAAAAAAAAAAAACTCATGCTTTTTCTCGGAGTTACTTTTCCGAAGGACAATCGAATATATTAATATCTTACATTGGTGGACCACAGCATTAGTAAATACTATACTCGTTAGAATAGATCACAAATCATGTTGGCAATATTAGAATATTAAAATATCTTTTAGAGATATTTATGATATTTTCTTTGATTTTTTATATATATTTTTCATTATGTACATCTGATTGATTTCCTTTTATTTCTTTTGTCTAAACTTATAAATGGGATCTCTATATACTCTTTTCTATATATCGAAACATATAAAATTTTTTGTTCCTCTATTCCGCATTATTCTTAACTAATCCATTTCTTAACAGCATATATTTGATAGGTTTAATTGTTATATGAGTTAGTTATATTTAGTAAATTGATGGTAAATGGGTTCATAATGGTTTAGTTTCACAACTATACCCACACCAAATTCACTTCTTTGTTTCTTTCTTTACTCTTTCTTGCCCTCATTCATGCCGCATTCTTACCTCAATTTAGGTTTGAGTTTTCTTATATTATGTTAAATATAGAAGTAGTTCATTAATATATGTCGAGTCAGGTATGGATGGATATGGGTCAGAGTAAGTATTAACCACTAAATTTATATTACATAAAAATGTGTTAAAACAAGTTAAATGGGTCATCATTTCCAACTCAATCCTCCCGTTTGTCGGTTCTACTAAATACACTTGATCAATGGACGGGCTTTTTAGTTAAGCTGGCAAAAGAAGCATAAATTTCAAGCCACCATGTTCATAATTAACCTCTACCTATGAGCTAATTTTTTACTGATCACTTGTGACACAAGAGTTATTCTATGTTCTTTTGCTACTATCGAATGTAATACCATTTTGCCATGTAATTCAATGTTATATATGGACAGAGTTTGTAATACTTAATTTAGTGGTTTAGCTGATCATGAATCGTGAGTCTTCTCGAATCGGTAAATGGGCTCCAACTTAAGGGAACAAACTTTGATAAACTTCTCGGCGCGGTCAGTTTAGGGTTTGCCATTGTTTAATCTGCACTCTGTCACATCTGTAACTCCAATACAGGGGAAGAGTCTGCATTGATGAGATTAGTAAGGTCCAAGATCAGATTATTCATGCATCTGATTTGAATATCTACTTCACGTGTTGGGGTCATCTAAATTCTATCGTTAAGCACTAGTGCGCGACCCGGTTTATTAAGGAATTCACTCTCCCTCTGCGGGGTGCAGTTGTCAGTTTGACCACATCATGTGGGTGAACATAGGAACATGTGCTGTGTTAGAACAGGTTGACTGTCTCTCCCTCCCTTCTTTCGAGAAAATGTCTAAATAAACAGGGGTTCCTCAACCGAGGACATCTACCGTACTTTCGATTCCGCATATCACAACCCAGTTCATTTCGTCGCAAGCTAATACGAAATACCATTTTTTATACCATGGTTTGGCAAGAATTCAATTCCGCGATGAAATACCTTTTATTAAAAATAATTTTTAGAGTTTTATTAAATGAGATGAAGTTTATAGCAATTTCAAACAGGAAATATCATAGATATTTAAGGGGATCGATAACTTTATTTTAAATGGAACTAAATCTACACAAATTGTGCTGAAATTTAATTGACAGCAAAGTCTAAGAAATGCAACATCGAAATTAATCGACGACGAGACATCCATGAATTATAATAAAGATAAATACCAAAATTTAATCGATAATGGGAATTTGGAAACTATAACTACAATGCAAAAATTGAAAGATAACATGTTTATTTATTTGTACACAAGGTTCTTTAATGGACAAATACTGGTATCTATAGTGTTCACAATGTATTTTTTCTATAGTTTTAGCCATGTTTCCATGTTTCTAACAACTTTGGTTCCATGCTTTCACATCACCATGATCTCATCTCTAGGTAGTTGTTCCCTAAAACTCGCGCCTCAATCTCTTGCACTTTGCTATTAAGTTAACTCCATTCCTTTACCCACGATTCATGGGACTTCATTGTTTTCCTATTAGTGATTTTAATGTAGATAGTTTTGCTCTTTGATATTTGCTCTTGGTGTCGCAATTGATAATCGTTCAATCCCCTTTTAATCCATATCCTTATCAACAAACTTTGCCACGATAATTGTCAGCAATGAGCTATTTTGTGTCCACAATACAACTCATGGTCATCGATGCATATTAATATCGACAATAATTCCCGCGGTCATCAACAATGACCCACGGTTTTTATATGATGACCTCTATCCACATGCTTATTTATATTGAGGACCCGGTTAACTTTTTCATGCAAACAAACATCGATGTCTATTTACGTTGAAAGGGGAACGATTTGCTCACACACAAATTTGGCCGATGGTTTTTCAAGGACATATGGAGATCCGGAAGAATCAGAGCTAAGTCAGAGATAATGCTTATTTTTTAAGGGGGCAAATCAGGGCTCGATGGGAAAGTCCCATTCCCACTAACAATTTCTCTAACGCTCCTGCATATACATGGGAAGCCTACAGCAATTAGCGTAAGTTGGGTCTTTTAAGAGTCGCAAGAAAGACCAATAAGTGCACAAGCTATCCCTTTATGTGCCATTTTCATCTTCAACATAAGTAGGCGTTTCAAGTGTTTTTTTTTTGGTCGAACGGTGTTTCGAGTTCCCATGCCAGACATTGTGCCGGAGTCAAAATACCAACATCCAAAAGCTGTCTGAATAATATCTCTTTCTTCTTTTTGGAGCCAAATAGTCCCTTTTCTTTTCTTTTCTGTTCTCCCTTCTAAAAAGTCTCACCCTGAGGGGAAACGTGTCCTGCGTCTTTCTTCTTTTTCTTTGGCCCCTTAAGAAATGCCCCTTGGTCTGTAAAAGCTATTTGGATGGTGACAAAAGAGGTCATCTCTACAGTGAGGCACGGATCCAGAAGATGTGAACTTGGTGCACGCCATTATAGGGTCGTGGGATAGGTCACCAAATTGTCCTTTTGCAACCCACAATCTTTGACTAAAATCTTCATTTCAAATTATGCAATTTTCGTTCCGTATATCATCATAAAAGCTTGCCTTCACAGGTAATGTTAAGAATTTGATTATATGCCATCATTATGTAATCATTCCATAAGATGGAATTTCTGCTAGTGTCGTGGGTGAAAATTAAGTTGTTTTCAAGGTATTTGCATCAGGAACAGGATCTAATGTAAGATTTTTGAATGATTGAAAAACCAGCTGTGGCGCACCAGGCAAAGAGAGTTCCAGAGCAGTCCAAACCATGTTCGTCTTCTTCCTGCAGAACCAACACCCATATTTTTAGAAGCCTTGTCGATAGAAGAATATTTCTGAAATTGGGGACAAATCCAGAGGAGGTGAGTTCAACACAATATCAAGTTGCCTAGTCTAAAAGCTATTCTCGTCTAGTGGATGTCAGCTTCTATTAGTTTTTTGAAATAATAGACAAGCTTCTATAAGTTTAATAGATACAGTACAGCCATTTGAGAATCGATGCGGGTTTTTATCACTTAGCTCAAAAAAGGGGAAAAAAAAGTTGTGATCTAGCTCAAATAAAAAAAAGTGCCATAAGTATTAGAATTTTAATAATTAATGCCCATGTGATAATTGTTGAGTATGTTTTATTTGGAAAAATTTAAATTCCAAGATATTGATTGTGCAAGACACAAGACCAATCAATGAATTAAAAATTGTAAAATCTCCTTAATTGGTTTGTTAATTAGTGATCCCTAGGTACTATTGCCTGTTTGAAATGTTGACGTCCCCAGTAGTAACTTAAAATTTGAGATCTGAGATCTGTTTATTTTTATTATTTATATTGCTAGAAGCATCTAAGTATTGTTTATGACTGCATTATAACGTTGGAACAAGGGAACTATATCGATCCAGTGCATGTCCGCCTGCAATAAATGGATCTAAAACATGATGGGGTCCTCTCAGAATTAGATGACATCTACAGTAGCATGGAGAATGGAGGAAATAAGGGTGTAACTGGAGCTCTCGATTTCACTATGCGTTGAATTTTCTTATGAATTCTACGGTCAATTTTCTTCTTGTCAAATATTATTTTTGTGGGATTTGACCTGTTTAAGAGAAAACTCTCTAACATGGGTAGAAAAGAAAGGAAAATTTCATATCATTTACCAAAAAAAAAAAATAGAAAAAGAGAAATGAAGAAGAAGGA
Organism: Eucalyptus marginata; assembly: GCA_014182565.1. Classification (NCBI taxonomy): domain Eukaryota; kingdom Viridiplantae; phylum Streptophyta; class Magnoliopsida; order Myrtales; family Myrtaceae; genus Eucalyptus; species Eucalyptus marginata. The sequence goes on from CM024586.1 coordinate 28,808,330, forward strand.
GCAGGAGAGAAGAAGACGGACGAGTGCTGTTCGCGTCTGCCATAATTCCTGGCCTTTTTGCTTCGAGAAAGAAAAGAAATCATCAGATGAGAAAGTATATTTATATACCGTAACTCTGCTGTGTCTATACAGGTACGTACAGCTTGCCAGGTGAAGGGGGAACGGGAAATTTGTGGGCAAAATCGTCAGTAAATTGGGGAACAGAAGTCCCGTTTCCTTACGGTCACTGTGAGAAATAATTTGCTGATAACTTCTGAAACTCATCCTAGTTATTCGTAGAGGGATTTCTTGTCATGAGCACCTAGAGAGACAGAAAATATTCAATTTATCGTGATGAAATTCGACGATTAAAAATATATATATTACAAAAAACTTCAAATTGGTGTATTTATGAAAAATTTATCATAAATTAATTTTTGACCACGAAAACTCCAAATTAATATATTTATGATAAGTTTATCTTTTATTAGTTTTTAAGTTGGACGACCAATTTGAGATTTTACTCCTCATTTTTATGGTTTTTCGTGGTATTTATCCATTTTAATAAAAATTAGCAGCTCGTAAATTTGATACAAATGAATCAATTTGAGGTTTTTTGTGGTGAAAAAATCATTTTAGCATAAATTTATTATAGATATACTAGTTTAGGATTTTTTTATGGATATTAATAAAAAAAAGACAAAACTTGATTTAAAAAAAAATATTTGAATATACATGTCTTAAATCCAATGATAAAATTATTCAATCACCTAATATAATTTTTTATAATTATTTTCTCGTGAAATTAATGGAGTCTTGTATCTACGATGGTTTCCCGTGTTGCACGGATCTTATAAGCCATCAATAATGAAGAGGGGCTCCTTTTTGAGGAGAAGCGTGAAAGCAACCTCTCTTGGATCGCATTCTAAAGAATAATTACTCCGCATGATCGTTTCCGATAGCTAGCCGGCGTGGTCGTCCTGTAAACGACACTGTCCCGCAAATAATTGCTGCCAATCTACTGAACCGAAGGTCACGAATCCAACACTTTTTGAGTGAAAGCCCTCGGGACGATGAGCCATTTTCATGCTCAAAGTGTCGAGCAACGTCTTTCTATTTACTTTTTCCAAAGAGAAAAGAACTGGGATTGATAGTTACTTATCAGATTGATGGTTGAAGAGAGACGGAGACAAGTTGAAAGAGCTGTCGCTGATAACTTTGAAGAGAGGCAAGAGAGTTGCAGAGCAGTCCAAACCCATGGTTGTCTTCTCCCTGCAAACCCCACGCCCCAAGTTTTGGAAACCTTGTCGGTGGAAGAATATTTCTGAGACTGGGGACAAATCCAGTGCAGGGGAGTTCAGCCTCATGTCAAGTTACCTTGTCTGAAAGTTATGCTCATCTAGTAGATGTCAACTTCCACAAGTTTAACAGATACAGTACAATCGTTTGAGAATCGATTTAAGTTTTTATGGCTTAGCTCAAAAAAGGAAAAAAGGAAAATATAAGTTGCGATAGAGCTCGAGAAAATAAATAAGTGCCATAAGTATTAGAGTTTTAATGACAAATGCCCATTTGATAATAGTTGAGCATGTTTTATTTGAAAAAAAAATCGATTTTTAAGATATTGATTATATATGGCGTGAAGGCAATTAATCAATTAAAAATTGTAAAATTTCCTTAATTAGTTTGTTAGTGAGTGCCATAACTACTATTGCCTGTTTGAGATGTTGATATCCCAATTAGTAATTTAATATTTTGAGATCTGAGATTTGTTTGTTTTATTTATTTATTTTGCTAAAAGCATCTTAGTATTGCTTATGTGTGTCAATTATAAACACTAGAGCGTCGGGAATTATATTGATTCGGTACATGTCAGATCGCAAGAAATGGATCTAAAGCTTGACTCAGAATTAGATAACAGTTACGGTAGCATAGAGAATGAAGGAAATAAAAATGTAATTTGAGCTCTCGATTTCAGTATGTTTTGAATTTTCTTATGTATTCTACAATCAATTTTTTTTTTCCTTTTCAATTATTATTTTTGTGGGCTTTGGCCTGATTAAGTGAAAGATCTCTAGCGTGTATAGAAGAAAGGAACATTTCATATCATTACCAAAAAAAAAAAAGAAAAGAAGAAGCAGAGAGAGACAGAAGCAAAAGCAGAACAAGATGGATGAGTGTCGTTCGTGTCTGCCATAATTCCTGGTCTTTGTGATTTGAGGGAGGAAAAAAGATGAGAAAGTATATTTTATAAGGTTAATATCTTGATAAAACTCAAATTGATATGCGTGTGATAAATTTACCCCAAGCTAATTTTATGATCATGAAAAACTTCAAACTCATACACAAATATGACAAATGATTCCAAAATGATGACAAATTTCAAAAAAACCTCAAACCAAAATGCTACACTTGTGATAAATATATCATCTGTTAAATTTGATTAATATCACAAAAATTGTACAATTCTGACATACAAACAGTAAAATTCCAAATTGGAACATTAGTTAACTATCACGTGTCATTAAATTTAACAATTTGATAGTAAATTTTAATGGAAACTAATAAATGGTAAATTTGTCACAAGTATACTAGTTTAGAGTAAATTTATCAAAAATATACCAATTTGAGGTTTTTAATGATAAAAAAATTAGTTTAGGGTCAAATTGTCACATGTGTATAGTTTAGGATTTTTAGGATATTAACCCTATTTTATATACCACAACTCCATTGTGTCTATAATGGTACATCCAAGTGCAGGTGCAAAGAGGAAATGGGAAATTTGGTAACAAATCATAAATTGTGAAACATAAGTTCATTTCCCCAAGGTCGTTGTTAGAATTAATTTCCTGATAACTTATGAAGTTCATCCAATTTATCATATGCATGATTTATTGTCATGATCAATAAGGTGAGTATGATTTCAAGGTAAAATTGAGAATTTGAGAACTGGATCGATCGATTCCAGATTCTAGGATATATATCGTAGGTTTTGGATTCTAAAAATTAGAAAATCTGTTTGGACAAGTAGGTTTTAAATTCTAGGTTCCTAAAACAAGTTTTTCTGTTTTTTTTTTCTATGTTTTTGTACAATCCTACAACATTCTATGATGTACGATGATGAGTGTGTAATATGAAACTACTAATATGCACTTCCATTTTCAATAATGTGATTGAAACTTTTACCTTGTTAATATTTCATAATCTCCACGTGTTTAAATATGAGTTGTGATAAGTTGATTGTAGCAAATGGTGGTCATTAGAGATGATGGTTCAATACCATTATTCATTTAATAGTACAGATGGAACTTAGGTAGATCTAGAATCAATCTTAGAACCTTTAATGAGGTAAGTTCCTAGTTACTGGCATACATATTAAGTTTTAGGCTTCACGTCACTTCTAATGAACACCTAGAGAGATTAAAAAATTCATTTTATCATGACAAAATTCTACAACAAAAGAAAGGGTAAATACAAAAATATATTTATGACAAATTTACACTAAACTATTTTTTTTACCCTAAAAAACCCAAAACTAATACATATACAACAAATTTACTGCATGGTAGTTGACGAGTTTGTCAATTTGGGGTTTTACCCTCTATTTGTTATATGTATAAAATTTATGATTTTTCATGGTATTAATCTAATTTAACGAAAATTAATAGAGGATAAATTTGTTACAAATGTATCGGTTTGAAGTTTTTGATAGTGAACAAATTATTTTTGGATAAATTTATCATATGTATACCAATTTTGGGTTTTTTGTGATAAAAAATCAGTTTGTAATTTTTCGTGGTATAAATCTAATTCAATGGAAATTAGTAAATGGTAAATTTATCATAAATATACCAGTCTGGGGTTTATGGTGGTCAAAAAGTTAGTTTTAGGTAAATTTATCATATATATATACTAGTTTGGGTTTTGATGATTAAAAACCTAGTTTTGGTTAAATTTTTCACAGACGTATTAATTTAGAGTTTTTTGTTGTATTTATCGGAAAAAATGATGGAACTTGATTTTAATAAAGGTATTTGAATATGCATGTCTTCAATCCAATAGTAAATATGTTTATTTTACGCTGGCGAAATACTTAGAAATAACCTAATACAAATTTTTATAATTAATTTATTGTGAAATAAACGGAGTGTTATACCTACGGTAGCTTCTCGTGTTGCACGGATCATATAAGGCATCAATGAAGAGGGGCTCTTTAATGTCGCATTATGCTGGAGGAGAAGCGTGAAAGCAACCTCTCTTGCATGGCATTCACAAGAACAATTACTCCGCATGATTGTTTCCGATAGCTAGCCGGTGTATAAATGACATGTCCCGCAAATAATTGCTGCAAATCTGAAAACTTGAGTGAAGCCCTCAGAACGATGAACCAACCGATGTCTTTCTATTTCCTTTTTCCATAGAGAAAAAACTGCCGATCGATAGTTACTTATCAGATGGACAGTAAAGAGAGACGGAGACAAGTTGAAAGACCTGTCGCTGATGGCTTTGACAAGCTGCACTGGTCGCTAAAAGCTCTTCCCCAATCCAGGAACATGCGCCTTCTCTCGTGCCATCGCAGGCCTTTCCCTTGCCTTCTCACGCTGCTGAGCACAGACTTTGTGTTAGTGGTCATTTGGTAGGCAATCGCTTTCGACTGGCAGTGGCAGGGAGCGACTCCATTTCTGATGTAACAAGAGAGTGGTTGGGCACCGTTCTCTCAGTGAAAAAAGTAATTTTGGATCCTCTGGGAATCTATCTCTTTTGGTTAAAAGTGAGACCGCAATTTCTCTTTTCTTGAGAAAGTCACAGTGTCTGTCACCCCAGAAATGACATGGATGGGAGAGGGAATCTATTACCTACCAGCATGTAGGTGAAAAGGGCATTAGACTGACTGGGAAGGAAGACGGACAGAGGGAAGGTAATTAACTTGGAGAAAGTATTAGGTGGGCATAAGTCAGAACTACCTGAATCAATCACTACGGCACAATACCCAAATAGTATTTGCTAACTCCTCCTTGAAATGCATGGTGGCTATTGTAGACATTGACTTTAAGTTTTGTTGAAAATACCCTCGAATTTTTATCCTTCAAATGCGTTTCCTAGCTTGAATGGTTTCTTAATTTGAATGGATTTTCTAATTTCAGTGGTATTTTAGTTTGAATAGTTTTTCTAAAAAAGGCTTTCCTATTTCGGATACAAATATTATAAATATGAGGGATGAAATTCTATTGTGCAATTACATACTAAAGCAAATAAAAGGGTTGTTAGGATTTTCTCTGTGAGTTTATTGAGTTATTCTTTGCAAGAAATTGTGATATAACACTTGTAGGTGCAACTGTAGATATAATAGGTATGGGAACACTTGAACAATTGAGCTATTGTAGAGATTCATGGTGGATTTCTTAGTTTTTTGCTCTCCTCATAGAGTAGGAAGTGACACTCAAATTGTAATCTCTTTAATGCCCTTATCGTTCATTGTTGATTTCCTAGTAATTTCTTTTTCTTGTGTTACATTTGAATCGTAAAATATGTGAGTTTCCACGTTATTTGCACAACAATTTCGATAATAGTATCAAAGAATTGCATGATTGATAAAGCTTTTGTGTATATAATGACTATAAGTTATTATGTAGTGAGTATTATTGAAATTAACTCTTGAGTATCTAATGACAATATACAATAACATTTGATATGAGACTTGCCACACACCCTAAAAATGTTGATGCTGGTGTAGTATAGCCAGTGCTTGTATATAGTCCGTCATGACATGTCATTCCACTTTATAAATAGAAATTTTGAATTGCGATTAAGACAAGATTAACAAAATGCATGCTTTACATTCTAAATTAACTTGATTAGGATTAGAAGAGCCACAAAGGTCAACATAGGAAATGCTCATAAACAATCAATTGCGTGCATGGAACAAAAGATAGGAAGAGCTATCTTATCTTAAAATGACTAATTTGTTCAATTGTATAAAGTAAAGAAGACCTCCTACTTTTAAGGGATCTCAATCGCTTTTTTCATCCTTAAATATTCTTTATTACTTATTTTATCAATCAATTTTTGAAATAATTTCAGAAGTTTTCCCTAACTTTGTCCGTGTTAACAAACAATTCAAAATGTCTCGACTTTTTTAGAACAGGTCCGAGTCAAATAGCAAGATTTCTTTTTTTATTCCATTCCATCATTCCTTAAGTCCCATAGGTTTGATCCTGTAGAATCTGACCTATTTTTCATTTACACTTTCAGTATATATTTATCATTAATTTCTTTCAATTATTCATTAAGGTGTCGTTCGAGAGAATCCTTTAAGTAAAAACTTGTTATTAGTATTTCCATAGAAGTAGATTGCTGGGGAGTTATAGAGTGAAAGTTAGGGTGGAGAATGACATCATCACTGTGTGATTGCGATGGACTGATCTGAAAGCTCCCGTGATCGGTGTACCTCTGATGGGGCAAAATGCCAACATCGAGGGAAAATGTCACATGGTCTTTGAATCTCGAGTCGGACAGAACCATGAGAAAATATCTCATCCATCCCATCAAAATATCGCCAAAACATACTATCTTACGATTAGTCTTCCCACTAGCCAATGCTCTTTAATATTTTGTTTTCAGTTTGTGTACTTTTTTTTTTACACACAGTTTCTGTACTTTTTTTTTTTAGCCAAACAGTTTGTGTACTTGACGTGGATAGATATGTGCAGGAAAATTAATTTTAAACATATTTATTGGTGTGAATTCATTTTTTTTAAAATTTTGCTAAACTATTACGTGCGATTCCAACAAAATTCATTTGACAAATTTTCACTGAAAATTGATGACGTGCCAACGTGTCACATAAGATATAGGAGGGTTGGCAATTACAGATTATTACGTTAATGATTTTCGGTAAAAATTAATTGAAAGAAATGCTGAAATTTTGTAGAAAGATTTAGGATAAAATTGACAAAATTAAAAAGTTTGGTATTGATTTGATGGATTAGAACCAACTATTTAAAAAGTTTAATTTATTAGATGAATGTGTGTTTTATTATTTAAATATTCTAACACTTTCCCTTATTCTTAGTCTGATCTTTTTTGTCTAATACTAAGCATGAAAATATAATTGAGGAGGCAAATAAGATTTGGAAAGATTCGAACTCAGGATTTCCAGCTTAAATACCATATGAGATTCGGTGGGATCACAACCAATTATTTTAAAAAGTTTAATCCGTTAGAAGAATGCATGATTAATCATTTAAATATTCTAATAGCATCCATGCAAAAATTTCATTCTTGATAGATGCTCAAGAAGCTAGAACAATCTTCGACCTAAAAAAGCAAAAAGCTAGAATAGTTGAACTTCGTGAATGTTAGCAATAAGCGAGAATGGGGGCAAAGGCTAGTTTTGACACATAATATTTGTAGTTACCACTAGATATGCAAGGATAGAATTTTCTCTTTTAATAGTTTATTATTTATTTCCTAATTTAAACTTTAGATCTTGGTTTTTCAGCAATGTAGCGATTGGAATGAAAATAAGAGCCCCATTCCCTTTCTTTACACTATTTGGCTAATCAGAATGGGTAGGAATGGTAGTTGGAAGCTAACATTGATACTTCAATGACCCATTGAACTTCCTTATAGAGACATTAACTTTAAACTTTGACTTTTCATGAATTATTTTCAACTCGTACTATGTTTTTTATGTAGTCCAAAATACTTGAAACCTTTTCAAAGTACTCAAAAATATTGGCCAAAGGTTATTTCTTCGGTTTCCTTTAGAAGAAAGTAGCTATGAAGCCCCTACTACATCTTTTGTAAGATTCAACAACATAAATTTTTGTAACTTAAATGTTACTTATTTGTTTTCGAAATTTGGAGAGAAAATCCTAAGTTGAAGTGTGAAGTAACTGACTACAAGATTAGCGTAGGAAGGTAAACAAGCCTAAGCAACTTCTGTTTTTAACTGGATGAAAGCCCGGCCATCATGGAGCACTTTCATATAGGGATGGAAGCAGGATCATTTTGGAACGGCAAACGTCTTCTCAAACCCGTCATCTCAATTTTATATTATTCCATGAGCCCTCACCAAATCCATTACATGCTATGATATATTATCCCAAAGCCACCTTGCTAAAGTAGTCGGGTCTCCGTCAGGTACCCGCAACTTGCCACATGATTTTATAATAAACAATCATTTTAGTTAAATATAAACCACCTCATTTTTGCAAATGCAACTATTTATTTAAAATTCATGCATTGTAAATCTCAAATTGGAGTCTTACGACATCCAAAATATAAGATTGAAGAATTTAAAATTAACGAACATGAAAAACTAGGGTCTAAAATGGGGAAAAGTATCAAAAAAATTTTAAACCTATGATATTGGTATTGATTTATTTCTAAATCTTTCAATTGGACTAATTTAGTCATAATTTTTTTATATTGGTATCAATTTAGTCCATCTAATCAATTTTGGTTGGCTAATGTTGATGTGGACGTTTGCCGACCGACCAATGCTAACGTGGCAATTTTAATTTTTTTAAATTTTTTTTTTTTTAATTTTTCCTTTTCCTTTTCTTTTTCCTCTTCTTCTACAATGGTTGGCGAAAGCCGGTGGCTCACCAACCATTGGGTGATGGCTCACCGGCCACTAGGTGATTGGGTGGTTGCGCCTAGGGTCGTGGGCAAGGTGGCTTCGCCCAGATCTAGGCGAGGCCAAGGCCACCTTTGCTCGTGGCTAGGCCATGGGGAGGTTGGCCTCACTTAGTGGCTGTGGGAGAAGAAGGCCAAGAGGAAGAAGAGGAAAAAGAAAAGGAAAAGGGGAAAAAAAAAAGAAAAAAAAGGAAACCTTATAACAAAATTCCAAAAATATAAAAAAAAATTATTTAAAAATTGCCACGTTAGCGTTCATCGGCTGACAGGCATTCATGTTAGCACCAATTGACCAAAATTAATCGAATGAACTAAATTGGTACTAAGGTGAAAATATTTAGGAATAAATTGGTCTGATTGAAAGGTTTATGATTAAATTGGTACCAATACCATATATTTATGACTTTTTGGTACTTTTCCCATCTAAAATAGGTATAAGCTAGGAGTGAAATAGTGGCTGTCGTTGGAATATCTATTATAATACTATGTTGCCTTCTTAGCATTGACAAATTATTAAAATTAACTGATGTCGTGATTTTTAGTATAGTAAAGGAGTTTAAAAATTCCTATTGCAAATCCTAAAAGAATTTGCATTGATATATATTTACTCAACTACCTAAGAAATATAAAGAAAACAAATGACACTTTAATGGCAATACATATCGGCTTTGATTATTGGGTTTTCCGACTATAAAATCCCGAATCTGTCCCAAATCCTACAAAGTTTATGGCAATTGAGTCCAAACCCGTCTAACCACCCCAAACCCTTTATTAGGGGTGAGTATGGTCTAGGTTGGGCCGGTCCACCCCCTAACCCTAGGACCAACCCGCACAGTGCTAGTTCTCAATTTTTGGGATTGAGGACCGACCCTATTGAGCTTGAGACCGAGGACCGGACTGACCCAATGGGTTCGGTTCGATTTCAGGGTCAACCCAAGACCAATCGATAATTTTTTATTTCATTTTTTGTACTCATTAAAAAAACGATTGAGGACCAGACTGACCTTATGGGTTCGGTCCTGGTTTCAAGGTCAACTCAGGATCAACTAATAATTTTTATTTCATTTTTGTACTTCTTAAAAGGGCAACCGAGTATCGTATCGACCCAATGGTTTGATGATGAGTGAGGTCAGCTAAGGAAGGCAAGCGGTGAGGGTCAAGTGAGGTGAGCGTCGAACATAATGAGCATCGAATGTCAAGCGGGGAGCAACAAGCCAAGTGAGCATCGAGCGGTAAGCGGCATGAGTGGCCCAAAGCAAGCGAGGCGAGTGTTGAGTGGCTAGCGGAGAAGTTGTTTCTTTCGATTTTGGCAAATTGAAGACCAAGAAGACAAATGAGACAGAAGAGAACGGATACTAGAGGAGGATGTCATAAGATGCCTTTTTGGACGCCATGAGGACTTCTCACAAAAACATTTTCCTTATTCGGAAATTATGACTATTGATGCCGTAAAAGACATTAAAAACCTAAGTTATTAAAAAATAATGTAAAATTACTTGAACTCCTCACTAAAAAGCTATTTAATGTTATTGACGCCGTTTATTTTAAGGTTTTCTTTATATAAAAATTATAAATAAATATATATATATATTTAGGGTTGGTCAGGGTTTGATCGATTCAAGACTCCAGGCGGGACCGGCGCATGCCGGTGTTGGTACGGGAATTCTAGGACCAAAGCGGCCACGTCTCCAGGAACCAACGGGACCGATAGGGTTGGGCTGGTCAGGGGTCGGTCGGGGTTGACCCCTGGACCAATGCTCACCCCTACCCTCTATCCATTTACATCCCATTAGGATTTAGATGGTTTAGATGCCTTATTATACTCATCCTACTTCGATCCTTTACATCGATAGAAGGGTGAAAATCTTTAATACATACAAAAATTAGAATATCATGTTTTATGTTAAAACTAGAGCATGCTAATTTTCAGAGTGTTGCTCAGTAAACGACGTGGAGATATCAAGTTGGGCGTTTAAACCAGTGTGTTCCATGGCTAAAGAGAATACCTTCTTTATTTAGAGAGCTTCAATGTGACCTTGTCTCTACAACATGCTTTGCCAAGGCTCTAAATATCAAGACCCTCCACTATAGGAAGCTAAAAACACATGCAAGTTTCCATATTTCGTATCTCCAGCCGAACAATGGCTCAGAAAAAAAGCTCAAAAATCAAACTATTTTTGTTTTTATCAAAGCAAGAGACAACTGTCCGGCATTGTGACAAGTGATCGCCACAATGAATCACAGAACGAGAATAAAATACAGCGAGAAACCATGAATTGAATCAACGCAACAAAACAAGGGACAGCGGGATCTACAGTTACAAAAACGTGACACAAGCATTACAGACAGGGATCAACTGTAAGTTTTCTCACGCTTCTTCGTGCTGTCCGATTTGCGAGAGGTGATCCAGACGAGAATTTTGGTCAAGTGCATGCATCTCAGCACAGCATAAAGAATGTGTTATTTAATGGACGAGATGGCGAACGATAGATACAAATGCTATTACGCATCTCCATGGCCTGGGTCGACCCCCGACCTGTTATGGTCATGGAGCCCTGCATTTCAGCACTCGGGATTTATGAATGTGCGGAATGGATTACAAGACAAGTTGACGACTCGTGTCTGACGAGTGCGGGTGCAATGCTTCAGTATTAGGATGCAGAGTTAGGTGATGAGCAGCACAGATTTTACAGAATAAGTGATCGACCTGTGTTGCTTTAGAGAATGTCTTCTATATAACTAACGTAATGCTGAATATCTAATGAAGCACGGCCATCTTAACCAAGTGCCTCTTGGAAATTTGTTGAAACATGCTTAATGAGAATATAGTCTTCAAAGCATTGAGCACGCACATGACGAGGACAATCTGGGTATTCGAAATCATAATATTTCCTTATCTAATTGGTTAACAATTGCCCTCGGGTAGTTATCAAATAAATCCGATTGTTATTAACTAATCAATTAAGTGACATGCAATGTTCTTTTTACAGTGAAATTGTATAAACTATTCCCATTTGTCTGATGGACTGAAGAATTCATTTAATTTAAGATACTAGAACAAGCTCCTATTATAGATTCGCCATTTCTAAGTTGCTAATTCACAGACCGATTAAAGGGGGGAGAGCCTCCCTCCATAGCATGCTCTGCGTTAGCTTCAAAGTTCAAGACGGCGAGTCAAGAGAACAACGCATGCAAAGTTTCCACATTTCGTATCTTCAGCCGGATAAAGGCTAAGAATAAGCTGGAAATCGGACTTTGGTTCAAAGCAAGAAACCATTAGCTTTCTCTTGCGTTGTGATAAGCGACCCTCGTGATTAATTCATTAGAAGTTGAAAAAAGGCAGACGAATTCGGCAAATGGGATCTCCAGCTACGTGCACAGCACGAGCAATTGCCCTCTTTGTATGTCAAATCTTATCTCGTTTCTGGGTAGCGACCTGGTCACGGCCATGGCTATCCTCAAGAGACCTGTGGCGACTGCGATTGTTGTGCTCCTCAGCATTTGCGGCCTTGCTCGGGCCGACCCGGACACGAGGATCGTGGGCTATAGTTGCAGTACGTTGACTTATCAGGGCAACGATATTGTCAAGATCAATCTAGACGATGTTCTCCACCATTTAAGGGACGACACGGCGTACAATAAGTTCAATTATCACTACCAATCACCATGGCCAGGGTCGACCCCAATCTGCTACGATCACGGGGCTTACAACGGAGCACTTCAGATCTATGATTGCGTCCCGTGCATGACCAGTGCTGTTACGCAGGTCCGCATTTTATGTCCGATGAGCGTTGGCGCTCAGGTCCAGCTCGGGGATTGCAGAGGTAGGTACGAGCAGATGACTTCACCGAATAGTTAGGTGACTTTACTTCAGGGTGTCATCTACATACAGAAAAAATCTTTTATGTAATGTTATATTACATAACATGTTGGCGTGGTTTTGATTATATGTTAAATGTTGAGGACACGCAAAAAGATGAAAGGCATCGATCAATATATCACGTGGTATAAATGTTATGCAAAAGAGTTTCTCATGTACGTGGAAGGAGTCATCCACCATGGCGTGGAAGCTTGTGTTGCTTCCTTCTTTGTTTTCCTTTGAAGATGACTGTGACATTTGACATCAAGCCCAAGAACTAGTTGATTGATATTTGCTTTGATTTAATGCTTGTCTTGCGCAATTTTACTCATTTGATTTCGTTCTTTGTAATTCCAAAATCGAAATATCAGCTAATTTATTATGAGAGCCATGAGCAATTTAGGCAGCTTCGTAGAAAGCTCCATCATCTACTTTTTCACTTAATGATGGGAAGGGTTGCTTTTGCATCAATTACGGTTCGTTTTATGATTTAGGTACGACTCATGCATGGCCCATCTATTCTTTGCCCGTGATTCCCGCGATTTGGCAAATTATTGTCTATTTAAATCGTAAATCGTTGTCTTTATATGTCGTCGTGGAAGGGAACCGCTAATCAATCGCATGTTTTACGCAATTGCACAATAAGATGATAAGACAAGCATAAAAAGGCTAGTCCTATTAAGAATGTGACACTTTCAATTTCAATCCCAAAGACAAGTTATCAATTTCACTTCCAATGTAGTCCTTTTAATAAAAATTTCTCAGGAAAATGCTAGCACGGTGATCCAATCTTTATCAGTTGTTCATCGTGTCAATGATTTCCTGTAAAAAATTAGTTGAAAGGATAAAATCGGAACATTTTGAAAATGTTTAAATTAAATTAGTAAAATTGAAAGTTTAAAATTAAATCGACGTTCATACGATAGGTCAATGATTGATTGAACAATTTCTCCCGACTTATGATTATTTGTCCCTGACATTACTCAAGTGATTGCTTTAGTGATTCACAAAGAACCTGTGCATGTAGACTGAGCGCAAGTTATCACATCATCAATAACAGATAATGCATTTCGCCATCTGCAGTTCAACTTACAGTTTTCTTAATCCATTACGTTAATTATGTTCAATTTTGCAGTCGGTCGGCGTCCAAATCGAATTTGAAGCACCTTATCTAACTCCAATTAGGTCAATCAACACGGTCCTCACATGTTTATTCACTGAAGGAGCGGTCCTACATCATCAGAAAAAAGGAAAATTAAAAAGGAAATTCTTGGGGACGTCGTTCTGCAACATATAAGCTGTAAAAAGTGACATTTCTACTGATCCAGTTGAAGACTCCACAAGAGACACTCCCCACTGGAATGCCCTGCCTCATTCGACATGCAAAGAAACATCGAACAGACCAAAAGCAAAATGTTAAATTGTACGACGATGAAAGTTTATTCTATGCACGACATGACAGCAGTAGAAACGTTCATTCTTTTTTTTTTTTGTCAACTCTCTTTCGGACACAAGCAGCAAGACTAGAAACATCATTGCGACTGGCAATACCTCGAGTACATTGGCGATTTTTTTCATGCTAAAAAGGAAAGTAGCGTTGGATTATTTAGAGATCGTTCACTTGAAATGCCTAAATGAAGGTAAAGAACGTAAATTAAGAAAGTATTACTTTGTCGGTAGTAATTAACAGCTACCTAGGCAATAATTAGTTAAGCAGCAAGTTCATGTGAAGTATGCTCAACAAGTGTTTCGACTCGTTAACTAGATTCACACATTAGATATGATTTAGTACTCGTGGATTCGGACTTCACTCAACAAGCTACTTGGACTCGTCTTGAGCCCCGGAAAAATTGAGACAGAAGACAACAAGCTGCCGAGTAGCTTTAAACTATTAAAAATTCCACAACAGTAAGTTGGGAAAATGTCACAAATGGTCCCTATACTTTTACTCAATGTGCAATCTCGTCCTTGAACTTTCGATTTGCTTAATTTGGTCCCTGAACTATCGATAAATATTCTATCTAGTCCTGTGGAACAAAATGCCCACAATTCCATTAACTTTAACTAACGGAAGGACTAAATTGATCAATTTTCAAATAGTTAGGGACTAGATTGGACATTTATCGATAGTTCAGGGACCAAATTGAGCAAATCGAAAGTTTAGGGATGAGATTGCACATTGAGTAAAAGTATAGGGACTATTTGTGACATTTTCCCTAGTAAGTTCGTTTGCCTCGCGTGGGCAATGATTCACACTCGATTCTTTCATCTGGGCTGAGTGTACACGACAGTCATCAATCACGCTGCATAGGCCCATGGGCTTTCGTTTCCACCTGAAATTGGCTGCATGGAGGGGCTATTTTCATCCTTCTAAAAAATTTTCTCAATAGTTTTTATCAGTTTTTCACTGTAGCCAAGTCAGAGAAAATTTGGTTGCAGGTATGAAAACGTATGCTCGTGTCTCTTCTGCTTAATAGATTCGTGTGTGAATAAATCCAAGTTCGAGATTATACAATTAAGCAATTCTAGATGCCAATTCATGAATTTTCCGAGGTGACCAGACCAAAGAGATGATCGCGCACTAATGAACATTTTTATCTTTCGTTCAAAAGTCTCCCAAATGAGAAATTGCTGTCTTCTTCGAAACGTTTTCATTGAAATTCTTGGCTGCGATTGAAAGATTATTTGCTGATTCCATGGTGTTTGCTTTTCCCATGAAGAATGCTTCTCTTCCGGTCACAAGATTGTAGCTTGAAGTAAACATGAGTTTTGCAGAGCCTCCTGCACATGCTGTCTTCCTGCAAGCATTTTGAGAATCGGCCTTTGCTAAAGAATAGCATGATGTCAAAGCTTGCAAAGGACGACTGCGCCACAAGAGAAGAGGTCGCTTTATATCAAGAATCCTATGAAGAGAATTAACAACACGGGGCACATGATCAGTGTCAATAGCGACGAAGTTTT
Source organism: Eucalyptus marginata (assembly GCA_014182565.1). Lineage (NCBI taxonomy): Eukaryota > Viridiplantae > Streptophyta > Magnoliopsida > Myrtales > Myrtaceae > Eucalyptus > Eucalyptus marginata. The sequence continues at coordinate 28,823,772 of CM024586.1, forward strand.
GAACGCCTTTATATAATGTCTCATGACATTGTTCGCTCCTGCCTGCACCTACATCTGTGGTGTTTTGGGACTTTCTCCGAGCTTCATGAAATGCAGCTTTGAATCTACACAAGAAGGATAGGATTAATTAGTTATTAATAAACGAAAAGTAGCATCACAATTTACCCCAGATAAAGTACACATGCATAAATAATGTGCACCAACACCAAAATCTGGGGACGTATCTTGCCATACGTTCCAGGTGTTTCTGAGTTGTTCGCAGTCGGACCGTAATCAAGAGAAACTTCATTGGTTGGCCCATGAAAAGTAAAACAAAAGACTCGGGAAAAGTAAGCAATCAGCAGCACTTTCGTCGTTTGTGTTTAGGAACAGGACTGATGTTAATAAGACTACCAAAAACATGAAGTGCCTAAACTATAGAACAGAAAGGTGGACTTGTCACTTGGTTATTTCGTGTTACTTGATTAGCAAAATCAGCAATTCGGTATAGTTTTGCTAGGAGGCGAATCTCAACTTTACAAGTTCAATGCCACATGCATGAGAACTGATATATGACAACATTGAAAGGATTTTGTTTACCTTATAAACTGATAGAAATCAAAGGAGATTGTCATCATGCATCCTTGCATTGATTTTCAGTACAAGCACACAAGTTAGTCTTTTATAGTTATGGTACGATTGGCAGTGCATACCTGTCCCTGCAGAGCCTCGTTGAGTTTGGGAATGATATCATGAGAAGTGAGAACACAATCGTATCAAACAACTTTGCATAAGGGATTCATGCATAAAAAAATCAGCATGTACGCATTTGATTAACAGAGAGGTACAAACTAATGAGCACACAGAAAGTAGATTCAATTGAAAAAACTACATTCACAATCATTTAGGTATGTGCTGTTGAGACCAGATCAAGTGCTTGGATTTTCACAAGCATCAGAACTTCCTTAGGACACTAGTTGAAAAAACGACATTCACAATTATTTCAAGGTTGGACCAGATCAAGTGCTTGGATTTTCACGCAAGATGGCCCGAGCTTCTTCAAGGTTGACACGTAAAGACTATTGTTGATGCTTCCGCTGCAAAATTCCTCTTCTTCATTTTGATCGGTCTCTGGTATGGAATTTGAGGTTCCTCAGCCAAGTCAGCTAGGCTCGGATCAATCATGTGATAAAATGATTCCAGGACAACAACAGGAGCAAAGGGGATGCAGACTAAATAGCAAATTCTTGGACTCCTCACCCCAGCTTGTTACACAGAACGGGCAGAAAATAGTCCCAATTATGCAAAAGGTCACTGATACAGTGCATTTAATTGAAGTCCAAAAGTATGCCTTGATCATTACATAGACCAACCAGACTTGTCAAGAAAGCAGCACCGATTTCCCTTTGTTGATAATCTTTCAAGACAATAGTTTGATTACTTGGAACAAAAAGTTAGTCTACAATTATACATAACATAATAGCCAAAACTACTTTTAATTTTTCTTTTGTCACCAACAAGAAAAACTTGAACGTTGATTTTCATTTTAGCTCAGTTTCTCCCACTCACCGGGAAATTATGCACATCTTCTATGGTTCAAGAGGAACATTGAGGGAACAATAAGAAACACAACAGGGTTTTCGATCATCACGGAAAATCAAAAGGTATATGTTTTGAAAAGGATAAGTCAAACTCAGACATACAAAAGAGCTCCCAAAGGAATTCAAAATGGCCGACGATTATTTTCAAGAAAATATTAACTTTGGACATAACGAAAAATGGATTTCGGGCGCAGTTTACAATGTTGAGCAGCGGAAGATAATCAGCCTCTAGATGAAAATATTCAAATCCTGGTTTGTTGAGGGGGAAATTGTAAATCACTAGGTAATTCTTATTTACTTATGTCAATGATATCATCTGTTGCCTTACAAGCCGCTAATCTCTTTGCAGTTTGCAAAAGCTGCCAATGAAGGATAGCTGAAAAAAACATTATTATAATGCAATCAACAGCCAATATGTTTAGGCATATCTAGATCAAATAGATACCCAGTGTCTGTCTGAGCAATTCACAAAAGATATCGTCTCGAGAAAAGTATTACTATATTCGCTCATGCTGGTCGTTAAAAGATGAAGAATCTTACCAAAAGACCAACGCCTTGCAATGTATGTAGAGCCACCTTTTGATTTGCTTCTACGAACATAAAGGATTAAGAATCTTACCAGAAGACCAACGCCTTGTAATGTACGTAGAACCACCTTTTGATTTGCTTCTACGAACAACTGCCCCATGCCTCCATTTATGGAAGACTAGGAATTTAGGAAAGTTCAAAACCCTATCAAGGAAAACTTTCTTGTCCAAAGACATTAGTGATTGAAAGTAGGTCATGAAATTTCAAAACAAAAATCATAGTTTATTGCTTATTTACCTCTGTTAAGGAAACATGACTTGCCTCACTATTGTGATATGAATAAAGATTCATCACATCATTATCATTGCAATATAAATTTTCCCTTGTGAACTCCATATTGCGCTCTTTCATAATTTCTAAAAATGCGTGTCCCAAAGTAATTTCACTATTGTTTTCAATAAGGTACCTCAGAAATATCCAAATAAATTAAAACCAACTATTCAAGTCCCCTAAGCTAAGTAAGTTTCTTGCTGACTTGTACCTCTAGTGATTGTAACTTTTCACATCCCCACAAATCAGGCAAAGTCTCCATTGATTTGCATCTTGCGATGTCTATGTGTGTTAGGTATCCTGATTCCTCAGCCCCAAAATTCTCCTTAACACCGAGTGTATGTCTTATCATGAAATTTACTAAATTTCAAATTTCAACATGAATTTTTTTAGGGATTCACACCCCATTATACATATGCTTTAGCAAAACAAGAATCTCTCGAAACTCTCAACACCACTTAGAATGCAACAACCATTGAAAATAACTTTTTTTCAGCATAGCATTATAGGTTTAGTAACCTTTCGGTGGACCCACAACTAGAGATATCCAACGCCTCATAAGAACTTTGTCCTATCTAAACCTTGAATTTCAACTAGTCTATGGCATTGGTTAGCCTTTAACTACCGGAAACTCTATAGTTCTGGAAAGATAAGCCTTTTAAGGGAATCGCGGTGATATATAACTATCTCCTCCAAGGACTCAAAATTATCATGGCCCTAAATTCCAACTAGATTATAGCAATCCTTGGTGTGCAATTGTTTCAGACGATTTAGTTGTGATAGGTCCAATCTTCTAAGAGATCCACAGAATTACAACTCTTCCAAGTACTTGAATCCCTCAAGCTTAGGCAATATTATCTCAAAACAAGAGGCAAAACAAAGCTTCAAGAGTCTTGAGGGAAGCTTAGGGATGTCTTTAAGTCGAACACAACAATAAAGACTAAGTTCTTCCAAGTGATATAGAGAAGAAAGTTGTAGCAATTTGGGACTTAGACTAGAGACCATTAGATATATTAATCTTGAGGGAAACTCTGGTAGTGACTAGAGCTTGTAACAACCTTCTAGGCTAAGGTGTTGGAGAGAAGAAATATTTTGAATGCTTTCTGGCAAGTTAGATATCGGTGCTCTGGTGATTTCAAGAATTTCAAGTGAGGACAAGTCACCAATGTTACTTGAATTTCCCCTTTCAAAAAACGACATACGTTAAGACTTAGCCTTTGCAATTTTTTCAACCTTCCAATATCATTAGGTAAGTTTTCAATCGCAGATTGACTAATGTCTAGATGTTTCAAATTCTGCAATTCCATCATTGAGCTGGGGATTTTTCTCAATGATTTACAACCCCTAACACTCAGTTTCTCCAACTTTCTTAGAGAATGAATTGATGTAGGAATCTCTATAATACCAACATAACCTAAAATGAATTCTTTTAGTTCTTGTAATTCTCCCACTTCCCTCGGTAGCTCCTTGACACTATCACAGAACTCAAGTCCAAGGAAACAAGGGTCTTGACTTTGCCAATAGAAGGGTGAACTTGCTTTAGTCCTTGACATTTTTTCAAGATGAGACTCTCCAACTTTGTGAAAGCTGAGAGATCAGGAGTACATCTTAGATAATGACAAAATGAAAGGTTGAGAACTTTTAGTTGCTTTGCCATCTATGCAAAGAAGAAGAATCTATTAAAAAATGAGCTGATCAACAAAACAAACAAAAAATCATAGAGGATGTCTTTTTTCCATTTTACCATAATTGAACTCCATCCTCTCCAATCCTCTATAATAGTGTTGCGTGACAACTACAACACAACTAATTTTGGTAGATGCAAATTAGTAGTAAAAAAAGGCATATTAGGTTCAATGCCAGACCACTGAAGCCATCTTAATTCAGAAAATAATTTTTTAAAGTCTCCACTTAAAGCCACCCGCCTCAATTGAAGAATCCTTAAGCTCCGCAAGATTTTAAACTGTTCATTTGTGTATGTCTGGAAGTGCCCATAATCCCATAGTACGTGGTCCTGGTATTTGTCGAGACAAACCGCCTGGATCCTTTTAGTTCCCTGTATATCAAATCAATCAAGTGAGTTATCTATTGGCTTTTAATTTTTCGGTTTTTGTTGTTTTAAATCTTGGACTCGCATAATTTATCTCATAACCTTGCTGGAATAAATGTTGGCATGTAAACTCACATTTAATTTTTCGATAATCTTTTGAAATTTCAAGGCTATTTTAAAACTTGAAATACTTCTTGCTTAAAAAATCTAAGAAAAACGCCCCACAATGTTTTACCTTTGGCTTTATCCGAATTTTGTAGCGGGTGCACTTTGAATTTTACCTAAGGTGAAACACATGAAATTTTTTAAAACATACGAATATTGACTTGTCGATTTTCTACACAAAATGTTTAGAAGAACTTTTTTTTTTTCCTGTCAGAAGAAGAATTTGTTAAATGGTGCCATGGGGTGATAGTTCAGTAGCCAAGGAAGCACCCGGTTTTCAATTCATTAGTTATTCTTGTAAAAGTGTTTAATTATTTGCTTTGAAAGCTGGAACTTATTATTGCAAAGTATGTTTGAGATGTGACATGGTGACATTCCTTAGCAATGCACATTCAGGAATTTGAATAATATTTTAGATTTTGCTGGAATTGGAAAAAAAAAGTTGCTCTCAGGCCAACCAAAAACGAACTAATTAACTTCCTTTCACGGTATAATGGTTAGATTAATGTTTCACGCATATAGAACAATGAGTTGTCCATGCTCGGCAAAACCTTTTAGCAAACTCTGCCATATGAAAGAATTATCTTGTCTTTTTACATAGAATATCGATTTTTTTGTTTCCCATTCTTGGATTGCTTTTTAACACCCGAGTGCAACCATAGAATAGAAGACACGGTAAGGCAGGAGATATATAATAATAGAAAAAAAAACTTAAAAGTGCATGTTTTTGTTAGTTTCTTGGAAATATTGAATAAATTACTTGTTACATGTGGTAGTCCTTTACTTTTAGTCTGTAGGAGAAAAAAAAGAGCGCTTCGGATTCAAATTTGAATGGAGCATGCATGTCACGTAGGCTAGTGACGTGGTACTTAGAAACAACTGAATATTTTCTCCTTGATGACAGGAGGATCAAGCGGTAAAAGGATCTCCCGCCGGAGATTGAGCTCACTATGCCGGTCTTTGCATATCTTTTTCCAAATTTTTTTTTTTTCTGGCCTTCCTTTAATTTTTGGAAAAAAAAAAAAAATAAAATAAAGATTTGGGTTAATACCTTAAAAAATTTCAAACTGGTACACATGTGACAAGTTTATACTAAACTATTTTTTTTACCGTCAAAAACCCCAAACTAGTACACCTCGTAACAAATTTACCCCGACTGACCATAAAAACCCTAAACTAGTACATTTATGACAAATTTACCAAAAAACTAATTTATTCTACTGCAAAAAACCTCAAACTGGTAAATTTATGACAAATATACTCTCCGCCAAATTGGATTAATACCACAAAAAAAATCACAAAAATTGCAAACTATGACAAATAGAGCGTAAAATCCCAAATTGGTATACTAATTAACTATCACGTGTCATTTAACTTAATAATTTAAAATTTAATGAAAACTAACAGAGGGTAAAGTTGTCATAAGTATACCAGTTTGGGATAAATTTGTCAAAAGTATATCGGTTTGGGGTTTTTGATTGTCAAAAAAATAGTTTGGGGTAAATTTGTCACAAATATACCAGTTTGGAATTTTTCAGGGTATTAACCCTAAAGATTTCCAAAAATTTGAAAATGGAGAGTTAGTTTGTCTCGTTGCCCGAGCCGACTCGCCCGTGACTCAGTCCTCTCCTCAGTCTGATTTTTTTTTTCGTCAAACCAGTTTGATTATTATCGCGCTTTGAGTGGGAGGAATGTCGAGGGCATTATTGTTATTGCATAATTATGTTATTAACTTGTTGATCCGCGCAAGTTGGATGGTCCATGCCCCTGCCTGGATTTTATAAATGATTTTTCTTTTTGTATTTAAAAAAAAAAGCAAAAATTTGTCATGTTTTATATGAGAAAATCAAAAGCAGGTTACCGGGAAAGAGGATCCATAGAAACTATGCATTAAATGTCTCCTTTTAATTTTAATCGTATTATGCTGACAAAACAAAATTTTAATCTTCTTAGTTTTAAAATTTTATAATTGATCTTTACGAAATCTACAATTGTTTTTGCACAAAAAAAAAAAAAATCTACAAATTCTTTTGTTGTTCTCCCATTTACTTAAGAGATTACTTGAAAAAAAAAGAGATAAATGCATTACAAGTCCTAAGATTTGTTGCGAATGTGCAATTCGGTACCAAAACTTTCAAAGAGTACAATCAAGTTAAAAATTTGTCAAATTGGTGCAATCGAGTTATTCCATTAATACCATCAATTTGTTTGATAAAAAATACTAGCGTTGCATTTTTAAATTAGTTTCTCTATTCTACGTGGCATTTTGTATTACTTTTTCCTTCAAATCTTATTTAAATGATATTACAAAACTATAAATAGTTAAACTTTTATTTAAAAAATTGGGAAAAAAAAAGGATAAAAAGGGGGAGGGACTTGCCGGTGGGCGTTGTCTTAGACGCCCATCACTGAAGAGGCTAGCGAGGCTCGCCAAACTGGGCCATGCCAACCTTCGCCGGTGTCGACCACCCTCGCCTATGAGGGTACGACCGATGAGGCCCTACCCTTTTTTCTTTCTTTCTTTTTTCCAAATTTTTTAAATAAAGTTTTAGATTTTTTTAGTTTTTAAACCTAATTTAAATAAGGTTCAAAAGAAAATGTACTAAAAATATCACACATAATAGAAAAATTAATTTTAAAATATTACTTTAGCATTTTTTGTTAGATAAGCTAACTGTGTTAACATAAGAACTCGATCGTACCAATTTGAAGAATTTTAAAATTTGATTGCATTTTTTGAAATCGTTTAAAAAATAAATAAGAGAAGACATTCGAAAATATAGATTGAAAGCGAAGCAAGGGATAATTTCATCTACTCATGAGAACTGATCGTCATGGCCATCATTGACAAAAAAAAAAAAAAATTGACTTCGCAAAGAGAATTTAGGCTTTGTTTGTTTGATAGAAAATGTGACATTTCTAGAAAATATTTTTCAATAAGTGATTTTCTAGGGAAATGACAGCATTTTCAGATATTTGGCTACAATTTGAAAATGATTAAGAAAATATTTGTCGCCATTTGGTATGGAAAATTTGATTTGATTTCCCTGAAGAAAGTTACCAAAAAATTCAAATTTTTGATCTTTTTATTTTTTTCTTTTCTTCTCTTTTTTCTTCTTCCTCAATCGATCGGCTACGATAACGGCTGGACAATAGGCTATAGGCAAGGGATGAGCTTGACCAACACCGGCAAGGGTTGACCTCACCATATTCTGACAAGGTTGAGCTCGCTCATGGCTAGCGAGCTCGAGTTTTGCCAGCCTCAAGGCGAGGCTTCACTTCACTAGATCTGACAAGCTCGCCCAAGGTCGGTGATGTACAATAAGAAAACCAGGAAATAACCACATCTCCGCGTTTAAAACAGGTTACCTTCCGGGGACTGATGTTTAAAGCCCGACGAGGAGAGTCTCGTTCTTCAGTGCAAACTCCACTTCTTCGCCTTCCACTTAGAAACCCCCGAGCCTCCTTTCCTCGAATGGACCATTCCTCCTCCTTCCCCTACACGAACACATCCATTACACAAGCAAAATCGATCTTCCACAGAGTGCAATTTTCAAGCCCGACCACCCATCCACCCCAAAAAGAACGAACTCGGAAAACTTCAACCGAAATCGATGCCAATACAGTAAACGAAATCATTAACCATCATAAGCGCCTATATTTACCCCTTCGACCCCCCGCCCCCGGAGCAGCTTCGACACTGCAAGATGACAAGCGCATTCAAGCAGGGCGTGGGCGAGAGCGCCGGACAGAGCGGCCGGACACATGGCCCAGCTCACAAACCCTATTTACGCAGATCTCAAAGCTGAGTTCACATTAACCTCACGCAGAGGAGCGAAATGGAAGAAGCAGGGCGTGGGCGAGAGCGAGTGAGGATGACGGAGTGAGTGGAGGTGAAGCAGCTCAAAAACATGTTGCCAAATCCGGATAGGTCAAACCTCGCCCGGCTCACTAGACTTGGCGGGGTGGAGCTTCGCCGGCATTGGGCGAGGTGGTCCGGCGCCTGTAGCCAATCGAACTTTGGAGGTGGAGGTGGAGGAATAGCCAAATTAGTTAAAAATGATGAAACCACAAATTCGGATTTTCTTAAATTTTTTAATAGAGAGAACACGCACGCATTTTCGAAGAGTAACTGAAAATTGGGAGAATTTTGTTTTCGAAGTATGATTGTTGACGAGACTTATCGATTAATGTCTTAAAGGCACCTTTCATATTTTTCTTCACATTTTGATCATTTCGAATATATTATTATCTATTATATTAGGCTTAGTTTGTTCATGAAAAATATTTTTCTTATTTTCCAGCATTTAATTCGCTTAAGAAAATGAGTCAACGGAAAATATTTTTCTAATCAATGGAAAACTTTATACTTAAATTCAAGAAAATAATTTTCACTTTGAAAAACCGGAAAACATTTTCCAAATATATAATTAGATTTGGGCACTTGGACACGAAACTCTAAGCTTAGGCATGGAAACCTCAATGCTGGTTCCTAGGTCACCAACATTTAGGACTAGTTGTGTGATGTCTAGGCCCAGCTCCATCAAAGCCTGGGCTTGGGACTCGGTGCCCAAGCTCGGTGGGCTCAAAGCATGGTAGCGTCCATGCTTGGGTCCACCGAGGGTCTTTAATTAATGGAATATTTGCTCAATTTTAAATTATTTTTATTTTTATTTATATAAAGCATGGTGCTTCTTGGACCTTGATGCCCCACCTAAGCTTGGGTCCATAAATGTCGTGCTTAGGCTCGGGTCTTAAATTAATGAAATATTTGTTCCTATTAATTTTTTTTAAATTCAATTTTTAATTATTTTTAATTATTTTTATTTATATTTTTTCTTTTCTTTCTTTTTCTTTTACATTCTTAAGGAAAACCCAACTGGACTAAGGTCGATGCCCAGCCACGGCAATAGCCACGAGGCTCAAGCTCACCAGATTTTGGCCAACCAAGACTCGCTTGATCCGATAAGCGAGACGGGTTGAGCTCAGCCCCAGCACCATAAGCAATCCAAAATTTCGGTGAGTTGGGGCAAGCTTCGGAAAAGGCCTCGCTGAGTCCATGTCAAGCAAGTACAACTCGGCTCAAAGAAGGAAAAGGCAGAAAGAAAGGATGAAATCTGGCTGCATTTTTTTTTAATATTAAAAATTAATTAAAAGGTTCGCCCTCCCCCATCCGCAGTTGATTTGTCAACGATCTCCGTTTTCACCATATCCTCCTCAATCGCCAGAGGGAAAGCTCCAAAACCTGATTACATTTCCAATTACAGATGAATTCGTTCCCCAATCCAAAATCCTTCATCCCGTCTCACCTCTATCTGACACTACACCCCCAATCCGATGGCTTCTCATTCATAGGGTTCTTTATCATTGCGTGCTCGATTCGATTGGATTGGGTTGCAGTCAATGACGAGCTTGAGGCCTCACAAGTCGTGGTGAGCTCGACCTCACTGACCTTTGGTGATGCCGTAGCTTGCCTATCTAGCTCGCCTCATCGGAATTTAGCAAGTTTGAGCCTCACCGGATTGGGGCGAACTCATCCCTCACCTATGGCCAGTCATCGGCCATCTCTATGGCTGACCATCGATCGAGGAAGAAGGAAAAGAAAAGAAAGAAAGAAAAGAAAATAATTAAAAATTAAAATAAAAAAAAAAGAACAAAAATTTAAAAAATAATTAAAAATTCATTTTTTGGTAATTTTTTAGAAAAATCAAATCAGATTTTTCATACCAAAGGGAGAAAAATATTTTATAGTTTATTATTTAGGTTTTAGCCAAATACAAAAAAAAAAAAATATTGTCATTTTTCTAGAAAGTAGCTTTTTGGAAAATGTTTTCTAGAAATATCATATTTTTGTGAAATAAATGAAGCTTAATACTAGGAAATTATAATGAGAAAGTCGTCAGTTGGAAAATCCCTAATAAAAGATCTCCCTCGGTGGAGCCTAATACCTTACAAAAAATCAAATTTTAGCTTTTGTCTCAATTCTACCTTTTTTCTTATAAAAATTTCTACCCTAAAATTTTTTTGTCTCAACAAAAATCCTCAACTTTAGGTCCTATCTCCATTCTATCCTAAACCTTTTTTTTGTCCTATGAAAAACCCCCACTTTATATCTTGTCTCAATTTTACCGTCCAGTCCTAATAAAAAAACCACAAAAACTTATTTGAGCACAAATTTGCCCCATTAACTCTCCGTCCAAAATCAAGAGATGAAAACTACCATGCACAAGTTGTTCGAGCATCCCGAGCATGAGCTCTCTGACCATGAGAGATCTGACCATGAGATGAAACATTCCAACGCATGAGAAATTGCAGGCCGAGTGCAAAATCCTAAGGGAGATTTTGACGGAAGGTTAATGGAGATAGATTTAGGACTCAATTTAAAGTTGGTGATCTTTTATAAGACCAAAAAAAATTAGAGTAAAATTGAAATTGGACCTAAAGCTGGGATTTTTTTAGAGACAACAAAAAGTTTAAAGTATAATTGGTACTAAACTTGAAGTTGAGGGTTTTTTATGAGATAAAAAAAAGTTTATCATAGAATTGGGATTGGACCTAAAGTTGGGAGTTGACAAAAAAAAGTTTAGGGTAAAATTGGGATTGAACCTAAAGTTGGAGGTTTTTTAGGGAGATGAAGCCCACTCCGCCAATCTTTGCACTTCCTTTTTAAATTTTTAGAAATAATAAAAGAATCATCAAACAAAGATTTTCAAACATTTGAAAAGTCAGATGATGGGGTAAGTTGGCCTCATTAGCTTAGCCAAGTCGACCGTGACTTAGTCCTCTCCTTTGTAGGAATAATTGGTTCTTGGTCCGATCTTGTCCCACCTAGGAATCGAGAACCGGTCCCGATTCCCAATTTCTAGGATCGGGGATAGGCCCAGACTGGTCTAGTCTAGTTTGGTCCAATGGAATCGATCACTTGGCAATTCCTCCTCCGAATTTCAATATTCCGAAGATAATCTTTCCCCCAAAAAATGGCACATAATGGACCAAGTAAATTTTCCTCCAAAAAGATATTGAACTTATTGCTATTTTAGAGTTTGTTATTTAAATAAATTATAAAAAATTTCAAGAAAAATAGTCGATCCAGCTTGGTTCGATTCCCCCACCTAGGGAACTAGGAACTCGACCGATGTCCTTGGAAATCGCCTAAAACCGGCCAGTCCGGTAGGGGCGGTTCTCAATTCGGTTGGTCCAATATGCTCACCCCTACTCCTTAGTCTTATTTTTATCGCCTTTGAGTGGGAGGAATGTCAAGGGTATTATCGTTATTGCATATATATATATATATTTTTTTATGAACTTTTAAACCGCCCAAGTTGGATGGTTCGTACCACCCAAAAAAAAAAAAAAAGGTTAGACGGTCTGTGTGCCAGATTTTGGATCATATAAATGACATTATTTTTTTATTTAGAAAAAAATGAAGAATTGTCACATTTTTACAAAAAAAAAAAATCAAAAAGCAAGTTTCTGGGAATAAGAATCCATAAAGTGTGACATCCTAATTTTTCTACGCTTGACAATAGTATTTAGTATGATTTTCTGTGACCATTACAATTATATTAGTTGTAGAGAATGGCCGATATACTCTGAATTTCATATTTTATAATAATCAAATTTCAAATTTATTGAATTGATATTTTCCTGATTTTGATATCTTTCATCGATTATTTTAGTAGATTCAAAATTTTTTAGACTCACCAATATTCAAAACCAATATTTAGTATGAATATCAGTCTTCTAAATCTCTATTTCTCTTCAATTGGCATGCCACTTTTCTTTTTGCTACCAAAATTTTTAAACCTATGTTTTGGTTTGAGACATTTAATTTGGTTGGCTTTTACATCATGCGTGACATCACCAATTTTAACTATAGTTCATTAATGTTCTGGGTGACTCATGCCTATAGTTCACGAATGTTTTGGTGACTCATGCCTATAGTCATTAATATTTTGGTGACTCATACCTACATGCCTATAGTTTATTAATGTTTTGGGTGACCCATGCCTATAGTTCATGAATGTTTTGATGACTCATGTCTATAGTTCATTAATGTTTTGGGGGACTCATGCACACTTGGCCAAGAAAGGTTCTTTAAAAAATTAGCAATCTTCATACCCAAATGAGCTAGCCATCCCTAACATCATTAAACTAGGGCCACATAATACAATTAGGATTGCCACCTAAAGACCCTAGCTAGGTAATGTAAAGTCTTCTCATTGGAGCACTTGTTCCATAATCATTATATTAGGGATACCTCATATAAGTAGACTTACCACCCAAATTTTAGTTAAGCCAGAGTGAGGTTTTTCTATTGGAACATTTAGCATTGCATTTAACTAAAGCAATCATTATATGGCCATAAATGAAGACTATAAATAGGGGGGCCTTACCCTTTCAATTTGGGCACACATTACCACTTTTTCTTCTACTTATACTCTCTAACAAAAGCTCCCCTTTTTTGCTTACATTTACTCTCAACCTTAACCACCTAAGCCATCTTGTGTTTCTAGCCCTTCAAGGTCAATGGAAATTCTAGACACTAAGTTGGGTTGATCTACTTAGCACTTTTGATTTGATTGTTTGATAGTTGTTAATTTGAGTATGAATTTTGATGTTGAGTACGAGAAAGTTATAATGATTGTGTGTTGAAATGTTGTGTTTGTTTGCCTTGAATCGTTGAGGCTCTAAATGCCAAGTTTGTGGTTAATGGATGTCCACAAGATTCGGTAGGATAAAAATGGTAAGGGTGAAACTATAACCAAAAGTGATATTTTTGGGACCTAACTAGATTATCGATTCACTAGCTAAGTTTTGCCGATGTTCCCATTGTCAATTAGTTGAATTATTGATATTCATGCCATTGATTATTTGTGAAGTTGATGTTCATGTTGTAGATTATTTTGGTTGTCAATGTTTACATTATTGATTTATAAGTATGGGTCTTAAATTAGCAATTTCTTATATATGGCTTCCGATTAATGATGATGGCTTAGCATGGAAAATACAAGAAAGGTACACGTGTGCATGTAATTATTTATTGCATGAGAAATGACAAATTGTTGTAATGCATATGGCAATTGTGTATGTCTTTGATCCCATGATTAAGACCTTTGCTATGGCCTATTTGCCACTGGGTGAATTCCCTTGTATGAGTATGTGGATAAGTCTCTAGAGTTAGCTAGTTGTTCTACCACAAATGACGGTTCTCCACAAGGTTGAGATAATATGAAATCCTATTATAACGTGGCTCTTGTAATCATAGTATGACATGGCCCTTGTAGTCATGGTATGACTTGGCTCTTGTAGTCATTGTATAATATGGCATTTGTGGTCATGGTATGACTTGACTTGTATAATTAAGGTATGACATGGCTCTTGTAGTCATGGTGTGTTGACCATCATCGGGCGGACGTACAGTGGGGTATTTATCCTTGCTGATTTAGAGGACACCCGTGATGGATGGGCTGAGGTGTGGCAAAAGATATGCATGATTTCCATCCCCTACGAGTTGGTGGTGAGGATGCCTCATTAAGTCGAGATGCCTCGAGAGTCAAGAAGGTTCTGGCTAGTGACATATATGAATTCACTTGTGAGTATAATGGTGGGATGCATCATAAAGTATGATTTCACTTGTGAGTGTGTGATGGTAAAATTCATGATAAGTATGAATTTACCCATGTATATTCTTTTGTATGGTGCTAAGCCACTAGGTGATGTTGGTGTATCATGGAATAAAATGCCATCTATTTGCTTTTGAATGATTGATCTTGTGTCATGCTATTTTTGTTTCCATCGGCATATCATGAATAGGAAAAGAATGCATTTACTTCTACACTTGTCATACATGCTTATTTTGTATTGGTTGGTACTAGGTTGAGTGATAAGCTGATCTCATACCTTAAACCTAGGGATTTCATTTACAGGGTTTCGGCTCACCCCTTGATTTTTCAGATTTGTAGGATAGTTTCCCTGGACATGGCAATGGGGGACGAGTTGATGTCGGAGGCCATTAATCCTTAAGTTGGATGATGATTTGTTTAGTATGTGTATAGTGGTGTTTGGTGACCCTGACCCTTTTCCCGAGGCTATATATTTTGATAATAAGTATTGGTGTTTGTATAAAGAATAAGCATATGTATTAAACTTGTGCGACTTTCTAGTATGGTATGTTGTGATGTATTTTGTAGTGCTTCTGCTTGATTAATCATAATTATAAGTATAAGATTTTAAAGAGAAATGACACGTGAAGCATGTAATATATTTGTGGTGTCACACGGGACTATACATAAAGTATCACCTTTTAATATTAATCTTCTTATTCCGTCAAAAAAATAAAAATAATAATCTTCCTATTTTTAACATTTGATCTTTGATCTTTGCAAATCTACAAATGTTTTTGTTTTTTTACTAAAAGATGAAAAAAACTTATTAAAGGATAATAAAAAAAATGAAATAGAGAAGACGACGTTCGAAATAATAGATTGAAAGTGAAGCGAAACATAATAATAACTTCACTTGCTCATGAATAATGAAAAGTGATTGTCGTTGCCACATCGATGACCGACACAAAGAAAATTGGCTTCGGAGATAGAATCTAGTGGTCCTGCATGTTCTATACAGACGAGTAGAGATAAAGGTCGGAAGGATTGATTAAAGAATTGGAACAACGTGTATCTATCTCGATCGGTCAAGAAGATACCATATCTAGAAGAAAAAAAGAATCCATGTTTACATCCAACAGATATATAGTGAAAGAAGAAAGGGTTCTTCAGGTTATAAATAAATGTTGGCGAAAAACATTCTACTGCCAGCCCGAGTGCAACATGATTCCTTTTTTGGCCATGATTGACTATAAACCTATCATTGGAGGATAATAAGTCTGAGAGCAACATGCTCCAAATTCTTGCGTAAGGAGTATAGTTAATGATCTAAGCTCCCTTTTTCATATTCATTATGTCGTGATTTACACGAATAATTACACAGAGAACCATCTTACAAGTAGAAGATGACCTCTTACCCTCTAACTTGGACTTACACAAAAGTTGTTAAATTATATCTTGAGTTTGAGCCAAACAGTGATTTGTGCTTCTTCAGATGTTTGTGGACCTATTACCCTCTAACTCAGAGTCATTATGATAAATGACAAGCATGAAAGATAAAGAACATCAGAGACCTCCCTCTTGATTAGCACAATAAATATATTTGCAAATGAAAATGTTGAGAAAATAAACTGTCATTCCCAATAATGTTAGGACCAGAGAGCAGAGTAGGTTTCACATTTCACATTTCTAAAACAGGTTTAGTGAAAAAAACCAGGAAACTCCACGGATGAGTAACCCACACGGAAGATTCAGGGTTCAACTTGTGCGAGTCTATAAGCAAACCGTGAGTCACATCACACAATATGCAAGGAAGACAATTTTAGTCGCACAAGCCGGCTTCAAAGAAACCATACAAAGCACGAGAAGCAAATAAATAGTACGCACTGGACTTGCAATTTCTAGGAACGGAGGAACTTGTGATTTTTAGAGATATGAACTTGCAATTTGAATGCACGACGGTGGCCACAATTTTGGCATAGCAGAGTCTGAGTATTAAAATTTGGTTTGTCATTCTATATCAGTCTTCAACTATAGTCAATGCCCAACGTCAAAGAAAATCTGGTTTCAGGCATGAAAATGTATGGATGTCTCTTCTGCTTTATAGATCCATGTGTAAATGAATCAAGTTTGAGATTATACGATGAAAGTGATTGCAAAATGCCAGGATATGAATTTTCCATAGGCAACCAGACTAGGGAGATGATTGTACACTAATAAACACTCTGATTTTGTGATCAAAATTCTTCCAAATGAGAAACTACTATCTTCTTGGAAAACTTTTCAATCAAACTCTTGGCTGCAAATGACAGATTTTTTGCTGATTCCCCTTTTGAGATTTGGTTGTATCAGGAAAAAAAGTTTCTCTTCCAGTCAAAAAATTGTAGCTTGAAGTGGACATCTAGACAGTTATAATGTTAACAAATTTGATATTATGCTTAACTACCACCTGCATATGCGGTCTTCCTGCAAGCATTTTGAGATTTGGTTGTTGCTAAAGAATGGCCCGATGTCAAAGCTTGCAAAGGACTACTACACCACATGAGAAGAGGTCACTTTATATCAAGAATCCTATGAGAGTATTAACAACATGGAGCACATGACAAATGCCAATAGCAAAGAACTTTGGAACGCCTTTCCATAATGTCTCATGACATAACTCATTCCTACCCGCATCTCCATCCCATGGTGTTAGGGGACTTTTTCTTAGTTTCATGAAATGCAGCTTGAATCTAGACAAGAAGGATAGGATTAACTAGTTATCAATAAATGAAGACAGTTGAGATCGTAGCATCACAATTATTTCATGAATGATGAGGTAAAAATACATGAACATCATTTGTACCAACACCAAAATCTGGGGACATATCTTGCCACACAATCCAGGTATCTCTGATTAGTTCGCGGTTGGACCGCAATGAAAAGAGACTTCATCAGTTGGCTAATGAAAAAGAAAACAACAGACTTGAGAGATGTAAGCAATTAGTAGCGCTTTCCTTGTTTGTGTTAAGGAGCAGAACTGATGTCGATATGATTATGCTGAAAAGGTGATGTGCCTAAAATACGGAACAAAAAATTGTTACTTGGTTATTTTGGCAATATCCGATTAGCAAAATGGGCAACACAATCGTTTGGTAGGAGGTGAATTTTAAGTTTGCACGTCGCATACATGAGAACTAAGTTCATCGAGTCAGGGACCTATATGACAACATTCAAAGAATATTATCCTGAAAAAACTGATAGAAATGGAGGAGATAGTCATCACGTGTCCTAATATATGAATTTTCAGGTGAAATTCCATAGCTCATATAGTATAAGCACAAAAGTTACTCTTTCATAGTCATGGTACGACCGTCGGTGCATACCTCTCTCTGCAGAGTCTCATTGAGTATGGGAGTGATATCATTAGAATGCAACCGCATGAAACAACTATGCATCGGGGTAACATGCAGAAAAATCAACAGGTAAGCATTTGATGCACAGAGAGGTAGAGCCTAATAAGCATCCAGAAAGCATATTCAATTGAGAACGAATACATTCACAATTATTTAGGGATGTGCTATTGAGACCAGATCAAGTGTTTTGATCTTCACAAGCATAAAAAGCTTAGGACACACCAGTTGGACCATTAGCCTCTTCAAGGTTGGCACTCAAGATGGCCCTTAGTTGTTGTTGATTCTTTCTTGGCAAAATCCTCCTCTTCATTTTGATCAGTCTCCGGTATATAATTTGACTTCCTCAGCCAAGTTAGCCAAAACTAGATCAATCATGTGATATGATGGGTTATTTTATATATTGGGCCAAGCTAGGCCCGTCTGGCCATGTTGGGCCAAACTCGATCCATAAGGGAATGGGCCCATAAGAGAGAAATACCAGTTATTTTTTAACCAAACATATCTGCCATATAAAAAGGAAAAGGGAAATGTTAACTGAACCAAACAATATGTACATTCTTTCTCCTTGGATAACAATAAACTCTCTCTCAAAGAATGGAATTGCAAGGCTTTGATCAATCCCTCTGAGATTGCAATAAGTACTTAATTTGTGGCTAATAAGGTATATCTATCTCGGTGATATTCCTTTCGATCAGTGTTACATGTATCCTCGGGCCCGTTTCTGCATTTGTTTTCGGTATTTGATCGTTCGATATCAATTCGTTTTTTAGGAATCCATTTCCTTCATTAGTATCAGAGCGATAGTGTTCATGTTTTTCGATCATTTTTGACTTTTATAACTGTTTTTTTGGCCGAAATTTTGAGAAACATTACTAACGAACGTTCGAGGGCGAAAATCTCAACACCCGACGCACTGTTTGCCCCTCTCTTTTGATTTTCCATACATCAAAATTTGTTTTGGATAGTGTAGGATTGTAGTTCTCATCGAGTTGAGAAAAACGAGTGGCAACACATCGCCAAAGCTGGCCGGACGCGTTGCCACGCGTGGTCGGAAGATGCCGGGTTTGTTGGCGTGTGTGTTGCACGGACAAGAGGCAAACCCTAGGTGCGTGCGTGGCAGGCACGCGGCAACTGTTGGTGCATGCGTGGCACGCACCTACAGGATCATTTACTGTTATGCCCCTCCTCTTTTCAAAAATTTGCGATTTTGCCCCTTACTATTGACCCGACTTGGCCGACTCGTTGACTCGACTCGGTTGACCCGGTTGACCCAACCTAGTCATCCGTTGATCGTTGACCGGACTTGACTTCTATTGACCGGTGTTGATCGTTGACTGTTGACCAAAATAATAACTTTTTTTTTTTTTTATAAATTATATTCATTATGGATTATATGTAATCCCTTTTGTTCTCCATTCATTGCAGGAACGATGCCTCCTCGTCATATGTGTACACCCATTCGCGCGTTGTCAGAAGTACAAAAGGTGAGACTTAAAGCAATGATAGTTGAGTTGGCTAGTTGTCAATGGAAAAGTGGTGATATAATTGAACATGTGCTTGGGGTCAATAAGATAATATAAAGAGTCATTTGGAACGGTTATCCCATGCTAGCTTTTGAGATGGTGCCGTATCTTATTAACACTTTTCCATTTGAATGATAAGTAGTGTTGAATTGTCTATGGGAGGTCAACGTGGTTCCGTATTATAAGAAGCTTGTAGCAGCTTTTTGGAAGAAATATTATAGGATTGAAGCCACAAAGACATTGATCCTAGGAATGAGATCAACCCGGCAAAGAATGAATGTGCGAGGGAGAAGCTCTAAGGGATTTCCGTTTGTTTTTTCGTGGATGCCCAATGTGCCTTTAAAATACATGGAGAAATTTACTGAGAAACTAGATAAATCTTTCCCTGTTTTATAGGTTAACTTGGTGTTAGTTGATTTTGTGTTTGTTTAGGATGTTTTATGGATATCTTATGTAGATAGTTTCTTCCATATTAATGTTGTTGTGGTTTTTGATGAATTGGTTACATTATTTAAATATGTGTTTTTTCCATTAATGGATATTCAATGTCAATTGTTTCTATTATTATTAATTCTTGTGGGTAGTTCAAAGAAGTTATAGTAGCTTCAAATGATTTATTTTACATAGAAGATTATATTAATGACAATTTTAATTTAGGTTTTTAGATGATGATTAGAAACAATAATGACATTTTGATTCTGAAACCTTATTTGAAATTATTCATTAATATCATTATTTTATGCAAAATAGATGCATAAATGATATGCATTAATAATTCATGCATGTGTGTTTGATATATTCAGAATCAATGACTTTGGCAACTAAGAGCATAGTCGCTGAATTGAACAAAGAAGAAAAGCTCAACGGCGATAATTATGGAATATAGTATATGAAAATCTATGTGTTGGAAGAGCAATAGGCACTAGAAACTCTTTACTTGGTTATGGAAGAGCTTGAAGATAGAAACACTGCACAACACAAAAGAGATAAGGAGGAATTTATTGCATAGAAAAGAAAGAACTCGCTTGCTCGCATCATGTTGCTGAGTAGCATGGAGAATGATGTTATGTGAGAGTTCAGGCATTTTGAGAATGTCAAAGAAATATGGGAAGCATTAACTGTGAGATTTGGTCATATATCGGTGATCAAGTTGAGACAGCTCACTATAAGCTTTGCCTTGTACAAGAAGCCTCATAGCCAGATTATGAAACAACACTTGAGAAAGATGTCAAACATGATCAATGAGCTAAAAAATGCTAGCCACATTCTAACCGGCGAGTAGCAAGTGCAAGTAGTGATTTGTTCATTGCCTCAAAGTTGGGAGCATATGAAGGTACACCTGATCCATAATGAGAACATCAAGATCTTTGAAGATGCAGTGCGTCACCTTGAGCTAGAACAAGATCTTGTGGCGGTGAAGCCGAAAACTGATATTTATTATGCCGATGCTTGCTCATAAAGAGCTTCAAGCTCTAAGCGCAAGCGTCCTGATTTGTTCAAAAGGTGGAAAGGAAAGGGAGCGAGCTCTTTAAGGCAGAAGCCAATAGTTGACCAACATAAGAGAGGAAAACATCTTCAAGTTAAGAGAATGTCAATGGTGAAGTGTTATAATTGTGGTGAGAAAGGTCACTATGCTTGCGATGGTTGTGAGCCAAAGAAGATAAACACTCCTTGTATTCTTGAAAGTTTTGCTTATTTATCAAGTTTTGTATTTTTAACTGAATCTAATCTTTTGTGGATTGTAGATTCAGGAGCAATAAACCATATAGCTAAGGATGAAGAAACTTTCGTGGAATTCCGACAAGTATCGATTGAAACGAAATGGATCTATGTAGGGAACAACTCTAGAGCTGAAGTAAAATAGATTGACACATGTCCAGTTAAATATGCATGGTGGACGCACTTTGCTCATATATAATGTTCTATATGCTCTAGAGATTTGTCGAATTTAGTGTTTATGTTGATATTAGTTAAACTAGGTTTCAGTTTAAACTTCAATAATAATAGTATGAATTTATATTTAGATACAAATTACTATGGTTGTGGTTATTTTCTAGATGGTTTTATTGTATTAGATGTTGAATATAGTAATGTTAATATTTGTTATTCTTTCTTCATGTCTTTTAATTCATATGATAATGATGTGAATGTATGGCATGTTGGACTTTGTCATATTGGCCAACAACGAATAAATAGACTAACCAAAGAGGGCTTGTTGGGCAACATTGAAAAAGTCGATTCGCATATATATGAGTATTGCCTAATAGGGAAAACGACGAGAAAACTATTTGGAAAATGTACAAGAGTTGAATTTCCTTTATATTTAATCTATTCTAACATCTGTGGTCTAATGAATGTGAGAGCAAGGCACAAGGCTATTTATTTATTTCATCACGAGTTAAGATTTGAAGAGATCATTCGAAGAGATTATTATCTCTCTCGTAAGAAATGTATATAAACAAGGTTCTTAAATAATTTCGTATGCAAGATTGCAAACACATAGATACTTCAATTACAAAAAGGCGAATGATTGAGTCATAGAAAGTGTCCAAAGAGTTTACAAGAGAGAGAACAAATGCAATATGTTCCTTATATTAGTGTTGTTGGAAGCTTAATGTATACTATGATATGTATAAGACCTGACATATGTTTTGCAGTTGGAATGGTAAATAGGTAGCGATCCAATCCAGGTCAAGCACATTTGAGAGTTGTCTAAAGAATATTGAGATATTTGAAGGGAATTGCTGATTATACGCTAAGTTATCAAGGAAATGATTTACAGCTTGAAGACTATTTAGATGTTGATTGAGGAGGAGATTTAGATAAAAAGAAATCTACCTCTGGATTTATTTTCTTACTAAATAATGACACCATATTTTGAAGTAGTAAAAAACAAACGTATATAGCATTGTCTTCGATAGAAGCTGAGTTCGTGGTATCAATAGTAGCAATATAAGAGGGTGTTTGGCTTTGGTTTAAGAGATTTTTGGATCATTTAGGTGTTGTTGAGAATGCTGCAAACTCATTGTTGATTAATTATGATAGCCAAGTAGCAACAACATATACTAAGGATTCGAAATATCATAACAAAACCAAACATATAGATATAATGATATGGTTGTACGAAAGGATGTGAATTTACATTACATATCTACGCATAAAATGATAGCAGATCCTATGACAAAGTTAATACCTATAGACGTGTTCAGTGATCATGTAAAATCTCTAGATTACGTAGAAGCTGATGTACTGAATATTGTATTTCCTTAAATGTTCACATTTAATGAAGTTGTTTTTCATTATTAATGCCTATGAGTTTTTATTTGATGTGTATGCATCTTAATGCTTAGTGCATCATGTATTGAGAAAATATGTTGGACAAATAAAAGATTAGCCTACTCACATGAGTAATTACCTCTATTTACTACATGATAAATAGAGATGAGACAATTTTAAGCTTATTATCTAGGTGATAATCAAGAGCTCAAACTTAAAATATATGTGTTTTATTCACTATATCTGAAAGTAAAACAACCTACATATTTTACTTAATTTGTCTTTGACGCTAGACGTGATTTCTAATGGATTCTTTGAAAAAGTAGATATGTGAACTCAAGTTAGACATTAGGTATGTCTGAACTATTATCTATACGGTATTGAAAGCAAAGACATACACTCCATGGGAAATGAGTTAACACCGCAATACATATTTCATACTACGTATGCAAGAGACTACGAATAAGAGTGGTAAAAGTTTGATATCAACTTTTATGCTATGTGAGACTCTTGAGGAAAAGAGTTCCTCAATTAAGTGCTCTCATAACTCTTACTTGTTCTCAAGATTTTTATTTAATGTTTGCTATCTTAGAATGTTACCAATGATTATAAATTGATTCGATCTAATAGGATATTTCTAGAAAAGCAAGTTGAACTAAAATTGAGAGTTTCAAGAAAAGAGAAAGATCAAGTTTAGGATATCATATTCCAATTTTGTGTTCATTAATTGACCAATTATGATTATTTTGGGATAATCATAATTGTGAATACAATATATCATTATCAAAAAGAGACCGTGAGAGATATAAATGTAATCGATCGCTCGATTTATGGTACTGCATATTATATCTACTTGAAAACGTGATGCTCATTTTGAGCTGTTATATATTCCTAATAGATGTATGGTAATGAGCTCTTGAAATATACTAATTGCACAAATTATTTACTAGTATGACCGCTGCAAAGAGGAGAAAAAAGAGTTATGTTTAGAACACCATGTGCGAGTAGGAGATGATGGGTTTTTTATATATTGGGCCAAGTTAGGCCCATTCGCCCATGTTGGGCCAAACTTGGTATGTAAGAGAAAGGGCCCATAAGAGAGAAAGAGCAGTTATATGTATAAAAAGGAAAAGGAAAAAGGGAATGTTAACTGAACCAAATAGTACATACGTTCTTTCTCATTGGATTACAGTAAACTCTCTCTCGAAGAATGGAACTCCAAGGTTTTGATCAATCCCTCTGAGACTGCAACAAGTACTTAATCTGTGGCTAATAAGGTGTGTCCATATCTATGATATGCCTTTCGATCATTGTTACATGTATCCTCGGGCCGGTTTTGCATTGATTTTTTGTATTTGATCATTCGAATACCGGTTCGTCTTTTAGGAGTCCGTTTCCTTCATGATAAAATGATTCAATGACATCAATATGATCAAATGGGATGCAAACTAATTAGCAAATTTTTGAGCTCCTTGCAAAAAAATTATCCCAATTATGCAAAAGGTCATCGGTACAGTTCATTGAATCGAAGTCCAAAAGTAAGCCTTGATCATTACGTAGACCAACCAGACTTGCAACAAAAGAAGCATCAGCTTACCTCGCTTGATAATCTTTCAAAATGACAGTCTGGCAACTAGTCGTAGAAAGCTTGTCTATAATCATATATGAAACAGACCAGCTAAAATTCCTATTCATTTTTTTAATCGCCCATCAGAAAAACTTGAATCTTGATCGTCATTTTAGCTCAGTGTCTCATACTTACAGAGAATTCATGCTCGAAGGAAAAATAAGATACTTGACAGGATTTCCAATCATCACGGAAAATCAAAAGGTGTTTGTTCTAAACAGGATGATTGCCATTAGTCAACTTTGACACATATAAGAGTTCATAAAGGAATTTAAAAGGGCCAAGGAATTTTTTCAAGGAAAATACTAGTTTGAGTAGCAAAAGATAATCGGCCTCTAGATGAAAAGTTTAAATCCTGGGTTTATCAAGAGGGAAATTGCAAATCACTAGGTAATTTTTGTCTATCTATGTCGATATTTTCATTCTTTACCTCATAAAGCTGCTAATGCCTCTGCGAAAGCTGCTAAAGGAAGAATAACTGAAAAATAATTGCTATAATGCAATCAACGGCAGGTACATTTAGGCAAATCTAGATCAAATAGATACGCAGTGTCGAGCAAATAATTCTAAAAAAAATATAGCTTCGACAAAAGTGTTACTTCATTTGCTCATGCTGGTCATTAACGGATGAAGAATCTTACTAGATGACCAATGCGTTCTCATGTACGTAGACCCATATTGGGATCTACATTTTGATCTTGGCTTAAACATAATGTCACTTTCTACCGCCAACTTCCCCACTCCAATTATTTAAGACTAGGAATTTAGGGAAGTACAGAAACCTGTCAAAGAAAACATATATGTCAAAAGAAGGCAGTGATGATTAGTAGATTATGAATCCCAGAAGAAAAATGATGGTTTACATGCTTACCTCTGTTAAAGACATGATTCGAGGAGCTTCCACTATGGCTTTGACAAGATCTATAGAACCTAATGCCATGGAGGGCAATGGTTGAGATAATTTTGGTATCGTTTCCCATGAGTCGCACTAGAAATATCCAATTAAATTAGTCCAACTCTTCAAGTCCCCGATGCTAACTAAGTTTCTTACAGTTTCTTACCCTTAGAGATTGTGACTTCTAACATCCAATAATTTTGGTAAAGTCTCCATTGATTTGCATCCTGTGATATCTATGTGTGTACAAGACCTTGATTCCTCAACACCAGGAATCTCTATAATACCAAGGGAATATCTCATCATGAAATTATTTCAAATTTGAAATTTTGACAGGTTTGGTAGCTTTTATGGGGATTGGGACCCCAATATGCATATGCTTCATTAAGATAAGAATCATGAGGTTCATGAGGTTCATGAGGTTCTCAGCACCACGTAGATTGGGACAGCTATGGATGCTCAACTCTTAAGGGTCGCGAAGCATGATACGTCAGGTAATCTTTCAATGGACCCACAATGAGTGACATTCAATTTCTCTAAGAACTCCACGCTTTCAAGACCTCGAATTTCAATTAGATTGTCGCAATAGCGAGACATTAATTCCTTCAAATAGTGTAATTCTGAAAGGACCAGCCTTTCAATGGACTTGCACCCATACACTACTATCTTCTTCAACAAGACATTATCTCGGCACTGAATTTCAATTAGATGATCGCAACCACTAACTTGTAATTCTTTCAGACAATTTAATTTTGAAATGTCCAATCTTGCAATGGAACTGCAGGAACCTATTAACAACTCTTCCAAGTACTTGAATCTCTCAAACTCAGGCAATATCAGCTTATGACAGGAGGAAATAGAAAGTTTCAAGAGTCCTGAAGGAAGATCCGGGATGTTCTCAAGTGAACATCCATGAAGACCAAATTCTTCTAGGTGGATTAGGCAAGAAAGTTGTGGCAAATTGGGACTCTGACTAGAGACTGTCAGATATGTTAAGCTGGAAGGAAGCTCTGGTAATGATCGGAGCTTGAAACAGCACCCTGCGTGAAGGTGTTGGAGAGAAGAAAGATTTTGAATGCTTTCTGGCAGGTCAGATATCAATGTACAAGAGAGATTTAACGTTCGTAGTTTTTTCAACCTCCCAATATCATTGGGTAACTTTTCAAGCTTAGATCTATCAAAGTCTAGATATTGTAAATTCTGTAAATCCCCAATTGAGCTAGGGATTTCTCTTATCGACGTAAATGAGGCACTCAGTTTCTCTAACTTCCTCAGAGAACCAATTGATGTAGGAATCTTTCTAATACTAGTGATATCTAAAATAAGTTCTTTTAGTTCTTCTAGTTCACACACTTCTTCTGGTAGCTCAGTGAGCATTTGACAGTCATCAAAGTCAAGGAAACGAGGCTCTTAACTTTACCAACAGAAGGGTGGACTTGCTCCCGGTTCTTGCAAAATTTCAATTCGAGAATCTCTAACTCTGTGAAAACCGAGAAATCAAGAGTACGGATTAAAGATTCGCAATAGCGAAGTTGGAGAACTTTCAGCCGCTTTGCCTCCTATATAAAAGAGAATAAACTGTCATAAAATAAGTTGATGTGCAAAGCAAAACAAGACAAAACACCACGAAGAATGTCTTTATTTCATCTTACCATGACTAAACTCCATCCTCTCCAATACTCTGTGATATCGCTGTCTGACAATTGCAGCACCACTAATTTCGGTAGATGCAAATTGGTTGCCGAAAAAGATAGATTGGGTTCAATTTTAAACCACCAAAGCCATCTTAATTCTGAAAACAGTTTGTCAAAATCTCCGCTTAAAGCCACCGGCCCCAACTGAAGGAACCTTAAGCTTTGTAAGTTTTTAAACTGTTCATTTGTGTATGTCTTGAGATGGTCAGCAGGGGCATAACGCAATATTGGACGGTGTTCCTCGAGACAGATTGCCTGGATCCTTTCAGTTCCCTGTATATCAAGTCAATCAACTGAATGTCTAGATTGGATTTTAATTTTTTTAGTTTTCGCTTTTTAAGATCTTGGACTTGCCCAATTTGTTATCTTTTACCCTCAGCTGTATATAAACGTTAACACAACAACTCACGACTAATTTTTTTGATGAATTTTCGAAATTTAACATCATTTTAAATTTTGACATGAAAGTAAAAAGAAAATTACTTCTTGCTTTAAGAAAATCTAAGACAAACGCACCTTAGTATTTTACCATTTTCTTTTTTAGAATTTTGTAGCGCATATACTTTTGACTTTTATCCAAGGCGAAATTCATGAAGCCTTTTAGAACATACAAATGTTGACTTGTAGATTTTCATATAAATTTTTCCTAGTCTTTTTATAAGAATTTGCTAAATAGTGCTCATGGGTCGCCTGTTAAGTAGCTAAGGAAGCACTTGGTTTTTAATTTATCAATTATTCTTGTGAAATGTGTAGTCATTGGTTGAAGACCGAAATATTTCTTGTAAAGTATTTTTGAAAAGTGATGTGGGGACATTCGATGACGGTGCACATTTTAGGATTTAAATAATATTTTAGGGTTTTGGCGGGAGTTGGAAAAAAGTTGCTTTTAGACTGGCTAAAAATGAACAAATTAACTTTCATGTGTGAGACATTAAAGAAAAATTCGACCTAGAAATGGTGTTATTTTTTGTAGTTTGAGTTTGTTTTATTTCTATAGGAAACTATGCAGGCGCCACGTTTGTGCTCTGTTAACATTATGCTTATTCTTATTTGAACTTTGTAACAATATTTCAAATAATAAGAGAAGGATGTTAAGAAGTGGGAATGACATGAGATGCTGATGAAGATGATGTTATATAATCGCCGAAGGTGTGAGATGGGTTGGTTTATGAGCAGGGAATCGTTATATAGGGGTAAACTTGGAAGGAATCTAATGCAAGACTAGATTAGATTAGATATAGACTAGATCTCACGCATCATTTATGTTGGATTGGACCAGTGACATTCATTGAAGTTTTAAAGGATGAACAATTCTCTCTTTGACAAAGAAGCAAAGCAAACATTTATTTACTTATTTTTTCTGACAATTGATTTACTATATTTAAATTGTGAGTAATGGCGTTTATAATATATATATAATAAATTCATGGAAATATGAGGGTAAAATTGTAAGGGTTTCACTTTTCTAAGTTATGATATTACATTAGATATAGACTAGACCCAAGTGTACTTTGGGAGCCATTTATGTTGGATTGGCGCAATGACGCCAGTATAAGTATCAAATGATGACCAATCCCCCTTCTAAAAAGAAGCAAAGCACACGTTTATTTTTTTGTTTAACAACCGACTAACTATGCTTCGACAATGGTAGTGGCGATTACTGATGTTTTCACTTTTAAATGCTAAATGACAAAAATAACTTGTGGGTTAATTTAAAATTGATTCAAGTTATTATCTTTATTTTATTTTGAAGTAACTTAATTGAGAAATCAAAAGCGAAATCTCTTCCTCAAAGATTAGTGTAAACAAGTGTCAGAAGATTCATGTGGCAAGTAATGCATGAGACAACTGATGAATGTGGCACGTGACGCATGTGACAAATAACGATGCATGTGGGAGTTATACGCACGTAGTCTAGAAACGCGACAAAGTAGAGCCTGTCGCCCACAAAATGGGAGGAGTTTCCAGAAAGTGGAGGTACCTTTATCTAAGAGAAGATTTCCATGAATTTGATACCGTTTTCTCCAATGTTGATGTTTTGTTTAATTATTAGTTATTACCTAGTATCATTATGAACCAACTAATCTTCATTTATTTGATCTATGATGTTCATACTTCATCTCTATTTATTATTGTAGTCCTTCAGATTATCAACATTTTCCACTAAATATGAAAATCACATACTTTTACTAAACAAGATTTTTAGTGTAGAATTGTTGTTAAAAGACTTTGAATTTATTGTAAATTAAATTTTCGACATATATAGTTTACACCAATGAATCTGCATATTTGGAGATATTCTATTTGGTAACCATCACGAGAGAATATAACTTCTTCATCCTTAATTAGCCGTCATAATTAATCTATGATGGGCATGAATCATGAAAGGAAACTTTACCTAAAAAGTAGGAGCATCTTATCATACTAGATAAAAGATTGGAATAGATCAGATTAAATGTATGAAATTATGAGGGAGAGGGAAAGAAAAAGGACTGTCATATGTTACCTTTTTTCCCATTAGTACGCTGGAGGCTTCCTTGTTGACCCATAATCTGCTTTGTCTCTCAAGCGGTCCTTCTTTGCAAACAATGCTCCTTCCAAGATTTCTCAATTGATCATGCATCTTGAACTCACCACTATCTCCAATTTTTATTAAGCTCCTCAGCTTCAATTCTTCAATTCCCTGACTTGGATAAAATCCACAGTCCTTCCACATGTAAATTGCGAATTTGCTCTCTTTGCCAATCAAGAAACAAGCAATATCTAGAAAAATCTCCTTATGTCCATCTTCTAATGCATCATAACTTATCTTCAATTTGTCTTGGACATCTCCATGTGGTTCTTTTCTTAATTTCTCTAGCACATCTTGCCATACTTCTTGGTCTGTTTTTTCATACAAGTATGAACCTATTACCTCAAGAGCCAAGGGAAGTCCACCCATGTTGGATATGATACCACGAGAAATATCCTCAAAGTCCCTTGAAGAATGGTCCATATGAAATGCATGTTTGTTAAATAAAAGCAAAGAATGCACCTCATCCAATTCATTCAATTCGTACTTGTAGTCTACCTTGAACTCAGATTGATCCAGAATAGCTTTATATCTGGTTGTAACAATGATTGTACTTCCTGTCATAAACCACTTACGATCTCTAGCCAAAGCATTTAGTTGATTCAAGTGATCTATATCATCCAGAAGAATGAGAGCCTTTTTCCCTTTCAATCTAGATTGGATCACATTAATTCCATCATCAACGTTCCAAATTTGACGTTCGGTTGGCTCTATTTCCTTAATTAGTTGATTTTGTAGATGATGAATACCGTTGCAGTGAGCTGTTTCTCGAATATCTGAAAGGAAGCTACGATACTCAAAATCATTCGACAAGCCATTGTAGATGACCTTGGCAAGAGTCGTTTTACCGACCCCGCCCATGCCATAGATTCCAATCACTCGCACATCATTGGCAGAAGTGTCTACCCAATTTCTAATTTTATTCACATGATCGCAAATTCCAACTAAGTGTTTAGTAACATTAAGCTGAAAATCACGTCCCAATTTGTCCAGAACAGTTTTGATAACTTTTTTCACTAATTCTCCTTCATGCCTGTCAAACAACAAAACTCATGATAACTTTGTAATTATGCTTAATCTAATATAAAAGACAATCACGTAAATGCTAAGAATGGATGGAGCGAGTTAACATACAAGATGTTTCGGTATTAAAAATAACAATGGAAGATGAGCATAGCAGTCATTTCATTTTTTTTTTCCCTTTCTTTTATGCCAATAGATAGATCTTGCTGAAATAATATAAGGTGGTGTACGTGCCCATTATGAGTCTTCAAAGTATAATGTTTGTTAGAAGGCTTAAGGTTGCCGCGAGTTAAGGATAGGAGGTAGAATTTTTTTTTTTTTTTTTTTTTGTGTGTGGTTACAAAAAAGTTTTGGGGCCGAGGGGGGGGTGGTTCCCAATTCGAAGGCCAAAGACTCCCAAATCCCACATTGATGACTTATAGTTGACTTTCGGATCGCCTACCAATGGGAGTTCACCAGCAGTGGGAATCGAACGTAGGCATGGTCAACGCGAACCATTCGATCCTTATCAACTGAGTCCTTGGTAGACATGTCGTTTAGATACTGATACTACTGGCCCGAAGGGGTTGTCGTTTCTTTGTTTTTTGCTCTGTAATTGAGACAATTGTAAAATTCTTTGTTTAGTTGTCAAGGGACATCTTGGGGAGTCTAGTGTTTGCTGTACTTGGGGCATTATGTTTGTTCATGGGGACATTTTGGGGTTGTGAGCTTGTGGTGGAAGTAGTTCATCCATATTTTCATCAGCTTTGTGTGAATAAGAAAAATTACGTACCAAAAAATAAAATAATAGTAAACAAAGTTCAGGTTGAAGTGAAGTACCCATTGGCAAATTTCTCAGATTCCCAACCATTTAAGTAACTCACTTCGCTAAGTGCTCGCTGCCCTTCCTGGATATCCTTCTCATCAAAATGCTCCTTACTTGAATGGAAGGCCTCCCCAAAACTTCCTTTTAGATACCGAACATGTGATGGGTTCACTTTATAAAAAATGGGCAACACTTCGTGTGACGTGCTCTTGTTGCAGTCCATAATATGAATGAGCTCGCGGAGACACCATTTGCTTGATGCATAATTTTCGGAGATGATGGGGATCAAAATCCTAGAGCGTGTGATGGCATCAAGAATATATGAACCAAATTCCTTGCCAATTGGGATGTTGTTACGTCCCTGAACACACAAATTGGTACAATCCCTATGTTGACCAGACTATGATAGAGGTGATCAGTGAATGCCTTGCGGGTATCTGAGCCTCTAAAGCTCAAGAACACGTCGTATTGGATGCTATTTCCTCCTGAGGGTATCTGAGGGCTGAACGAAGGAGCGGTGCTTCTTTAGTACTCTCCTTCTCTGCACTCTTCTGCCCTTTGTCCATGGCAACCTGACGGGGAAAGTTGAAACTAAAGATACCTTTCTGCTGCATAAAAGTATTGATAAATAACGAAAGATGCTTTTCTGCATATGTTTTTAGTCCTTGCATTGTCTTCTTTTGGACCTCACCCCCTAAGTCAAATTTGTTGGCTTGGTCCACCCATGAATAACGTATGTTACTCTGTTAATTGAAAATTGGGATATAAGAACTTGAATCTGGGGACAAGCACGTTGCATTTATTTAAACATCTAAGCGTTGGTTCGTTTTATGTGGTTATTGACAATCATAATTTGATAAATCATTTGAAAGTTGATAATTGAGTTCAAATGGGATTAGAAATGTGCGGAAGACGTGATGAAAGGACCTAACTAGTGATTAGAACGTGATTTGATATTTTAATTTTAATAATGAAGTTGGAAATGTGAATAGAAATAAACAAATGACCGTTATTTCTTTTATTTATTTCACACTGTCTCTTATGCCAACAATTTCATGTAACGTGAATCTGTTATAAAGTGATATGAATCACCGAGTCATTCTCTTAAAATTTTCAAATTTAGAAAATCGATTGATACCTTGTCAATAGAGCTATAGTTTATTAGATGACACCAAATGGAGGAGCGGATGCCCCCTCAGTGCTCTCTTTTTCTTCTTCTTGAGATGATTGAATATAAAGAGAGAAGAACCGGCGCAACAAGCACTGTAGAGGAACGACCAGAAGCAAAAGAGTGCATCCCTTTGTTTGTCTTACCCAGACTTTGCCCTTTTCCCTCGGAAGTCTGAACGATTAGAAATTAAGTAATGTTTTGATGGACGAAGAAGGAGAACAGAAGAAGAAAGTAAAGGGAAGCTGCTGAGGAAATTTCGGAGAGGACCTAGGTTTGGAAAATTGGCCTTGAGCGCGTCCCCATTTTTGTTGGAGGGCCCACCTTGAGAATATCATCACAAAGTTTTTTTTTTCCCTCCAATTAAATGGAAGTAGAATAGTATAATTGGCTAAATTCATGATGAGTTATATTAGATTAATTAATCCCATTTTAAAAATGAATTTTTGTAATAGAAAAGGTGTAAGATATGAGTGATGTAAAGCCAGAAGAATCTCCTAATATGCCTATATGGTTCAATTTGTTTAACCGTCTTCATGTGCCTATGTCAAAAGATCTAATTGGTATTCCGTACTACATGATATCATGTAAAAGATCCTAAGAAGAATCATAATACAGATTTTTGGTATGTTTTATATGGTGACGAATGAATTTCTCACGACTTGAGATCAGGTAAAAAATAGCAATATGGTTAACAATGTTCAACCCTACCCCGTACTTTTTGATTCCTTGTTTACTTTTTTTTTGCACGCGAAGACTCCGTCAATTTTTACCGCTTTGAAGGGAGAAATTGAGTTAGAAGTGAAACGGAATATACTTTTTAGGATTACCTGGTCCAATAATTCAAAGAAAACAGAATATTACTTGTTTGAAGTATTGTATATAGGAAGGTAGAATTGTCTAATGAAATCTCGTTAAGAGAATACTTGTTTTTAAGGTGATTGATTTCAAGATGGATAGATTCCAGACTAAGAATTTGGAACTTGCCTTATCAGAATTGTTTATCGATTTTTGAGAAACTATTGACTCTAGAATTGCCCTACTTCTTTTTCTGTCTCTTTTTTATTTAATTGATCTAGGACCTTCAAATGTAGATAAACCTCACAATGCATACAAAAAAGGTCCCCCGATTCAGGTGAATTACCTAGCGAGCTAGCAAGCCAACTCATTCTAGTTTAACGAAAGATTAACTTTGAATTACGATGCAACGAACGATCAGATAGCTTTCCTCTTTTACGAAAGTCAAATCTGGGCTAGTGACATGCGACGTTATCAGGTAAAAGATACAAAAAGTGATTATTCCGATAACACACTAGTTCAACCGATTATTCCGATAACAAAGCGATGAATCAATAGAAACGACGCGCTGAGAAGAGATGGAAAAGTGATTACCTTCGCGAGTTGAGAAGCGAAGAGGTCGGGGAGAGAAGACCCGAAACAAGCCTCAGCGAGAACTTTCAAGGGGGAAATGAACAAAGAAAGTGAGGACTGATCAATAGACGATAGTCTTAAATTGTTCTGCAAAAGAGAGAGGCCGAATGTAAAAGATACAGAAAGTGAGAATTATAAGAGAAGGTAGGGCTTACTTGGAGGAGCGATGCAGAGATAAAATAACTTCGATTGGTTTTGTGTTTAAAGAGGAGTTACCTTGAAGCAGATAAAGTTATTTCTGTCACGCCCCGAACCTCGAGCACGTACACATCCCTCGGTGGTCGATAGAATTTTGCGACGTTCCCAGGACTCGTCGCCGACCCTTCCTTTTTATTGCACATGCGGAAGCGAAGTACTAATCCCGACCTCAACAAACATGGGATAGAAAAGCGGGACAACAATTTCAAATCAAATACACTTTTATAAACACTTCAAGCTTATACGGAAGGTCTATGTCATAAAGAACTACTTGAGCCACCTATGCTCCCGACCCTTCCGCTTCAAGCTCCGGGTTCTTCACACAAGGGACCTGAAAATGGTTATTCAATAACCGGTGAGATATAAATCTCGGCGAGTTCCACCCCTAAGCCCGGTTAGTACACCAACTCAACTTAGGGTATCTATCGAGAACTACCCCACCACAAGCAACAACCAACAGCCAAACAACCAACAAACAACGGTCGATTCGCATACAACCTCACTTTGGTATGCCATACCACCGCACGATATCACTCAGCATGATACACACAAAGCACATGACCATTAGATGATGCGGTTCATCAATCACACACGAGTCGCATCATAAGCGATCTCACGGCCATTGCCACACCCTGCACATTATCGATTCATGTGTGCATACCATAAACGATGTGATTCACTCATGCATATAATTAATGCATATAACAATTTCACACATCAATTCATCAATTCAGATCGAGTCATCGATCAACCGACCTAGTCGATTACATGTCACAGAGCACACGTGCATTCTCTAAGGCACTAGTTCACCAAAGTGATGCATCAAATCACCGAGGCCCACGTGTCTCTTCCAAGATGCCTCACTTAATTCCCTGGGCCACGTGCATTCTCTAAGGCACTCGTTCACCAAAGTGATGCATCAATTCACCGAGCCCACGTGCCTTTTTTACGATGCTTGGGCCACGTGCATTCTCTAAGGCACTCGTTCACCAAAGTGATGCGTCAAGTCACCGAGCACGTCCTTTTAGATGCCACTCTCAAGATTTAGTGGCTTTACGGCCCCACCCGACCCTCTCAAGATCTAGTGGCTTTTACGGTCCCACCCGACCCTCTCAAGATCTAGTGGCTTTACGGTCCCACCGACCCTCTCAAGATCTAGTGGCTTTACGGTCCCACCCGACCCTCTCAAGATTTAGTGGCTTTATGGTCCCACCCGACCCTCTCAAGATTTAGTGGCTTTACGGTCCCACCCGACCCTTCCAAGATTTAGTGGCTTTACGGTCCCACCCGACCCTCTCAACTATGGCCAACGATATTGCACCTTGTAATTAAATTCCTCAATTTCATAATATCTTGGCCTAATTTGTTGATATCAAAGATACTCGATAAAATATCGTGTGTGGGTACACAATCGGCCTTAGCCAAAATACAATATTTTTTTCTTTCAGAAAATCCCACTATTTAATGGTTCACCAAAATATTTTTGGCGCATTGTCAACCGACGCCTTAGGTTATTTTCAATTAATTACTGAAATTAATAAATTTTGGGATAAATACCCAAAATTACAAATCACATTCAATTCATGCGGATGCCCATGCATTTACACATCCATTCACTTCATAAAATCAACACACATGAATTTAGACAACTTTTCGCATTCTGGATGAGCAGTGTTTGAACATAACTCGTGAACGGTGTTTCGTGAACGTAACTCGTGAATAGTGCCTCGTGAACGTAAACCGTGAATAGTGTCGAGTGAACAGTAAATTTCCAGAATTTAATAAATGATAAATTAAACTCAGAAATCATTAAAATCATTAATTAAAACAATCAAACAATTAATTAAGCAAAACAAGCTTAATTAAACACATAAGCACAATTAAGCAAATAAAGCAAGATTAAGCTAAACTAATCTAATCCATCCATCTAACCACCTATCTTAGGGCTAATACAACTTAATTAAATCACTTAAACTAGAATTAAATCTAACTAAACCAACCCTAAGCAAGTTTAGGCACTAATCGAAGGATTAGGAGCTAAACTCACCCGTTAAGCGGGCCGGAGACACCGACGCGGCGGCGACGATGGTGGCTACGCACCGAAACCTCTACCACGACGATCCAAGGCGGTCCCAAGCTCAACACAGCAACCACAGCTCGGACTCCCACTGAAAACACTGAAAAACAGCCCTGCCGGAGGAGAAACTGAGTTGAACGGCTTGGCCGGAGCTCCGGCGAGGGGGGTGGTCGGCAACTGGCGGCACCAGGGGGTCTTGGGGTCTTGCTGGAGGTTGGGATGAACAAAGGAAGGTCTGGAATGGGAGAAAAATGGCCGAAAACGCGAAACAGTGCAGGCTGCAGGCGGACCGACGGACCGGCGACCGGCGGCTTGCGACGGCCGTACAGGACGGACGGCGGCTCCGTTCGGGATGAAATCGGATTCGTTGGAACGGTCTGTCTCTCCCGGTCACGGTGATAGGTGGCTCGTTCTCTGATTCAATCAGGAAGACCACTTTTGACTCGATTCTTCACCGAAGGGTCAGCTGGAGCAGAAACTGGAAGAGAGGGAAAACGAGGAGAGAGAGCTCCGTTCGAGATGGGGACCGAATGAGGGAGAGAGAGGGTGATGGGAGAGCTGTTGCACTCCTCATTAAAGCCATTAAATGGCCACTTCAATTCCCCATGCATGACATCATCTTCTCTCTCTTCCTTTGCTCTTATCCAAATGCTTTTAGGGGCAATTTGGTCATTTCCACCTTGCACAAATTACCATTCTATCCTTGGGCTGAAATTGGTGGATGGGCCTAAGAAATGGGCTTGGCCATGAATAGGAGTGGGCTTGGGAATTTATTGGGCTTTGAAATGGTTAAGGCTTGGCCCATGGGCTTAGAAGATGAATAGTTGGTTTGGCCCAATGGGCTCATTTGCTTGACTTAGGCCCATTTGGTGGCTGTCCCAACTTGGGCCTAAGGCCCACACTGAATTGGCCCGACCCACGTCCTCACAGGCTTGCTTCCTCGGTTGGAAAATCCCTTTTTCCAATTGCTCGGCTTAACTGGCTCTGTCGACTGTTTGAAGCAGCTTCATTTAACGTCCGTCCCGAACATTCCCGATAATTCGAAGTCCAGTCCTAAGTTCTCTTGCCATGTCAATTTCGCCCTAATGTCATTTTGGTTATAACTCGGGCCCGACGGGCGGCTCGGAGGATTCACGCGTAACCGACTCGTGCCAAACCACGTTCAAGACATCTCGACGCATGGACGTCCTTGGCGCATGAAATTACGGAGGATAGATTCTTATTTCAAAGTACACGATCACTAAGGATCGACATAGGGTCGTTCGCGGGTTCGATAACGGTAAACGGAATCACCCGTCGTTCCATTATGTTACGTCCGCGAATCGACTTCTAGTCGTCCGTAGAATCGGCTTTGCCTATCTACAGGATCATCCTCACGCAAGTCTCATGGTCAAGTCGTTTTCCGGGTCGAGTTCTTTAGTCGTACGGGTTCCGTCCTCATTAGCCTTTCCCTCAAGGTCAGTATCTCAGGAGTGATCAATTCCGAGTGAGATCAACCAACAATGCATTGACGAAATTCACATTCATTCATCCCTTATAAGGCTCGAATTTCAGGATGTCACAATTTCTGAGTCCCGCAAGGTGGTACAATTGGAGTATTGCCTTCAATCCTCAACTTGGAGCTATCAAAACCAAATATCTTAGAACAAAAATGAGCGTCTCGATGATTTTTTTGTGTTTGGCGTGGTGTTCTTATCCTATGGATTTCTTCTCTTTATCATAATCACCTAGACTTTAAATGAAGCTTTACTTCTTCTCTCGCCCCCAAGGAAGATGCAATCCTGTGGTTGATTGCGTTTCTTTGACGGGGCAATTGTACTTATTTTTAAATCTGACCTTTTTGACCAAGACCACCAAAATAATAACTTCCTTGAAAGGCTAGAGTACCTCAATTTAGATTTTAAAGATATTTTGTTACTTCTCTTTGTAATTGGACCCGTGGCCACTCAAATCAAAGTGACGATGGGCGACCTTGAGCTTCACCTTCCTCATTAGCCGAAAGAATCAATAGTTCACGTTGCAGTCAAGGTTTCACGATAAAAAACTAGTTTTCGCAAGATGATGCTCCTCCATAAGAGCCCCACAATTATCTCCTTTACTTGGCAACTTTGCAAGCTGCTCGTAGTGGAAATAATTTTTCCTCTTGCCTCAAAAGATGAGCCAGCTATGCTGGGACACGCACGAAGGACGTCTGCCATGTAGTGGAAATAAATGGTAAATGTTGATAACTGGGGGAAGGACGTCTGCATGTGGTTATCAACATTTACCATTTAAGGTAGACGTAGGATTTTCACCTACCTCGTATCACGCCGGGCGAGGGATAGGGATTGGTTACCTTATGCCAACCTAATCATAGCCCGTGTTTCCACATACGCAGTGTTTCTGGGATTGGTTACCCACCTTCACTGCCTATGAGCCCCCAAATTTCCGATCTTTGTTTATCCATCCGACCGAGAGGATGGAGAGGTAAGTACGGGATCTCTTACCCCAGGGGGATTTTCTCGCATTTACCTCCATGAGCAGCTTAAGGATCTGTCTAGGTCCGAACTTTGCAAGCTGCTCGTAGTGGAAATAATTTTTCCTCTTGCCTCAAAAGATGAGCCAGCTATGCTGGGACACGCACGAACTTGCCGTGGATTGCACGTCCGTGATGAGGAATTTTACTTTTTTAACCGATTAACCCTCGCCTTTTAGGTGAGTCGTCTTCGTAGCGGGATTATGTGGCCAATCAAATGTAAGTGAAGAGGACAGCCTTTTGCTTTCCCCGGCTATTGAAATGAAAATCTTTCACTGCTAGAGGCGTTAGAAATTATGAAAAATTTACCTTTTAACTCATATTTAGTGAGCTCCAAACAAAAAAAAATTATATTTAGTGAGCTGAATAGTATATAGTTTAGCTAAAATTTCAGAATAAATAGTTATGAATTTAAAGTAACGAAATTTAATGAGTCTGAATCATATTTATAAGCGATTTATGTTTATTGAAAAAGAGAAAATAGTAATGATTTTTCCATTTGCGTCGCTCCTTCTTCGTTGCCCGCCTGCATAGTGTGGAGCCCACTATATGTGGTACGACAACTGCACAAGCTTTTTCTTCCCTTACCTATTGCTTTGACCAATACTTGAGCGACACGTCATTCGTTCTCTCCTCGTTTTACTGCCTACCGAGGGTGTTCATCGAACCCAACATGGAGAAATCTCTCCCCAACATGCATACCGACCACCGGATCTAAGGGGACTCATGTGAAACTTATATGGGTCTTGTCATTTTTAATTTTCCAAATATGATCTATCTCATGAGAAGATGGTCCCCGGATTCAGGCGAAATGAGCGCTCGCAGGCCCACCCATTCTAGTTTGACAAAAGATGTTAAACGAGAACAATGAAAGCGAGAGAGGAGTAATCAGTAGTCGATGGTCTCGAATGGTTCTGCAAGAGATTGGCCAGACTGTGAAAGAAAAAAGAGAGTGAAAAATGAGAAGTGCGTAACAAATTGAGCCCTCGTGTCCTCACGCGGTGCGAAGTTTGCATGATTTGATCCCAAAGAAAAATTTCAAGATATATTTCATAACCTTCTTAGTAAAAAAAAAAAAAAATTTTCGAACGATATGTATTGAGGTCCTCCAATAGTATTTTTTGTTGGATATCCTACTATATCGCAATTGTTCATGAATGAGCGTCAAATGTGATACATTTGATTGATAAGAAGTTAAGTGCGACACGATTCGATTACTTTTTAACAGAAAATAACTCATAGTTTTCTTTTAAACAAATAACAATAAAATGGTTATTATGATAAAACAGGACTACTTCAATCTCATGCTCATATGCGTACGAGAGAATCCTAGTACTTCCTTCCATTAACTTGGGAGTTGGCCATATATCCCACTTATGTGCACTACGAAATGAACATGAAAAAGGAATATAAAATAGATTAAAAAAGAAAAGAAAGAGAAAACAAAAATAAATAAATAAAAAACAAAAGAATCGGCATTTTACAAATTAACAAAGCCATCAATGTTGCAACTACGTTATAAGGAAAAAGGAATGGAGCTTAGTGGCATTTAAACAGGCGTGCAAGGCAGTCCACCATTCAATATAGCCACCTCCATCCCCCCCAGCGGAGAACTCAAGCTTCCTCCATCATCACGGGCTGTCGCCGGGCAGCCCCCCCGGCGACCTCAACGTTGATGCTCTTAACAGCGGCGGCGGATTTAGCCTCTCCCTGAGCTGCCTTCCCTAGGCAACACCACCATGCCCATCGACTTGTTCAGTTGCCGGTTGACAATCGGCATTTTGTCACTTGATGAGTCCCCTTGAGATTTATGAAATTCTATGTCGCAATATCTCTCTATACGCGACCCCAATGCTATCAGTAAGTGTGATGACCCAGACCTGGGGCAGTACGGAGGGACGGACTAAGATTGCCTCGGCAGTACGCGGGCGAGGCTAAGGGCATGTCTCTCGTCCCACATTGCTTAGGGGGGGAGTCCTGGGCTAGCTTATAAGACTTGGGTGTCTCTAACTGTACATACGCGTTTTCTTGAGGTAGTATGGGCTGCCCCGAGAAAAATAAAACCATGAAAACTTAGTGTCCAAAGCGGACAATATGTGTACAGTAGAGACTCAGATCCTTACAGGTGGTATCAAAGCCGATTCCCGCAGCGTGTGAGGCCACAGTGATGGTGCTATGCCTTAAGGGGGGGAATGTGACGACTCAGACCCGGGGCAGTATGGAGGGATGGACTAAGATCACCTTGGTAATACGCGGGCGAGGCTAAGGGCATGTCTCCGTCCCACATTGCTTAGGAGGGGAGTCCTAGGCTAGCTTATAAGGTTTGGGTGTCTCTAACTGTACATACGTGTTTTCTTAGGGTAGTATGGGCTGCTCCGAGAAGAATAAAATCGTGAGGACTTAGTGTCTAAAGCAGACAATGTCACGCCCCGAATCTCGAGCACGTACACATCCCTCGGTGGTAGATAGAATTTTGCGACGTTCCCAGGACTCATCGCCGACCCTTCATTTTTATTGCACATGCGGAAGCGAATTACTAATCCCCCGACCTCAACAAACATGGGATAGAAAAGCAGGACAACAATTTCAAATCAAATACACTTCAAGCTTATACAGAAGATCTATGTCATAAAGAACCACTAAGCCACCTATGCTCCTAACCCTTCCGCTTCAAGCTCCTGGCTCTTCACACTAGGGACCCGAAAATGGTTATTCAATAACCAATGAGATATAAATCTCAGCGAGTTCCACCCCTAAGCCCCGGTTAGTACACCAACTCAACCCAGGGTATCTATCCGTAACTACCCCACCACAAGCAACAACCAACGGTCGATTCGCATACAACCTTACCGGTATGCCATACCCCGCACGTTATAATTCAGCACGATACACGCAATGCACATGACCGTTAGATGATACGGTTCATCAATCACATACGAGTCGCGTCACCAGCGATCTCACTGGCCATTGCCACACTCGCACATTATCGATTCATGCGTGTGTGCCACAAACAATATGCTTAACTCATGCATGACCGGAATCAACAATGCAATGATTCTCATGCGTTCTTGCACAATAGTGCGTCACTCATCACGTATCAATCGATCACACGGGTCCATCAATTCAATCAATCCAATTGATACCATACGATTGACACCATCTATCAATTCATACCATCTATTCAACCATACCATCTATTCATCCAACAATACAATCACTTTTGCTCACACAAGCTGAATGGATGCCATGCTCTCACAAGCTGATATAGATGGTAGCTCGCACAAGCTGATATATATATATATATATATATAGATGGTAGCTCACACAAGCTGATAGATAGATGATAGCTCGCACAAGCTGATATATACATAGATGATAGCTCGCACAAGCTGATATATGGATTGTTGCTCTCACAAGCTGATATATACATAGATGATAGCTCGCACAAGCTGATATATGGATCGTTGCTCTCACAAGCTGATAAATGATCATTGCTCTCACAAGCTGATATATACATAGATGATAGCTCGCACACGGGCTGATATATGGATCGTTGCTCTCACAAGGCGATAAACGATCATTGCTCTCCTGGTCG
Source organism: Eucalyptus marginata (assembly GCA_014182565.1). Taxonomy (NCBI): domain Eukaryota; kingdom Viridiplantae; phylum Streptophyta; class Magnoliopsida; order Myrtales; family Myrtaceae; genus Eucalyptus; species Eucalyptus marginata. The sequence goes on from CM024586.1 coordinate 28,865,824, forward strand.
ACATACGGTGCTCACACAAGCTATAGCATATATAATAGCTCGCACAAGCTGTAGCATATATTATATAATAGCTCGCACAAGCTGGCATGATGTAAATCAATTCAATTTTTCAATCCAATCAATCAATCGATTCAAACTGGTCCTATAAACCAAATACGGTGCCAAAAGCCGACACCGGGTATTTTCAAGTTAAATACCAAAACTTCACAATCATCACATAATTGTACAAATCGTCACTCAATTCAAGCGGATGTTTATGCAATAACACATCCAATCACTTCATAGAATTAAACACACATGAAATTAAACACCTTTCATTCTCGGGTGAACGGTGTTTTGTGAACGGTCTTCGTGAACGTACCTCGTGAATAATGTCGTGAATAGTGTCGAGTGAACAGTAAATTTCCAGAATTCAATAAATAATAAATTATATTCAGAAATTAACCAAAACATTAATTAAAGCAAACAATCAATCAATTAAAGCTAAACATGCTTAATTAACCACATAAGTCACATTAAGCAAATAAAGTAAAATTAAGCTAAACAAATTTTAGCCATTAATCTAACCACCTATCTTAGGGCTAATACAACTTAATTAAATCACTTAAACTAGAATTAAATCTAACTAAACCAACCCTAAGCAAGTTTAGGCACTAAACGAAGGATTAGGAGCTAAACTCACCCGTTAGCGGGCCGGAGACACCGACGCGGCGGCGGCGACGGTGGCTACGCACCAGAACCTCTACCACGACGATCCAAGGCGGTCCCAAGCTCAACACAGCAACCACAGCTCGAACTCCCACTGAAACTTTGAAAAACAGCCCTGCCGGAGAAGAAAACAAGTTGAACGGCTTGGCCGGAGCTCGGCGAGGGGGTTGTCCGGCAACCGGCGGCTCCCGGGGTCTTGGGGATCTTGTGGGTGGATGGAATGGGCAAAGGAACGGCTGGAATGGGAGAAAAATGCCCGAAAACGCGAAACAGTGCAGGCTGCAGGCGGACCGACGGACCGGCGACCGGCGGCTTGTGACGGCCGTACAGGACGAACGGAGTCTCCGTTCGGGACGAAATCAGGCTTGTTGGAACGTTCTGTCTCTCCCGGTCACGGTGATAGGTGGCTCGTTCTGTGATTCAACCGGGAAGACCACTTTTGACTCGATTCTTCACCGAAGGGTCAGCTGGAGCAGAAACTGGAAGAGAGGGAGAACGAGGGAGAGAGATGGTCGACCGGTTTGGGGCTGAAGAGGAGGAGAGAGAGAGTGATGGGAGAGCTGCCATCAAGGCCTCATTAAGGCCATTCAATGCTTGCTCCACTTCCCCATGCACATCACCTCCTCTTTCTCTCTCTTGCTTTGCCCTTATCCACAAGCTTTTAGGGGCAATTTGGTCATTTCCACCTTGCACAAATTACCAATCTATCCTTGGGCTGAAATTGGTGGATGGGCCTAAGAAATGGGCTTGGCCATGAATAGGAGTGGGCTTGGGAATTTATTGGGCTTTGAAATGGTTAAGGCTTGGTCCATGGGCTTAGAAGATGAATAGTTGGTTTGGCCCAATGGGCTCACTTTCTCGGTCCGAAAATCCCTTTTTCAATTGCTCGACATAACTGGCTCTGTCGACTGTTTGAAGTAGCTTCATCCAAAGTCCGTCTGGACATTCACGATAATTAGAAGTCCAGTCCTAAGTTCTCTTGCCATGTCAATTTCGCCCCAATGCCATTTTGGTTATAACTCAGACTGACGGGCGGCTCAGAGGATTCACGCGTAACCGACTCGTGCCAAACCACGTTCAAGACATCTCGACGCATGGACGCCCTTGACTGCATGAAATTACGAAGGATAGATTCTTATTTCAAAGTACACGATCACTAAGGATCGACATAGGGTCGTTCGCAGGTTCGATAACGGTAAACGGAATCACCCGTCGTTCCATTATGTTCTGTCCGCGAATCAACTTCTAGTCGTCCTTTGAATCGGCCTGCCTATCTACAGGATCATCCTCACGCAAGTCTCACGGTCAAGTCGTTTTCCCAGGTCGAGTTCTTTAGTCGTACGGGTTCTGTCCTCATTAGCCTTTCCCCTCAAGGTCAGTATCTCAGGAGTGATCAATTCCGAGTGAGATCAACCAACAATGCATTGACGAAATTCACATTCATTCATCCCTTATGAGGCTCGAATTTCAGGATGTCACAGACAATATGTGTACAGTGGAGACCCGGGTCCTTACAGTAAGTATTCTACTTATCTGTGTTGTATCAATCTTCTATAAGACGCGATTCACTTCCAAGTTAATATATACATAAGAAATACATTCACTGATCTACACTCTCTTTTTTTCACACGCATTGTATGTGCATCCACACTAAATGTTCATGAAGTTGTTTATTCCGCTTTAGTTGAAATTTGACCTAATCATAGATGGAGTGAGCTACAAGGTCTATTTTTATTCTTATCTATATGGAGTGAAAGTTTCAACTGGTTCTTGTAAGAACTCAATTCGTATCATTCAACAAACCTCTAAAAATAGCGTACTTGATATAATGTTCGTTGCTATAGATCGTCCTTTAATTTTTACCAACGCCGAAGAAAATCTTGATTTCTGTGGAGGACACCAAATAAAGAAGCTTAATAGTGTCAATTTTCCTTAAATGGAAATAACTTTCTTTGCACCTGTGGTATTAAATTTTATTTGGTAGTCATATTGAATATCCTTAAAATTCTGGAAATTAAATGATTTTTTAGGGGAAATGGAGTGTAATTTCAAAACCGGGCTAAGCTCAGTCAAGCTCGATCCAAACATCGGTTCTGTCTGGCCAGTGACCCTTGAATCGGGCCGGGCTAGCTTATCAGACTTTTAATCTTAAAGCCATAGTCGGTAGAGGGCAGGCAGAGGGCCCGTTTGGTTCAGCTTTGGGGAAATGCCATTGGGAGAATGCAAATAAAAAGGTTTTTCGAAATGCTAGACTGTTTGGTAAACTAAAGTGCAGAAACTGATGCGGTGAGCTCCTAAATGCCACACATGGATTGCCACGAGCAAGAGCATACATGAAGTGTTAAAGCTTAACCCGATTATTTAGACTTGATTTTGACTTTTTATTTAAAAATACTTCAGCCTTTTTTTTTCAAATTTGAAATTCTTGAAACGTTTAGACGTTCAAATGTTAATAATTTTCTGAAATTAAATGTGAAAACAGGCCTATAAATTTCTTATGACACCGAATTCGCTCGCACATATGATCGTCTCTGCCACCAGCCAAAGAGCTGCAAAAGGGTGGAGATGGAAGAGAAAAAATCGGTAGAAGAAGGGGAGGACCATTCTATAATATCCAATTTCTTGGCCCTTTATTTATTAAGTTTTTTCGTGTCTCTTTTTCAATTATTGTCTCTCAATTAAGGCAGATCAATCTAGACACAGTTTATTCGCATGATTAGGAGAAGCTCCAGTTGACGAAGGCCGGCCAATTGGAGGCAGGAGCTTCCGGGGACGTAGAGCCTGCATCGAACGACCTCGATCTTCTTCTCCTTCTTGTTCACCAACGTTCGAGGTGTTTGGCGGGCAAGTTCTGATCGCGGCCGAGACCTGGATCAGCTTGATTCGGCCGCATTCGCAGTGCAGGTACTCGTTCGATTCAAACTGTTGGTTCTAGTATTTGAGACTTTCTTATATATTTATAGGCGTTAATCTGAAACAGTGTTGATACCGAAAGCGCAAGCCTTACAAGTGTCTTTTAGAAGCTTATACTTGATAGGTGATTTGGAAGTAATCTGGATTTGAAGCAGGATTAACCCCCTGCTTTGAGTTGCTGTTGGTAAACACACTTGCTTACCTCGAAAAGAAAAAATCTACTTACTTAATTAATAACTATTGACCATAGCATTCTCATGCTTAAGAATGAAAATTAAAATGTCTGATAGCTTTTTCTTCTTCTTTTCCCCTTACGTGTAGCAATTAAATCTTTAAAATCCTATATAGCCTATTTATTCGAGTATGCAAAGAATGGATGCGAAATGAAAGAAAACTGAGCTAGAAATTTCGTTGGGCCTTACTTAAAACTCCATTAAGAAATATACCATAAACAAATATGTACGAAATAGCCATTTTTATTAGGGTTAATACCCTGAAAAACTCCAAACTGTACACCTGTGACAAATTTATCCCAAATTAATTTTTTGATCACCAAAAACCCCAAACTAGTACACCTTTAACAAATTTATCATAAACTGGTACACTTGTAACAATTTGGGTTAATACCCTAAAAAACCCCAAACTGGTACACTTGTGACAAATTTACCCCAAACTATTTTTTTAACCACCAAAAATCCCAAACTGGTACATATATGTGACAGATCTACCCTCCGTTAGCTTCCGTTCGATTTTTCCGTTAATTTTGCTGACGTGGTTGCCACGTGGCAAGCCATGTGGAAATTCATAAGTTTAATACCATTAAAAACCCCAAACTGGTATATTTATGACAAATTTACCCCAAACTGGTATATTTACGACAAATTTACCCTAAATCAATTTTTTCGATCATAAAAAAACTAAACTGGTACACGTGCGGCACATTTACTCTCTTTCAATTTTCCCAAATTTGACCGAGTTGTGATGTCCAATCAATTTTATTTTATGGATTACTCTAACATTGCCTCCATATCATTAATACTTGATTTTTTTTTCTTTTTATTGGAATCATTATTAGAAAACTATTCAAAGGCTACCAAATGTGCACTTCATTCTTGTGCCGAGAAGATGCCCATTAACTAAAAGATGGACAGATCGCTTTGCGCACATATACAAAAGAATCACACTCAAAGCACACCTAAAATTAGCGACAAACATAAGTGATTTTGGTTCCGGCATTTCAACGAGCATGTGATGTACGAGTCACTCATACCATTCACATGCAAGTTCCATGTTAAAATTTTGACACACTTACGATTCAAGGTAGGAAAGACTACGTAACGCTAATAAGGACATGGACTAACACGAATGACCATCAAAGCAAGAGTAATATGTAAGCGTACAAACAGATTGCGGACAAGCAGTAAACCATGTGGGGCTGAGACATATAAACATAAAGCCAAGTTTGTCACAAATCAAAAATGAGTGAAGCAACCACAATATGTGCACTTCTTTTTGTATATGTGCGCAAGCGATCTGTCCATCTTTTAGTTAATGGGCATCCTCTCGGCACAAGAATGAAGTGCACATTTGGTAGTCTTTGAATATTTTCTAATAATGATTCCAATAAAAAGAAAAAAAAATCAAGTATTAATGATATGGAGGCAATGTTAGAGTAATCCGGAAAATAAAATTGATTGGACATCACAACTCAGTCAAATTTGGGAAAATTGAAAGATGGTAAATGTGCCACACGTGTACCGATTTAGGTTTTTTATGATCGAAAAAATTAATTTAGGGTAAATTTGTCATAAATATACCAGTTTGGGGTTTTTAATGGTATTAAACTTATGAATTTCCACATGGCTTGCCACGTCAGCAACCACGTCAGCAAAATTAACGGAAAAATCAAACGGAAGCTAACGGAGGGTAGATCTGTCACATATGTACTAGTTTGGGGTTTTTTGTGGTCAAAAAAATAGTTTGGGGTAAATTTGTCACAAATATACCAGTTTGGGGTTTTTTAGGGTATTAGCCCTAACAATTTTACCCTTTGTTAGTTTCCGTTAAATTTTATTGTTAAATTATTAAGTTGAATGATAAGTGATAGTTGACTAGTATATTAGTTTGGGATTTTACTCTTCGTTTGTCATAATTTACAATTTTTTTGATTTTTTTATAGTATTAATCCAATTTAACCGATGATATATTTGTCACAAATATACCAATTTAGGGTTTTTTGAGATTTAATAAATTAGTTTTGGGGTAAATTTGTCATAAATATACTAACTTAGAGTTTTTTATGGTCAATCGGGGTAGATTTATCACAAATGTACTAGTTTGGGATTTTCATGATAAAAAAATATAGTTTTGGATAAATTTGTCATAAGTGTACAAGTTTGGGGTTTTTAGGATATTAACCCTTTTTATTAAATAAAAGTTCCAAGAGCAAAATAAAGGACATATACTGTGTACAAAGTCTATTCGAACTCCACATGACTGTTCAACCAAAAAAAGAAAAGATATTCGAATTGAGTTAGATATATGTTTTTACTTCTCATAAAATTAACAGGAGTGAAATTCGCAAGACCGTCAATCATTTTGGGTGCTCTATTTTCTAAAACACAACTTTACACATTGATTTTTCTTTTTATTTGACTCAAGATTATACTCGATGCCCGCTAACTATATCATGATTACATTTCCAATCGTTTTTGTCTATTTTTCGAGTTAACCCTACACTACCAGAGAAAGGGGAACAGGCAAAGGGCAAAATCATCCCTAAAAGCTTTGAAAACCCATCCCTAATGAGCCGCCCGCCGTCGCCTATATGCTTGCCGTTAAGGAGAAGTAGGGAGAGTTTCGCGGAGCCCGTCCCCCGAGTCACAGAAAATGGCTTTGGTACCCGTCCCTAAAGACCATCGCTGGCGACGGCTGGCCGTCCTCCGAGATCCTTCATAATTGGCTTCCTTTGTTGACACATGGATGCACCACTAAGGCGGCTGTGGAAAGAATCGCAGACAGCTATTGCAGTCGTTATTTCACTATATCTACAGCGATCCCTCAACCGTTCTTTGGAAACCATGGAGCGGTCCCCAAAAGTCTAAATTTTCTTGACTCCCACGCCTTTTTAACGTAACGACGAGCTTTATTTTGAAATTCCAAAGTTAAGCGAGCCCAGGTTAGAGCACTACTTGGAGGAAAAGTAACTGCCTGTATGCCAAAAGACAAAAAAATGAAGCTCAGTACGGGATGGGTCAAAGCGGCTTTCAGTACCTCGAGTTAGTAAATCCAAGAATGTCACACCAAATAAATCTCTAGTGGATTTTCCCTGCTAAACAACAACAGAAAGCGAATTTAGATCTTAAAAGAGTATACTAAAGCCTAGATTGCTAGACTTGTTTGCAGCTCGAACAAATCTCATCAATGCTTGTCGCGGATGAATTAAACTCTTATATCAAAGAACTGCAATGATGATCTGAACCTTTACGAGTTATATCTGTCTGCAGCACCAGCCTTCTTATCGGCCTTGTGGTTTGTCTTGAAAGAGAATCTAATCTCAAGGTCGCGGGCTTGAGGCATGGCAAGGGAGAGGAAGAATATCAGTCCGCAGCACTCCTGAAAAACGAATTTAATGCAGCAAGTCTACCCACCTACAGAAGCATGATTTAGATTAGACTTTAATGTATGTAATCGATAACCGCATGTTGGTTTTAAAGGAGTAATCACAGAAGCAACACATAAGTTAATTAGCATGGCAAGCTATTGAGAGACAAAGTTGTCTTTAATACATTTGTGATTTTTGAGTTCCTATTGCTTGCTTCTTATTTTTAATAGAACAAAAGGTGGTGGACCTTACACCAAATTAAGAAGCATAACACGTTATAGACATTAGCACATGCATTCCATGAGAAATCTATAGACATTATCACCTTTGCGATAGCCGTGAGATATCTATTTAACTACACATTCTTGACCTTTATCCAGTGTTATCGTTATTTCACATTCCTCTATGATGAGCATGCTATACCAATCACATCAAAAATCAGAATTTGCATCGTCCTCCATTAATCTTTGGAAGTAGAAATAATTGCCGCAGCAATCAGAGGAGAATACCAACTATATACGAGAAAGCCAAAAGCCAAAAGCCAAAAGCCAAAAGCATCTCGGCTAATGAAGTATGAGAGAAAAAGAGTCAAGGAACAGACATGAGTTGTGGCTCCTTGTCGTAGATGTTTTACCTCCGGAGATGTTATAAATGTGTCATTCACTGCTACAGCAGGTCCTTAAAAAATAACTAGAGTCGTGTTGGCAATAGCAAAGAAGGTGCAGTTGAGAGAACTCTCCTGACTTCGAGCATTTTAAGGTTGGCAGTCGAACCACCGCTAGACATTATGATGCTAGCAAGATTGATCCCCAGCTGAGCTTCATCTGCAGTTTTCCAATTTTTGAGCTTAAAGAAACATATATCTGAAGTCCCTCACAAACATTAAGACTACTGAACAATGGCAAATTCTGCTTCTACGTCCATTGCCTCACAAACGTTAAAAATACTGTATCATCACAGATTAATTGCAAAAATTTCACGGAACATTGGAGACAAATGCTATGTGGTCAAATAGAGAACATGTTCCAAAATATAGATTTAAAGCGACACAAAGCATAACTTCGTCTACTTATGAGATTTGATTGTCGTTGCCACAACAACTAAGAAAGAAAACTGGCCCTGCAAAGAGAGTCCAGTGGTCCTGCATATTCAATACAGAATGAGTATAGGTAAGATCCAAAGGATTGATTAACAAATTAGAACAATGTGTATCTGTTTCAATCAGTCAAGAAGATACCTTATCTACAAGTAAAAGAATTCATGTTTACCACCAACAGATACCTTATCTAGATCCAGATAGATCATTAAGGAGGAACCTTAAAAAGATATCACAAAACAAAAAGTTAGGAGAAAAATGTGCTCAACAATATGGTGATAGAAGAAAGGCTCTTCAGCTTAGATATAAATGTTGGTGAAAAGCATGCTACTGCCAGTCTGAGTGCAACCGCAGGTGCCTGACATTAGATGGAAACATCTTGAAGTGATCGGCAGAATGGTCACTACATACCTGTCATCTTTTCTTGGCCATGACTATAAACCTATCATTGGAGGATTGATCAGAGAGCAACGTGCTCCAAACTCTATTCACAAGGAGAAAAGCTATGGATCTTTTTCCCTCTTTCTATTCATTATATCGTGTTTTACACAAATAATTACAGAGGGAGCCATTGTACAAGTAGAGGACCTATTACCCTCTAACTCAGACTTAAAGAAGTCTCTATGTACATGACTTGATTTGCAAAATGCAAGAACTAACCTACATAAGCTCCATTGGGCCTTAACAACAATTTCAACTGCTACGCAAAACAGACATAATGAAGCATGTCATTATGTTAAGGACAAGCACGAAAGGAAAAGAACATCATAGCTCTTCTAAATTAGCACAAAAAAATTTACTACTGAAAATGTTAGAGAATGAACAGTTATTCCAAACTTGTGCTAATTCCAGAGAACATAGTAGGTTTCACATTTCTAAGACAGGTTTCGTAAAATAAACAAAGAAACTCCACAGACTCACACAATATGCAAGGAAGACAATTTCAGTTGCACAATCCGGCTTCACATAGGCCATACAATACACGAGAAGCAAATAAAAAGTATGCACTGGACTTACAAATTCTAGAAATGGAGGAAATTGCAATTTCTAGAAAAATGAGCTAACGAAACATGAAGGGTGAACAACCAGCAAATTAAGTTGAAGCAGAGAAAATCGCAGTTAGAGACTGCGAATTCACAGCAGTCAATCGTGAGCAAGAGGAAGTAGGTCACAGCAGAGAAATGGAGAACCTATAGTTGTAGTCACGCAAAGTCGCTAAGCTTTCAAAGGAAGACTCCAAAGAAATTGAAGCTGACTCGGGTTTTACCTGAGGAGAGTGGCCCCAAAGAAATTGCTTTCGATTGAATGATGAATGCATGACGGTAACCACAATTTTGGCGTAGTAGAGTCCAAGTATTAACGACAATCAAACTGTTTGCTGCATTTGACAGATATTTTGCTGATTCCGTGACATTCGCCTTTTCCATGAAAAAAAGTTTCTCTTGCAGTCACAAAATTGTAGCTTGAAGTGGACATCTAGGCGGTAATCTTGTTAACAAATTTGGTTTTCTGCTTAACATCACATATAGAACCACTTGCCCATGCAGTCTTCGTGCAAGCATTTTGAGAATCGGCCTTTGCTATAGAATAGCACAATGTCAAAGCTTGCAAAGGACTACACCACAGGAGAAGAGGTCACTTCATATAAAGAATCCCGTGAAGAGTATAACAACACAGAGCACGTAATAAATGCCAACAATGAAGAACTTCGGAGCGCCTTTCCATAATGTCTCATGACATAGCTCATTCCTGCCTGCATCTCCACCCTGTGGTGCTTGGGGACTTTCTCCGGATTTCATGAAAGGCAGCTTTAATCTATACAAGAAGGATAGGATTGACTATTATCAATAAATGAAGATATTTGAGATCGTAGCATCACGATGCACTCCATAAAAGATAAGGTACAAATGCATAAACATTATTTACACCAACACCAACATCTGGGGACGTGTTTTCCGGCACTTTCCAGGTGTCTCTGATTAGTTCATAGTTGGACTGCAATCAACAGAGACTTCATTAGTTGGCTGATGAAAAAGAAAACAACAGACTAGGGAGAAGTAAGCAATTGGCAACATTTTCCTTTTTGTCTTTAGGGACAGAAAGTTAATAAGATTTGCTGAAAAGGTCAAGAGGCTAAACCACAGAACCAAAAGACGCACTTGGTACTTGGTTATTTCACAATATCCAATTAGCAAAATCAGCAACAGTGGATAGTTTGCTAGGAGGCGAATTTCAACTTTACCAATTCAGTGCCACCTACCTGAGAAGTGAGTTTATCAAATCAGAACCTATAAGAGAAAAATTTAGAGGATATCATCACACTAATAAACTGATAGAAAAATGGAAGAGAATGTCATCATGCATCCTTGTATAATAATTTTCAGCTGAAATTCCACAGCTCATATAGTATAAGCACACAAGTTATTTTTAATAGTCATGCTATGACTGGCGGTGCATACCTCCCTCTACAGAACCTCATCGAGTTTGGGAGTGATATGATTAGAATGCAACTGCACCACATAGCTCTGCATACGGGCAACATTCAGAAAAATCATTAGGCACGTACTTGAGCAACAGAGAGGTAGAACCTAATAAGAAAACAGAAAGTCAGATTCAATTGAAAAGGGTACATTCACAATCATTCAGGTATTTACAGTCAAGACCAGATCAAGTGTTTGGATCTTCACAAGCATCAAAACTTCCTCAGGACACTCCAATTGGCCCACAAGCCTCTTCAAGGTTTCAACCGAGATGACCCTCAGCTGTTGCTGATCCTTTGCAAAATCCCTCTTCTTCAATTTGATCGGTCTCTGGTATGAAATTGGAAGTTCCTCAGCCACGTTAGCCAGACCGGGATCAATCATGTGATAAAACGATTCCATGAGAATAATAGGATAAAATGGGATGCAACTAATTAGCAAATTCTCAAGCTCTCAATCCCAGCTTGTTTCACAGAATGGAATGGGCGTAATATTGTCCCAATTATGCAAAAGTTCATCAATACAGCTTTGAATCGAAGCCCAAAGGTTAGCCTCGATCATTGCATTGACCAACCAGACCTGTCACAAAAGCGCCACCAGTATATCTGGCTTGATAATCCTTCAAAACAACAGTTTGACTATTGGTTATAAAAAGCTCGTCTACAATCGGATATCACAGATTAGCCAAAACTACTTTCCATCTTCTTTATCGGGAACCAGAAACACTTGAACCGTGATATTATCTCAGCTCCGTTTCTCATACTTATTGAGAGTTCATGCTGTTCTTGGAGGGTTCAAGACCCATATGTAGACCAACATATGGGTCTTCATTTTAATATTGGCTGATGCATCAAATCAGCTTCTATGACCAACTTCCCACTCCATCAAGTACGTGAAACTAGGAATTTAGGAAAGTGCAGAAATCGGTCGAGAAAAATCTTCTTGTCAAAAGGAGATAGTGATGAAAAGTAGGCAATGAACCTCAGAAGAACGATGATAGTTTACTTCTCATTTTCCTCTGTTAAGGAAACGTAACTCGTCTCCCTCTTGTAATATGCTTATAAAATTTACCACATCATTATCACTGCAGTAATATAATATTTTCATGGCAATATTCATATCACGCCATCTCATAATTTCTAAATACTGGTGTTCTAGGTAATTCGGGTATTGTTTCCAATGAGTCGCATCCAGATATATCCAAATAAGTTAAATCCAACTTTTCAAGTCCCCGTAGCTGCGTAAGTTTGTTGCAGTCTTGTACGACTAGAGTCTGTAACTTCTTACATTCTGACAAATCCAGTAATCTTTCAATGGACCCACATTGAAAGATGTGCAATGCCTCTAAGATCTGCGCCCTATCAAGACCCCGAATTTCAACTAGATTGTCACAACATTTAGCCCCCACTTTCTTCAAACTCTGTAATTCTGGAAGGATCAGCCTTTGAATGGCCTTACACTCTCTTATAGCTATCTTCTCCAAGGACTTCAAATCATCATGGACCTGAATTTCAACTAGATTACCACAACCTCTAATGTGTAATAGTTTCAGGCGATTTAATTGTGCAATGTCCAATCTTTCAATGGAATTGCAGTACTCCATTGACAACTCTTCCAAGTGTTTTAATCCGCTAATATTAAGCAATGTCAGCTTACAAAGGATGACACGAAGTTTTAAGAGACTTGAGGAAGCTCCGGGATGTATTCAAGTAGACCATCTCCACCAAAAACAAGTTCTTCTAGATGCATTAGGTAAGACAGCTGTGGCAAACGGGGAGTCCCACAAGAGAAAATCAGACATTTTAAGCTGGAAGGAAGCTCCGGCAGCGATGATATCTTGCAATCCCAGAATTTAAGGTATTGGAGAGAAGAAAGATTTCGGATGCTTTCTGGCAAGTCCAATATTGGTGCGTTAGAGATTTCAAGTTTCTCGAGTGAAGGCAAGTCACCGATTTCACTTGGAATTGTACTTTTAAGACTATGGCATAAAAGGAGACTTAACCTCCGCAGTTTTTTCAACCTTCCAATAGTATTGGGAAGCTTTTCTATCTCGGAATGACTAAACTCCAAATCTTGTAAATACTGCAAACCCCCAATTGAGCATGGGATTTCTCTCAATGACCCACAAAACTTTAAGTTAAGGTGTTGGAGAGAAGAAAGATTCCCAATAGAGTTAGGGATTTCTCTCAATGACCGACAACTCGAGGCACTCAATTTCTCCAACTTCCTTAGAGAACCGATTGACATAGGAATCTTCACAATATCAGCATGATCTAAAATAAGATCTTTCAGTTTTTCCAATTCTCCCACTTCCTCTGGTAGCTCCTTGAGACTTTTACAGTAACTCAAGTCTAAGGAAATGAGGCTCTTGACTTTGCCAATAGAAGGGTGGACTTGCTTCAATTCGGAACAGCCTCTCAAGGTGAGAATCTCCAACTCTGTGAAAGCCGAGAGATCGGGAGTACATCTTAAACCATAGCAAGATGTAAGGTCAAGAATTTTCAGCCGCTTTGCTGCCTATACAAAGGAGAATAAGCTGTCAAACAATGAGTAGATCGCAAAACAAAACAAACAAATAACCAAAGAGGATGTCCATTTTCCATCTTACCATGATTAAACTCCATCCTTGCCAATCCTCTGTCATCATGTTGTATGACATCTGTAGCACCACTAAGTTTGGTAGATGCAAATTGATTGCCGAAAAAAGACATATCGTGATCAATGCCAAAACCACTCAAGCCATCTTAATCTAGAAAATATTTCGTTAAAGTCTCCACTTAGAGCCGCCCGCCCTAATTTTAGGATCCTTAAGCTCTGTAAGTTTTTAAACTGTTCATTTGTGTATGTATGGAGTTGCCTAAGATACCAGAATAGGTGGTCATCGGGTTCATAGAGAGAAATTCCCTGGATCTTTTCTGTCCCCTGTATATCAAACCAATCAAAGTGTGAGATTTGCTTCTAATTTTATTTTATTTTTCTTTGAAAATCTTGGATTCACATTTCTCATCTTTCGGTCGTAGCCATATATAAATATAGACACATAAACTATTTTTTTTAAATCTATTGAAATTAGTTTAAATTTTGACATAAAGGTAAAAAGAAAAATAATTTTTGCTAGCGTGCGAATGTTAGCTTGTACATACTCATATAAATTTTTCACAATTTGTTGAAAGAATTTGTTAAAGAGTACCCATGGGTAACTTGTTAAGTAGGTAATGAAGCACTCAATTTTCAATTCATTAACTTTTCTCGTGACATTTGTAGTCACTGCCGTGAAAATTGAAACTTTTCTTGTAAAGTATGTTAAAAAACTTGCGCGGTGACATTCCTTAGCAATACACTTTTTAGAAAAAATAGTGTTTTAGATGTTGCCGGGTATTGAAAAAAAGTTGATTTCGGACCAACCAAAAATGAACTAATAGACTTCCTTTCATGCTATTATGGTTTGACTAAGGTTTCTAAGATGTGGAGCAATAGGTTGCTGATGCTGGGCAATATCTTTTAGCAAACTCTGTCATATGAAAGTTTCGTGAGAAATATACTCATTTGTATTTACCAAAAAAAAAAAAAGTGAAAATATGTATGCTCGTCTGCACAAGATTTTTCTTTTTGCATCTTACTAGTCAAAAGAGGCATTAGTATAAAAGGGTTTTAGCCGTGTAGAATGTGAGAGGAAAGAAATGTTTATTAAGAAATGTGAAAAGGAAAAGGCAGCGGCAATGAATGAAACAAAGAAAGAGAAATAGGAAAATTGACTCTTTATTATACACCTAAACCTAATCCATGAGATGAACAGGGTCAACCCGATACAACCTTAAAAATAATAATAAAATTTTCTTGATTTATTTCTAAAGGGCATTTTGCTATCATATCTATTAAGAGGGAAGAAGAATTGAAGAGAGATAGATATAATTAGTAGACGATGGGACCGGTATCTTCAAAATTTGAATTGAAGGAATAAATATCAGCGCAATATATTCGGCCGTACTAGAAAGCGGGCGCACATGGTAAGTATAAATTTGACACCATTTTTTCAGTGTTAGTTTTTCTTTTTCTTTTCTGGTTATTAGTTATTACAAACGTCAGCTATGGTCTACTATTCTTACGGACCAATCAATTTTCATTTATTTGATCTACGATGTTAATATTTTGTCTCTATTTATTATTCTAATATTTCATATTGTCGATATTTTCAACTAAATATGAAAATTACATAATTTTGGTAAACGAACTTTTTAGTGTAGAACCATAGTTAAGTGATTTTAAATTTCATATTTTTTGACATATGTAATTTACATCAACAAATTCGAATATTTGGAGATACTTTGTGTGCATCACGAGATAATATAACTTTTTAATCCTTAGACTAATTATAATACAATTAGCTGTCACAAGTACTCTATTATGGACATGAATCATGAATGAATCTTTTCCTAAAATGCAGGAGCATTTATTCATACTAGATAAAAGATTATAATAGATCTAATTAAATATATGAAAATACAAGGGAGAGGCAAAGAAAAGAATGCCATATGTTACCTCTTTTCCCATTATTACTCTGAAGGCTTCCTCGTAGACCCATAATCTACTACGTCTCTCAGGCGGTCCTTCTTCTTGAACAATGCTCCTTCCAAGATCTCTCAATTGATCATGCATCATTAACTTACCATCATCTCCAACTTTTATTAAGCACCTCAGCTTCAACTCTTTAATTCTTAGATTTGGATAAAACCCATAATCTTTCCACATGTAGATAGTGAATCTACTCTCTTTGCCAATGAAGAAACAAGCGATATCAAGAAAAATTTCCTTATTTTTATCTTCTAATGCATCATAACTTATCTTCAATTTGCTTTGGACTTCTCTATGTGGTTCTTTTTGTGATTTCTCTAGCACTTCTTGCCATACTTCTTGATCCGTTTCTCCATACAAAGATGAACCTACAACTTCAAGAGACAAGGGAAGCCCACCCAAGACTTGTGTGATAGCACGAGATATCTTCGTAGCCCCTCAAAGGACGGTCCATACGAAATGCATGTCTATTGAATAAAAGTAAGGAATGTTCCTCATCCAATCCATTCAATTCATACTTGTAGTCTACCTTGAATTCAGATTGATCTAGAATAGCTTTATATCTAGTTGTAACAATGACCATACTTCCAGTCATAAACCACCTACGCTCTCTAGCCAAAGCATTTAGTTGGTTTAGGTGATCTATATCATCCAAAAGAATGAGAACCTTTTTGCCTTTCAATCTAGATTTGATCACACTAATCCCATCATCAATGTTCCAAACTTGACGCTCAATTGGCTCTATTTCCTTAATTAGTTGATTTTGGAGATGAGGAATACCATTACGATGAGCTGTTCCTCGAATATCTGAAAGGAAGCTACAATACTTAAAGTCATTAGACAACTCATTGTAGATGACCTTGGCAAGAGTCGTTTTACCAATCCCACCCATGCCATAGATTCCAATCATTCGAGCATGACTAGCAGAAGCATCTATCCAATTCCCATCTATCCAATTCCTAATTTTGGTCACATGATCAACAATTCCAACTAAGTGCTTAGTAACATCAAGCTGAAAATCATGTTGCAACTTTCCCAGAACAGTTTCGATAACTTTTTCCACTAATGCTCCTTCATGCCTGTCAAACAACAAAGCTCATGATAACTTTGTGGTTATACTTAATCTGGTATAAAGATACCTACATAAATGTGAAGGATGGAATTTGCGAATTAACATACAAGATGTTTTTACACATAACAATGGAGGTTCAATTTTTTCCCCTTCCTTTTATGCCAATAGATAGATCTTATTGAAATAAACTAAGGTGGTTCACTGCTCGTTAAGAGTCTTTAGAAGCATATTGTTTGTCATAAGGCTTAAGGTTGCGCGAAGTTAAGGATATATCACACGCCTACATTGAGGACTTATAGTTGACTTACAAATTGCGTACCAATGGTAGTTTATTAGCAACAAGAATCGAACCTAGACATGATTAATGCAACGTATCCGATTCTTAACCTTATCAACCGAGCCAACCCCCATTAGCCTGGTGGTGAACAAGCTTCGGAAGACGAAGCACTGGAGTCCTTTGTAGGCATATTGTTTAAGGGTTGATACTATTAACATAAAGGGTTGTCGTTTTATTATTATTATTATTTTAATAAGTGTATTAAAAGTCCTAAAATTTGTCAATAAAATGCAATTTAGTTCTAAAACTTTCAAATAGTGCAATCAAGTTCTAAAACTTTCAGATAATACAATTAAGTCCTAAAACTTGTCAAATTGGTAAAATAAAGTCATTCATTTGATAACACTTTTTGAAAGATTTAGGACTCGATTGCACTTTTTTGAGAAAAAAAAATTATTGCACTTTTTAAAAGTTTTAGGACTCGATTGTACTTCCATTACAAGTTTTAAGACTTGATTACACTTTTTGAAAGTTTTAGGACTCGATTGCACTTTTGTAACAAGTTTTAGGACTTAATTGCACTTTTTGAAAGTTTTAGGACTTAATTAAATTTTCATGATAAGTTTTAAGATTTCTAATGTACTTATTATTATTATTATTATTTTGGCTTTGGAATGGAGACAATTGTAAAATTCTCGGGCACTATGGGATACTGTTGGTTTTAGTTGTGGGCTCTTGGGGAGTATGAGTCTTTGTTATCTTTGGGCATTATGGTTGTTCATTGGAACATCTTAGGGATGTTTTGTGACTTGTAGTAGAAGTAGTTTATCCATATTTTCATCAGTTTTGTGTGAATAAGAAAATCTACTTATTAAAAAAAGTAAAAGTTCAGGGTTGAAGTTAAGTACCCATTAGCAAATTTCTCAGATTCCCATCCATTTAAACAACTCACTTCGCTAAGTGCTCGTTGCCCTTCTTGGATGTCCTCCTCATCAAAACGCTCCTTACGTGAATCGAAAGCCTTCCCAAAATTTCCTCGTAAATACCGCACATCCGATGGGTTCACTTTGTAAAAGATGGGCAATACTATATGTGATTTGCTCTTCTTGCAATCCATGATATGAATGAGCTCGCGGAGACACCATTTGCTTGAAGCAAAATTTTCAGAGATGATGGGGATCAAAATCTTAGATCTTGTGATTGCATCGAGAAGTAGTGAACCAAATTCCTCGCCAATTGGGATGCTGTTATCATCCCTAAACACGTAAATCGGTATAGTCCCTATGTTGATCAATCTGTGGTAGAGGTGATCAGTGAATCCCTTGCGAGTATCCGAGCCTCTAAAGCTCAAGAATATGTCGTATTGATCGCTGCCTTCTCCTGCGGATATCGGAGAGATTAACGAAGGAGCGAATTCTCCCTCAGTGCTCTCTATTTCTGCACTCTCTCTCTTTCTCTGACTCTGCCCTTTGTCCATGGCAATCTGAAGGAGGAAAGTTGAAAACTTGAAATAAAAGATGCTTTTCTGCTGCATAAAAGGATTGATAAAAAGTCTCAATGAACAAGTATGAATATGAAATCTTTTAACGAGGCAAAAAGATATTAAAATGAAATCTTTAATCAATTAGAAATTGATTGACTGCAGATGCTTTAAATCCTTGCCTTATCTTCTTTTGGACCTGACTCTCTACCATAGTCAAATTTTTGGCTTGGTCCACTAACGAATAACGCGTACGTCACTTTTTAATCAGGCTTTGGAAAACCAATACCTTTGTTCAAGCATATCTGCATATGGCATTCATTTAAAAATAAACATAGGTTCGTTTTCATTTGGTAATTGAAATTCAGAATGTGATAATTTGAAAGTTAATAATTAAGGTGAAACGGGATTAGAAATGTGTGGAAGACGTGAGGAAAGGACCTAGCTAGTGATTACGAATGTGATTTAATATATCGAATATTATTTAAAATTGTCATATTCTAAATGAAGTTGGCAATGTGAGGTAGAGATAAACAAATGGTCGTCGTTATTTCTTTTATTTATTTCACGCTGCCTCACATGCTAACAATTTTAAGCAAAATGAATCTATTATAAACTGATATGACATCACTGAGTTATTCTCTTCAAATTTTCAAATTTAGAAAATTGATTGATATCTTTTCTGTGGACTAGAGCTATAATTTTTAGACGACACCAAAGGAGGTGCGGATGCTCACTCAGTGCTCTCTTTTTCTGCACTCTTTCTCTTCTTCTTGAGATGATAGAATGCAAGCATAGAGAGAAGAATCGGCAAAACAAGCACAACAAAGGAACGATGACAAAGGAAATGGTGCATTACTTTGTTTGCCTTGCTCAGACTTTGCCCTTTCTTCATGGAAGTCTGAACGATTAGAAATATGGTAATACTTCGATGGAAGAAGGAGAAGAAGAGAAGGAAGAAAAAAGGGGAGGCTGCTGAGGAAAATTCAGAGGACCAAGGTTTGAAAAAATGGCCTTGAGTGCATGTCCCCATTTTTTGTTGGAGGGTCCCCACTTGAGAATATCATTCCAAAGTTGTTTTCTCCAATAAATGGAAGTAAAATATGATTATTTGCTAAATTCGTGATAAGTCAGATTAAATCGATTAATCCCAATGAATTTATAGTTTGTAACAAAAAAGGTGCAAGATATGAGTGATGTTAAAGCTAGGTAAATCTCCTAATGCTCATATAGTTCAATTTGTTTTAACCATTTTCATGTGCATTTGTAAAAAGATCTAATTTATTTTTTCATACTACATGATATTATGTAAAAGATTCTAAGAAGTATCATACTATGGATTTTGATATGGTTAAATTGTGATGATCGAAACTATCACGAGTTGAGATCATATAAAAAGTAGCAATATAGTTAAAAATGCTCAAACATTCACTGTGCTTTTTGATTCCTCGTTTACAACTTTTTTCACGTGAAGACTCCATCGATTTTTACAGCTTTGAAGGGAGAAAACGAGTTAGGGGTGAAAGGGAATCTACTTTTTAAGATTACCTAGTCCAATAATTCGAGGAAAAGGAGAATATTACTCATTTGGAGTGTTCTACAAGGAGGTAAAATTGTTGAATAAAATCTCATTAAGAGAAGACTTATTCTTAGGGTGAGCAGTTAGGGTGAGCAGTTAGGACGGGCAGATTTCATACCAAGAATCTGGAATTGATCTTGTCAGATCAAAGTGGGTTCTTGATTTTGAAAGAAACCGAAAAGTGAACTATACGACCCCGGAATGGGCCTACTTTTTTTTTTTCTGTTTAATTTTCTTTATTTAATTGATCTAGGACCTTCAAACACAAAGAAACCTCACAATCGCATAAAAAGATGGTCCCTGGATTCAGGCCAATATTGGTAATTTTCCGAGCAATAGAATCTCGGGCGCCTGCAGGCCAACTCATTCTAGTTTAACAAAAGATCAACACTGAATCACAATGCAACCAACAATCAGACAGCGAGGCCAAAGGATTAGCCACATCTAAAGTCAGAAAACAGAGGCTTTCCTTTTTTACGAAATTCAAATCTGGACTGTTTCCTTACCAAGCTAACAGGTAACAATGATTCCAAAGAGAGCCGAAAAAAAAAGCAAGACCTTCTCAGCTATTCAGCAGCCACCCACAAGCCCAGAACACACCAATTCAGCCGATTGTTTCAATAGCAAAGCGACGAATTGATGGAAACGACACGCTAATAAGAGATGAAAAGGTAATTACCTCCTGCGAGTTGAGATGCGAAGAGAGGCACAAGATCAAGAGACCCAAAACAAGCCTGGGTGAGAACTTTCAAGAGGGATGAGAACAAAGAAAGTAAGTGAGGACTAATCAGTCGAGGAGAGTCTCGAATTGTTCTGCGAGGGAGAGGTCGAATCTAAAAGATGAGAGAGAGGAGAGAGAGAGAGAGAGAGTGTGTGAGTACTAGTCGGCAGATAATAGTCTCAAATGATTGGTCGACCTATTGCTGATTGACTGGCAGCAACTAATTTGTTTTCATTATTATTATTTTTAGATGGAAAGCCCAGTCAAGCCTCGAAATTTGGACCAGAGTAGCGATGATGGCTACTTCCGTTCAAATCTACTAACAAATCATATCGTTAGACAGATAAAATGTGGCTCCAACTTGCTTGTGAATTTTCATTGTGACATTATCAAAGACGTCCAAACATTCAAACACGTTAATAAATGACTCCTATTTCAGGTTCCAAATCATTAAAGTTATATGTCCATCACACATTCATAGAACGGGATTTGGAGGGGCAACTTTCTTGCACAAATCACATTGCCAAACCTAGCATAGTTTAATAAATTTCTACACTATATATAACGTATCATACAAAAACTTTCTTTTTGTCTAGTAAATGAATAAGTAATAGTAATGTTGTTGTAAGCTATTAAATCACATGAGAATCACACTTTATAACGAGTCTCTCCTACTTGTCCAATACACAAAGATGAAGACTTCCTAGAATTTGCCTACCCATTAAACTAATCTAGAGGATTTGGATTAAGGTTAAAGAAGACACCCACTTCACATGAAGTTCATGATGTGTTCTAGAAAAGCAATAATAGATTTGGGGGGGGAATCCATCATAAAGCACCTTAATTTAATCTTTAAAGTTGATTTGAGCAAGAACCAAACTAAATTAGTGGGAGACTAGAGGAACATCTCTGTTTCACAACGATTGACAAATTTTCCACTGCAATTGTCAAATATATAATAAACAAACAAAAAGGCGATGAATAAACCCAAAATCGTGGGCCACTCAAGTCAAGAATGGTGGGTGCCTTTCTATTTTTAAAAGGGTCTCATGCAATTGTCACGGGTCAGTTGATTTAGAATGATCACACACCCATGTGGCCTTAGGATTTTCGATCCCAAATCAGTCTTACACGCACTCAGCTCACAAGAATGAAGAAGGGGAGTGAAGCTTGGTTGTATTGCTCATGAACTAGTGTGTACAACTGAAGGAGGAGGATCCCTTATTTATACATGAACGAGTCTAATCTCAGCCATTGATCCCCTCTTCGATCCAACGGTGGTATTTGAATCTATACCATCTTTACAAGTATGTATATTTAGGCTACTTGATGGCCCTAGACTTGGAAAAGGCCTAAGGGGCATGTGTCAGAAGAAATGGTAGGACCGCCTGACATGGGTAGGTGGACTGTCATGGGCTTGTCCGCATTGCGCATGGGCCGGCCATGCATTGATCAAGAGTCATTCATGGATCGTTCATGGGCAGCTCATGGGCTGGCTCTTGTATGGACACGGCCCCATCATTTGGACGGACCAAGATCATGCTTGCCCTTAGGCCTGTCAATCTCCCCCACCTATTCAGGCAATGCCCTCGTAGCATCTGCAGCATGAAATGCATCAATGTGTTTCTTGAATTGCCACAGAGTCTCGAATGATTCCTAATTCGCTTCATTATCGGGAAGGCCCTTCCATTGGACGAGGTATTCATTCTTTAGCGCACAATACCTCTCCCATATGACTCGGTCCACCATGATGCATTCGACGTCCCGATCATATGAGGTTTTCACCCCCAAAGGGCGCTCGATGTGAGCAGTTGTTGCCCTGTCGCGATCTCAAACGGGTTCTGGTTTGTAGACTCACTCTGTTGTAAGTTATATGAGAATCGGGCCAAGTTGATCAGTCGTGCTTAGTTTGCTTGCATGATGCTCATATAGTGCTGGAGGTATATTTCTATGACCGCGTTCACCCTCTCCGTCTATCCATCGGTTTGGGGATGGAGACTTGTTGAGAAGTTGAGGTTTGACCCCAGCAACTTGAAGAGCTCGGTTCAAAATCGACCGGTGAATCGAGGGTCACAATTGTTCACGATCATGCGTGGTACGCCCTAGTACTTGACGACGTATTTGAGGAATAACTTGGCTGCTTCCTCAGCTGAACAATCCTTGGTGGCTGGCATGAACGTCGCGTACTTGGAGAAACAATCCACGACGACCGTGAGGGTCCGAAATTCTTTGGACTTCGACAGGTTTACGATAAAGTCCATGGAGACACTCTCCCATGGACGTTCTGAGATAGGCAACAACTCAAGGAGCCCCACCAGCGATCGTTACTCTATCTTGTCTTGTTGGCACACAAGGCATGTTCGCATGTAGGCTTCAATGTCATCCCGCATATGTGGCCAATAATATTGATCATTCACGAGTGCCATGGTGTGGTGGATTCTCGAATGACCCGCCCATTTAGAGTTGTGGCACTTGTGCAGTACTACCTTCCTTAGTTTTCCATGGAGTAGCACATAAATTCGTCATCCCTTGGTGCAAAGGAGGTCATCCTCACACCAGAATCATCTCGTTTTTCCCTCTTGCGTGTATCGAAGGAGAGCTTGGGCTGTTCGGTCATGCTTGAGTCCCTCCTTAATACTATCAATCCACGGGCAGTTTGGTTGACTCGTCATGCTAGCCAGCTCCAGCTTTCGACTTAAGGCATCGGTCACGGATTTGGACTTTCTGGGCTTATATTCAAGCACACAATTGAATTCGGCCAAGAAATGCCACCGAGCTTGCTTCGGGCTAAGCTTCTTTTGGGTTTGGAAGAAGCTCGTGGCCACGTTGTTCGTCCGCACGACGAAGCGGGATCCTAAGAGGTAGTGCCTGCACGTACGAAGGCAATGTACCACCACGGTCATTTCTTTCCCTTGGACTGTGTATCGTCGCTCAGCATTGTTCAACTTTCGAGATTCGTAGGCAACCGGGTGCCCATCCTACATGGAGACACCACCAATAGCAAAATAAGAGACATCGATTTCTACTTCATAAAGCTTGGCTTGGTGGGGCAACACGAGCACAGGCTCCTCGATCATGGCCCTCTTCAATTGATTAAACGCCTCTTGAAACCCATCCATTGACTCCCACGACTTTTCTTTCTTTAACATGTCTGTAAGGGGCACGGTGAGGTTCAAATATCCTCAAATGAAACGCCGATAGTAGTTCGTGAAACCAAAGAACAATCTCAACTCCGTCATCTTGGTTGGTGGTTCCCATTCAACTATGGCACGGATCTTGGCGACGTCTATCTGCACTCGTCCGCCCCCGACAATGTGCCCGAAGAAGGGTACTTCATTTTGGGCAAAGTGCAATTCTCACCCTTCACATATAGGTCAATTTCCCAAGGAGCCGGAAAACTTGTCTCAAGTGTTTGACGTGTTCCTCAAGCGTTCGGCTATACACACTAATATCATCAAGGTAGACTACAATGAGCTGATCAAGGAACAGATGGAGTACCTTGTTCATCAAAGAATAGAAAGTAGCCGGTGCATTGGTCAAGCCAAAAGGCATGATGAGGAACTCGTACGACCCATAGCGTGTCACTCATGCAGTCTTCGGATTATCCCATTTGGCAATCCGAACTTGATAGTAGCCCGATCGAAGATCAAGCTTGGTGAACCACGTTGCGTCTCCAAGCTGATCGAACAAATCTGCAATGAGATGGATCGGGTACCTGTTTTTGATTGTGAGCTTGTTCAACGCCCGATAGTCAATGCATATTCAGAGGGACTCGTCGTGCTTCTTTTGAAATAAGACCGGGGTACCAAACAGAGTTATGGATGGCTGAATGTAGCCTGCATCGAGCAACTCCTTGAGTTGTTTCCTTAATTCCTCCAATTCGAGAGGTGCCATGTGACAGGGTACCATGGCGGGTGGTCGAGCATCCAGCACGAGCTTGATTCAACAATCCACCTCCCTACGGGGTGGGGGCGGTAGCTTTTTCGGCGACTCAAGAGGCATCATGTCCTTGAACATATCGAAGACTTGGTCTACCTCCTTCGGGATGATGCTTCCTGTACCTTGAGTTTCATCGGCTTTCAAGGTCACTAGGAAGGTCATCTCGCCCTTTTTGGCTCCCTTAGAGAGCTGCATGGCTGATAGCATCTTCTTATCGCATCTTGACTTGTGATAGATCGACACCATGCATTAACACCGTTTGTCTAGGAGGCATATACAATCAGTGAAGGGCATGACACCCGCATTGATCTTATTAAGGAATCCAAGACCTAGTATAAAATCATAGTCGTCAAGAGAGATTACCTCGATGTCTTCCTTACTGGTCCATGGACTAAGGTGAAGCTCCACATCTCTAGCCACGCCATTAGTCAGGACTTCCTTGGAGTTCATTGTTTTGAGCCAACCAGCTCTCCCCTTTTCGACCGAAAGATTCGGCTTCTTCGCGGCCTCTCAGGATATGAAGAGGTCGAATGCCCTGGTATCCACAAGCACACCCATCGTGGTACCTCCGATCTTCACATCAACGAATATCATTCATTTGGATTCCTTTGTCTTCTTGGTTCTAATTGAGCCTAGAATGCATAGCAAACTCAACTGCGCCTCCTTTTGCGGTTCATCCTCCTTACATAGGGCTGCTAGTTTACACCTTTTGAGGCAATCACAGGCCATATGAGGATCACCACAGAAGAAACATTTGTACGTGTGTACATTTCTTTTTCCCCATCCACTTGATTTCAGTTAGGTCCTTGGGGCAGCCGTTGGTGGTTTGCCTCCATTTGGTCGATTAAATCTTCCCTGTTCTCCCCCACCATCGACCTTGTCCTTCGGACGAGAGTCGGGTTTCATCGTGGATGACAACTTGTATTCCACAAGGAACTCGGTCACGAATGTTGCCGTCGTGAGATCCATCGCGTGGCATCTCTTTAACTCTTGCTTGACCCATTGCTTGAGTCCACTTATTAATTGATGGTACACCTCCATCTCGCTCACGGATGGGATTCGGAGCAGCAGCTTCGAGAATCGTTTCACGTAGTCGCAGACTCCGCCCTTTTGCTCTAGGTGCTTGAGTTCATTGTGAGCTTCCTCCTCTGCGTATGCGGGATAATAGTTCCATCGAAATTCCTCAATGAACTGAGCCCATGTCATGATAGGGTCGCCACACCTATCATCCAACCAACAACACCACCATAACAAAGCAGTAGCCACTAAATACATTGATACAGTGTTTATCCGAGATGCATCATCGTGGAGTCCTATGGCTTGGAAGTATCATTCTATGTACCACATGAAGTTATCCACGTCCTTGGCCACCTGCAAGCCCTTGAACTCTCTTGGCTTGGGTGCTTCGGTACGTGGGTTTACATGCACAGTGACCACGTTCACACGTGTAGCCTCAACCTTGGCGAGCTTGCCCTTCTGCTCGGCAATCTCCTCTTGCATGGCCACCATTGCGGCCTCCCTAGTCTCATCCCGCTGCTATAACTCATGCGTAAGGGACCCCAGCACCTCGACACGGAGCTCTCCCATGCCGACCTTGAGTTCTTGCACTTCAACCAAGAACTCCTCCCTACCGGCTTTCGCTCCTTTGACGGTTTAGTTCAGGTCATCCACCATCGCATGGACGTACATGATGGTCTCCTCTAGTACCATCATCCGATTCTCCAAGTCGCCCTTTGGATCCCTCGAGCTCGAGACAGCACCGTTTTTCTTCAACTGAGTGGTTTTCTTGACCAGTCGTCCACGATCCTCGCGATCGTCACCTTGAATGATCGGGACATTGAACAGAGGATCAGCCATTGTGCTTGGAACAAACGTTCTGATACCACTTGTCACGGGTCGGTTGATTTAGAATGATCACACACTCGTGCAGCCTTAGGATTTTCAATCCCAAGTCAACCTTACACATACTCAGCTCACAAGAACGAAGTAAGGGAGTGAAGCTCGATTGTATTGCTCATGAACTAGTGTGTACAACTGAAGGAGGAGGGTCCCTTATTTATACATGGACGAGTCTAATCTCATTGTTGATCCCCTCTCTGATCCAACGGTGATATTTGAATCTATACCATAATTACAAATCTGTACATTTAGGCTACTTGATGGCCTTAGGCCTAGGGAAGGCCCAAAGGGCGTGTGTCAAAAGAAATGGCAGGGCCGCCTAACATGGGTAGGTGGGCGGTCATGGGCTTGTCTGCATTGCACATGGGCCGGCCGTGCATTGATCAAGGGTCATTCACGGATCGTTCATGGGCAGCTTATGGGCTGGCCCTTGTATGGACATGGTCCCATCATTTGGATGGTCTTGAATCATGCTCATCCTTGGGCTATGTCACAATCATACAAACCACACAAAGATTTGGGTCGCACTATTTCAACATTTTGTCTAAAAGGCATTTCAATTAAGTTTCTTTTTTTTCTTTTTTCTAGCTCCCCGCTCCAAAAGGCCAAAGCTCTCTTTCTCTCTCTCTCTCTCTCTCTCTCTCTCTCTCTCTCTCTCTCTCTTTTGGTCGTTGTGTGCTATGTGTCGTACATAGATTAAAAAACCCGCTTCGTCATTCACGTGTCCCCGCCCTAGCTCCCGAGAATATGGGGAATCGAACTTCCCACCTTATCATTAACCACTGGAGCAACCCCGTGATTAAAGGCCAAAGCTGTTTAACGTTTATCTTTGCGATGGGATTTATTGGCTTGTATTAAGTAGCAAGAAAAGCAATTGAATAATATTCTCAGCTCCTTGATGTTAACTACAAAAAGATAAAGAGAAAAGCCCAAAAAATAAATAAATAAATAAATAAATAAATAAATAAATAAAGATATATTTCAAATCTTGATACCAACCAATAGGGTCTGTCCATGCTTTTTCGCCAACACGATGAACTATTAGACGGCATTCCTTATTTTAACGTGCCGGTGCCCGCATGCGTTACCCTCCCCTTGTTGGTACAGTGTCTTTATTGAGCCCCATACCGACTTTACCCCCTCATTGTTTTATATTCAATGGATCCCGAGATCTAGATCATACCTTAGATGAAGCATTTTAAGGTTATGCTTATGACCTGCTTATTGGCTTGTATTAAGTAGCAAGAGAAGCACTTGAATCATATTCTCAACTCTTTGCTGTTAACAACAAAAAGATAAAGAGAAAAGCCCCAAAATAAATAAAGAAGGATATATTTCGAATCTTTTATTGATGGGAAAATGTCACAAATGGTCCCTATACTATTACTCAATGTGCAATTTGGTTCCTGAACTATTGATAAATATCCGATTTGGTCCCTGAACTTTCGATCGGCTCAATTTGGTCCCTAAACTATTGATAAATGTCCAATTTAGTCCTTCGTTACTAAATTTTTTTTTCTCTCTCTCTTCCCTCTGCCGACTTCGGCAGAGGGAATCCGGCATCCGGCGAGGGTCGCCCTCGCCGGCGTCGGGCAAGGGCCGTCCTCGCCGGACGCAAGTGAGGGCGGCCCTCGCCGACGGCCGGGCAAGGGGCTCCCTTGCGATCCGGGCGAGGGAGCCCCTCACCCGACGCCGGCGAGGCTCCCTTGTAGATCTCGGCGAGGGAGCCCCTTGCCGCATTTGTCGAGCGAGGAGCACCCCGGCGTAAGCCGAGCAAGGGGCTCCCTCGCCGATCCGGTGAGGGAGCACCCCGAGCGTCGGGCGAGGAGCACCTCGGCGTCAGGCGAGGGAGCCCCTCGCCGGATCGCAGGGCGGCCCTCGCCGGACGCCGGCGAGGGCGGCCCTTGCCGGACGTCGACTTCCCTCCACCGAAGCCGGGGGAGGGAAGAGAGAGAGAAGAGAAAAAAAAAAAAAAAGAGGAAAAACAAGTAATGAAGGACTAAATTGAATATTTATCAATAGTTCAGGGACTAAATTGAGCCGATCGAAAGTTCATGGACCAAATCGGACATTTATCAATAGTTCAGGGACCAAATTGAGTCGATCAAAAGTTCATGGACCAAATTGCACATTAAGTAATAGTATAGGGACCATTTGTGACATTTTCCCATAAAAAAAAAGGAGCATAGCTGTGAATTTGTTCCCATAAAGTATCTCATATATCAGAGACAATATATATCACCCATTATAGTAATTGTGAAATTTTAAAATTTGCAGAATAATGGATGGTTGAGTATTCTTTCGGTTTGTTCTTTTTTACAGTCACTTATTCGTAAATTCAATTAACTTGTCCCGCTTCTACATCATATTGGCTACAAGAACAAAGCCAATGCATAAAATACTCTCATCTAAGACATACTATTCATATGCTTTTTCGGTAACAAATTATATTGGAACTATCTTAGCTCTAAAGGGAAAACTTAGTTGTCTAGACATACTACAACGACACATCTCTCTTGATTCAGCATTTACATGAAGTATTTGTTTATACTTTGAGCGTTGTAGCTCATAAAGTTATGCCATAGAGAAACTTTCAAAATGAAATCGTTTCGCTTGGGAGGATTACTAGATGGAAATGGAGAGGTAACTTATCTTCCCATCAAATTAACAGAGAAGGTATTAAAGAACGTAGAAATTAGATGTGGCTGAGTGAAATTTCTTGAAAGTCAATGGTCATTTCTCCTATCGCGGTATGAGTGATGTTGATGAGAGCAGTGAAAACTCAATTGCAAGGAAGATGGAAACAACCACAGCAAATTGAATACCGATTCTTTTCATTCCATCACCTTACCTACAAGGAATCACAATGATTTTTCATTTGGGAATATACTTGAAATTTAAAATTTTATTTGAGTTAGTAATGTGAATAGAACTTTACATGTTTCAAGACACATAAAGGCTCTAGATTTTAACTTGATCATGCAACCGAGATAAAACCCTAGTTCCTCGAAAGAAAACAAAATAAGGCAGATAGGTTATTTAAAAAAAAAAAAAAAAAAGGAGTAACGTGATACCTAATGAGCTCCTTATAAAGAAACCAAAATCTCTAAAATTTTACAATCCTAGATAATATCTTTACAATCTTATCAAAACGTCGAATGTAATTTTTTTAAGGATAGAAAGTACAAGCAAACCTTGTTGTGGGTATTTGGGCGCTTCTCCACTTTTCATCTTGGAGATTGGCGGAGTAATAATCTTCTTAGCGGTCCCTCAGGAAGCAGTCGGTGCTACTATGAAACTTCAACATCGTATAATTAGAAAGAATGAAAGAGTCAAGAACTGAAAGCTACGTACATTTAATCACATTATCATATAGAAGCTATGGTGCCACGGTGTTGAATTCAATTGAAAGCACCATGATCTCGCGGCCCCTTTAACCTTGCAATAACTTACAACCAGCAAATCAGCGATTTTGTATGAATATTGATTATGGCCAAAAGGAGAATATAACATGATTGATACTGCAAAAGAGATATAATAAGAACAAAGTACTAGGCGAAATTTTATCTTTACTCGATGGATGTTGGCCTAAAAATAATAATAAGGGTTAATATCACGATAAATCTCAAAGTGCACTTATGACAAATCTAGCCCTAAATTAATTTTTTTGATCATATAAAATCCAAAACTAGTACATCTATAACAAATTTACCTTTCGTTAGTTTTCGTTAAATATTATTGTCAAATTACTAAGTTGGATGACATGTGACAGGTTGATAGATGTACTAGTTTGGGGTTTTACCTCCGTTTACCAGTTTTGTGATTTTTGTGATATAAATCTAATTTAATGGAAACTAATAAATAGTATATTTGTCACAAATGTACTAATTTGAGAATATTGGTAGTTAAAAATTAATATATAGTAAATTTATTACATGTGTACTAGTTTGAGATTTTTAGTAATAAAA
The DNA here is from genome assembly GCA_014182565.1 of Eucalyptus marginata. Classification (NCBI taxonomy): domain Eukaryota; kingdom Viridiplantae; phylum Streptophyta; class Magnoliopsida; order Myrtales; family Myrtaceae; genus Eucalyptus; species Eucalyptus marginata. The sequence continues at coordinate 28,896,132 of CM024586.1, forward strand.
AATTAATTTGAAGTAAATTTATTATATGTGCATCAATTAAAAATATTTCGTGATTCCTAACAATAACAATAATAACAGTAACAACAATTATAATAATTACAGTAACAACAGTGCATCGGAAAATTTTTTAGAAAAAGAAGGCAGAGAATCCAGAGAGTACTCGAAAGTCAAAAATCAAAATCTCCATCACCTTATGTTGTCAGAAGGAATGACGCATCTTGACCCGCCTAACGACGTGAGCAAGACTTGGTCTATCTTCTCCGTTCCTCTTGAATACGTGCCATGGTGCAGTGGAGGAAAAAAAAATCACAAATGACCTTAATCTCGTGCTAACAACGTATTAATGTCAATGTCCTTTCAAGAGTAAAGTCGAGGATAGTTTTTTTCATTTATTCATTAGAATCGTCCAATTAATTAAACAAAACTACAACCTGTTTAGCAATTTTCAATGTACTTTGGCGTAATATGTACCCACAAAAAAATTATCACTCTAAAACTAGACTCGTTCAAGCTTAGCTAAGGTCAAGCTCAAGCTCAACTGTATAATTTCATGTGCTTACCAGGGCACCCTATTCTCTTTCATTAACTTGGCGGTTAGACATGCCCCCCAGCTCGCGGGCACCATGTAAAGAGCATAAAAATGGAAAACAAAAACATTAAAAAAAGAAAAGACGGTAAGAAAATCCTGAAGTATCGGCATTTTACAAATTGACAAAGCCGTGTCAATCTGGCAGCTACGGGTACCGTGAATCCCACTGAAAAGCTGCGTTGGGCGAAGCCATGATGCGAAACCCCAGATTCCGAGTTCGCAATCATGCTGATGCCATATGTCTTCTCGTTTTGGACCCTCCTTGTTCCTCTATCTGTCTCTCTCTTCCAAGGTAAGAGCAACAAAAATCTTCTATGTCAATTTATACTTGTATGACATACTTATCCTCCATCAAGATTTTATCAATTAACACCATTAAAAATCTGCATATACGGAGACATGGTGTCCACATAACTTAAGTGAAACAAAATGACGTTATTTTGACTACAAAATCATCTAATGGAACTTTGACAAAAGATAAATATATCGAGTACATACAAATTTGAGATTTTTTATGTCATAAAAAAATTTAGAATAAATATATATTTCGGGATTTTTTATGTATCAAAAAAAGTTCAAAGTAAATTTGTCACACTTGGCATAATTTGAGTTTCGTAATAAATTTGTCACACTTGGCATAATTTGATTTTCTTTTTGTAACTTTTTCCTTTTCTTTTTTTTTCTATTTTCCCTCCTTAAAATTTACCGAATTTTCAATTTCAAACGGACCAATTCCTTGAAAACACCCTCAATTTTGGGTCTAATTTCAAATGACTAACTCTTACTCTAATCTCAAATCTACCTCCCCTCGATTTGGAAATAACCATTGGTTTCTTTAAGATTGTCAACATCAAGAATTTCCATACAAATGTGAGAGTGTTGGTAAAGATGTGAGTTTTAATAATGAACGTCTAATTGATCCTAATGTTGATCATTTTGAAGATAAATAGTAATGATTTTTGAAATCGAGATCATATTTGAGGTTATATTGAAAGTTTGATTTTGATTTAAAGAAAAATAAGATTTCATTGTTAAAACGATAACACGTGGCTCCAACTTTCTTGTGAACTTTTCATTGTGATATAATCAAAGACATTCAAATTGCCACATTCTCTCTCACCCAAAACATTACAAACACGTTAATATGTGATTCCTATTTCAGGTTCAAATCATTAAAGTTACTTGTCCATCACACATTCATTGAACCGGATTTGGAGGGGCCACTTTTTTGCACACATCACAGTGCCGAACCTAGCACACTTCCATAACTTTTTACACTATACATATGTATCATACAAATACTTTCGTTTTGTCTAGTATATGAATAAGTAAAATTAATGTCTTTGTTGTAAGCAATTAAATCACATGAAAATCACACTCGATGGCTTTCTCTTTGTCTGTTTGATCCAAAGATGAAGTCTTCCTAGAAATTGCTTGCACATTAAACTACTTTAGCGGATTCGGACTAAAGTTAAAGAAGTCATCCACTTCCCATGAAGTTCACGACGTGTTTTAGAAAAGCAATATTAGATAAAGGTACCATCTCATGGAAGAATAATTCACAATAGAGCATTTTAATTTAATTTTTAAAATTCACTGGAGCAAGATAAACTTTAACCAAACTTAGTGGGAGACAGGAGGGGACATTGATTTTCCACCACCAATGACAGATTTGAATTGCAATTATCAAATGTATAATGACCAAAATGAAAAAAGGCGATGGATAAATCCAAAACGGCGTGCCACTCAAAGCAAGAATGGTGGGCGCCTTATGTTTTTTAAAAGCGTCTCATGCAATCGCACTAACCACGCGAAGGTTGAGGTCGCAATATTTCAACGTTTAGACCGAAAAGCATTTTAATTAAGATTTCGTTTAGTTTGCAGAAAATGAAGCGAAAAATGAATTATTTGAAAAATATTTTTTAAAAGACGATTATTAGTGTAACCTGAAATAATTTGAAAAATTGTCCGAAAAATCCTAAACCTATCGATTTTTGTCAATTGATTCTATGAGTCCTAAACTTTTTCATGTTTTGTCAATTGAGTCTATCGTTAATTTTGGTTGGAATTCATTGACATGGGTGTTGGCCATTTTACATGACACAATCGATACTAATGTTGATATTTTTAAATAATATTTTAAATACTTATTGAATTTTATGATTTTTTTTCTTTTTTTTTCCTCAATTTTTGGAGTAAGGGCTGGCAAGGGTTGCCGCTCGACCTTTGCCAGCCAAAGTGAGGGTGCTCAAGCCTCGAACATAATCAATGAGGGTTGCGACACCCTCACAAATTTGGCCAAGCAAGAGCCAACCTTGGTGGCCCTTGCCGACTCTAGGCGAGGTTTGCCACCCTCGCTTGGGGCTAGTGAGGGGCATGATGTCCTTGCTTGGCTAGATCTATCGAGGGTGTCACGGCCTCGTCAATTTTGCACAAGGGCTTGCGTGCCCTTGCTCGGAGTCAACGAGGGTTAGCAACCCTCGCCTATGGTCGAATCATTCATATTTTGCAAAATGAACGGAGCCTTAATAGAGGTTAGAATGCAGAAACTGATGCGATGTGGTCCTATATGCGCCACACGGATTGTCAACAAGAGTATACATGAAACTAAGGTATTGATCTTTGACTGAAAGTGTTGGTTCTTGTATTCACAGAAAATGAATTATTGGAAAAATGTTTTGTAATTTTTTTTTTTGTATCCCTTGCAAAAATAATTGAATGAAATCTATTTTCATTATCAATAAAAATGTATAGAGATAAAATTATTATCAATGATAAAAACATTTTTCATTGAGTAATTATTTTAAGTGATATAAGCAATCATTTTGAGAAATCATTAAAAGGGGTGTAGCATTCTTGCCTTGCCCAATGGTGGTGTGTGTATATATATTGAGAACGATTCAAGTTCTGTTTAGAAGAGCATGGCCTCAAGTCCCACACCTGACCACTAAGTTATCAATTCAAGACTTTAAAATTCTCACCTTTTTCAAAAACCGCTAATCATTTTGGATCTTCTATTTTCTAGTAGAGGTGGCAAATGGGTGGATCGGGTCGGGTATGGGTCGAGTCGAAAATGGGTCGACCCATATTTGACCCATTTAAGCCATTTTGACCAATATTCTTATAGTGTAAATTTGGTGACCCATACCCGACCCAACACCATGCTCAACCCATACCCGACCCGACCCGACCCGACCCGTATTGCTAAAACCTATTAATATTCTAAGAAAACTCACTTCTTCTATATGTTAATTGGATTAAAACTTCAAATTAAATTAAAAATAGTAAATAAAATAAAAAAAAAAAGTTAAAAAAACCTATAAATTGAAATATTTATAAAGAATTAGACTATGCACATGCTTCTCTTATTTGAAGTGAACATACCATTGAATAACTAAAAACTATAACATGAAATTTTATTAACTAAACCTAAAAAGATCATTTTTATGATTTTTTTATTAAAAAAGTATTGTTAAAACATTTTTATGCAACATAAATTTTTTAACAATTTTTATGCAATACAAATTTAATGAAAATCTTTTATAATTCTTTTTAAAATATTTTTTTAAAAATCGATTTTTATTTTTATTTTTAAATATACTTTGTAATTATTTTTATTTTTTAAAATATATTTTTTATTTTTTAATAATTATTTTTCTTTTTCTCTTTTTTTTTTTTCTTTTTCTTGCCGGCCGCCGGCCACGATGACGGCCGGCGACCGCCACGGGCGAGATTGAGCTCGTTGGCATTGGGCGAGGCTCGATCTCGCCAAACCGACGAGGCCGAGTCTCGCCAAATTCGGCAAGGCTCGAGCTCGGCGACGTCGGCGGGGCCTTGGCCTGCTAGCCATTGGCTAAGGGATGAAAAAAAAAGAAAGAAAAAAAATTGAAATATAAAAAAAAATTATAATTTTGATTTTTTATAAAAAATTATAAAATTAAAGAAAGTCATGGCCCATGGGTTGAAAGTGGGTCTAAATGGGTTATTAGTAATAACCCATTTAGACCCTTTTTTTTTGTGCTTTACTTTTTCAAACTCATTTTTGACTCATTTAACTTTCACTTGAGCCATATATGACACATTTAACTAAAAATTGAGTCATAATATGAGTTTATAACCCATTTTGCCACCTTTATTTTCTAGACCACAACTGTACATTTTAAAAATCCTTATTACTCGACTCAAGATTACACTTGAAGCGCATTAATGATATTATGGTTACATTGATAACTGTTATTTTCTTTCTCGGAGTTGTTCCCTACACCACGAGAAAAAGAGGAGATGGTCAAAACCCGCCCCTAAAAAGCTTTAAAACCCATCCCTAATGATCGCCGGCGACGGCACGCCGCCCGTCTTCGCCCATATGCTTGCCGTTAAACAGAAGTGAGGAGACTTTTGCGGAGCCCGTTGCCCAAACTCATAGAGGACGGCTTTGAGACCCGTCCCATAAGACCGCCACTAGCGACGGCCGGACGTCTTTGGAGGATCCTTCATAATTTGCCTCCTCTGCAGAAAAATGGAACTGGAGAAAAGTGTTGCAGTCGTTGTTTCACTATATTTGAGGCGGCCTGACCATTCCCACAAAGTATCTCCTCAATCGCTGTTTGGAGACTACGAAGCGGTCCCTAAAAGCCAGAATCGTTTTCACTCTCAAATTAATCTCTAGTGGATCTCCCCTGCTAAAGGAATAAGATTGATTAAATTGGCATAACGCAGAAATTTGAAATAAATTCCATGGACCATGGTATAGTCATTAGTATCTCAAACCAACAAGAGTAGGAAAAAATAGGCAAATTCCTTACGTCGACATGCACAGGTATAACAAGTGAGTGCACTCTACAACTGCAGAGACTCGTGTGCAGCTCGAACCGTTCCCGTCAATGCTTGGCACAGGGGATCCAAACGCTTATATCAACTAACTGCAATGATGACCCACACCATTGCGGGTGCCGGTGACATTTATCTGCAGCACCAGCCTTCTTTACTGGCCTTGTGGTTGGTCTGGAAAAAGAATCAAATCTCAAGGTCATGGGCTTGAGGCATGGCAAGGGAGAGGAGCAATAATAGTCTGCAGCACTCCTAAATAACTAATTTAATGCAGCAAAGTCTACCAACCTACAGAAACATGATTTAGATTAATGCATGAAAACAATAGCCATAATGTTGGCTGTAAAAGGAGTCAGGGACTTGCATAAGAACTGTTCTTTATAATTCTAAAGGAGCAATCACAGAAGTAATATATAAGATAATTAGCATGACAAGTGATTAGGAGATAAAAATGTCTTTAAGACAAGCACATGCGCAATTTTCAAGTTCCTATTGCTTGCTTCTTATTTTCATGAAACAAAAACTAAAAAACCTTATATCACAATAAGAAGCATAACACATTATAGACATTGGCACATACATTACACAAGCAATCGATTGATGTCATCGCCTTCACTACAGACATGAGATATTTCTTTAACTAAATATTCCGGACCTTCATCAAGACTCGAGAGTTATTCATTATTGCACATAGTCAATTACATCAAAAACCAGAAGTTCCATGTCCTCCATTTATCATTGAAAGTAGGAATAATTGCCGCAACAATCAGAGGAGAATACCAACTAATATGCGAAAAAGTGAAAAGCCAGGAGCAATTCAACGAATGAAGTATCAGAGAAAAGGCGCCGAGGTGCAGAGATAATGTCATTTTTCATTGTCGAGATGTTTTACCTCTGGTGATGATATAAATTTGTCATCCACTGCTATAGTAGGTCCTCCAAAAATAGATGAAGTCCTTAGCAAGAGCAAAGAAAGTGCAGATTAAAGAATGGCTCTAGCCGAGAGAATTCTTCTGACTTTGAGCATGTTAAGCTCAGGTAGCAAGATTGATCCCTTGCTGAGCTTCATCTGAAGTTTACCAATTTTCAAGCTCAGCGAAACATAAATCCTGAAGTCTCTCAAACATTAAGACTTCTAAATGATGGCAAATTCTGCACCTACTTCCATCATCTTTCACCACCAACACTGCATCGTCATACATTCACGACAAAAATTTCACAAAACAAAAAATATAAGTAAAGTAACCATATGTAAGGTCAACATGCAATTCGGTTGAATAGAGAAAATGTATTTAAAAAATATAGATTGAAAGAGAACCAAAGCATAACTTCACCTACTCATGGAAATTGATTGTCATTGCCACAACGACTGACAAAAAGAAAATTGGCTACACAGAGAGACTCTAGTGGTCCTGCATACTCTAAACAGAATGAGTAGAGAAAAGATCAGAAGGATTGATTGAAAAATGGGAACAATGTGTATCTGTCTCAATCAGACGAGAAGATACCTTATCTACAAGGAAAAGAATTCATGTTTACCACCAACAGATACCTTATCTAGATCCAGATAGATCATCCAGGACGAACCTTAAAAGGATATCCCAGAACAAAGGGTTAGGAGAAATCTGGTCAACAATAGTATGGTGATTAGAAGAAAGTGTCTTCAGGTTATATACAAATGTTGGTGAAAAACATTCTATTGCTAGTCGGAGTGCAGCGGCAGGTGCAGATGGAGGATCATTCAGTCTCCATCTGCATTATGGAGTAAACTTTTAAAAGGAATTTATTTTCCCAAGACTGATTTCTAGCAAGCGGGGAAAGGAAGTAGACCATCCTGGGGTTGGCAAAGTCTCATCATGGATAGGGATGCCATTTCTATGTCAACTATGTGGTCCGTAGGTAATGGCGAATCCATTAACGTGAGGGAGGACAAGTGATTACCATCGGGGTGCTGATCTTATAGACAAAAATGTGCCTAATTGGGATGAGCAAACACTTAGGCGACTGTATGATGACAGTGCAGTGAGGAGATAACATCTATTCCTTTACCTCGTAAAAAAAAAATAGTAACTGACCAAATTTGCCATCTTTGCCAGTAGAACCGAGTAACCCTTGGGCACCTGTTCCTCCTCCGCTCATGGACTCAAGAAATCCGGTCAGATTCGCGTGTACAAGTCAGGATTTCTGAAGAGAGAAGCCGCCGGCACTGCGTCGTGGGTGTGCCCTGACTCCTTCGGGATGCCGATTGACGAATCCGCGAGCTCTGCGCAGGTTCGGTCTCCCCTCCAAGCCGAAACCCTGCTCTGTTGGAAGACGATGGTGAAAAGGAGGTCGCGAATCTCGCAACATAAATGGCAGTTTTACTGCTTATTTACCTCTGTTAATGGAACATGACCAGCCTCGCTGTTGTAATATGGTATAAAGTTCAATCACATTATTATCACTGCAATGTGATTCTGCCCCGCCACCAGTCATATCCAACACCAGCATGACGTCTTTTACGCAATTCCGGTATTTCTAACGAGTGGCACCCAGAAATTCTCAACTCAGTTAAATCCAACTTTTCAAGTCCCGGAAACCAAGTAAGTTTCTCGCACCTTACTACTGCTAGACGTTGTAATTTCTCACATCTCGACAAATCTGGCAAAATCTCCAATAATTCACAACCTGCGATAAATATTTCTGTTAGAGATCTTGATTCCCCAATCCCAGGAATCTCTGTAAGCTGGAGAGAATCAACGATCGTGAAATGCTCTAAATGTTCAAATTTCGACAGGTTTGGTAGTTTTTCTAGGTTGCTGCAGCCTACAATGAATATAATTCGACAAGATAAGAATCTTTCAAGGATCTCAACCCCACGTAAAGAGTGACAGTCATTGATCTTCAACTCTTTCAAGGTGCATGGTAGATCAGGTAATCTTTCAATAGACTTACATCCATGAATACTTAACACCTCTAAGAACTCCGCCTGATCAAGATTTCGAATTTCGACTAGATTGTCGCAATATTTAGCCTTTAATTGCTTCAAACGTTGGAGTTTTGGAAGGGTTAGCATTTGAATGGACGTGCAGGCACTTATAAATATCTCCTCCAAGGACTCTGAATCATCGGGGACCTTTATTTCAATAAGACTAATGCAGAATTTAACCTTTAACTCCTTCAACCACTTTGGAAGGAATAGCTTTTGAATGGACCCACATTGATTTATAACCATCTCCTTCAAGGACTCCCAATCATCATGGCCCTGAATTTCGACTAGCTTACAACAATATTCAACTTGTAATCGTTCAAGAAGATTTAATTGTGCAAGGTCTAATCTTTCAATGGAATTACAGCTCTGTATTGACAACTCTACCAAGCACTTCAATTCCACAAGCTTAGGCAATATCACCTTAGGACAAGAGTGCACAACAAGTCTCGAGAGTCTTGATGGAAGCTCCAGAATGTATTCAAGGTTTTCGAAGTCAGAAAGAACAAGTTCTTTTAAGTGGATTAGGCAAGAAAGCCGTGGCAAAGTGGGACTTGTCAAGCCGGAAGGAAGCACTATCGACGTCCCCTTGATCATTGGAGAACCACTTAGCCTAAGGGATCGGAGAAAATACAACTCACTAATTTCAAGTGGAATTTCCCCATTGCAGCATTGAAGATAGAGGCTTTGCAGTTTTTTCAACTTTCCAATAGCACTTGGAATTATTTCAGCAGGAGAATTCCAAATGGATAGAAGTTGCAAATTTTGTAAATCCCCGATTGAGTTAGGGATTCCTTTCAATGACACACAACATTCAATCGTCAATTTCTCTAACTTCCTCATAGAGCCGATCAATGTAGGAATCTCTGTAATAATATCTAAATATGCCAAATGTAGTTCTTTCAGTTCTTCTAATTCACCCACTTCTCTTGGTAGCTCCTTGAGACTACAACAGCTTCGCAAGTCCAAGGAAACGAGAGTCTTGAGTTTGCCAATAGAAGGGTGGACTTGCTTCAATTCCTTACAGTCTCTCAATATGAGAATCTCTAACTTTATGAAAGTTGAGAGATTTGGAGTACATCTTAATTTGCAATAACTAAGGTCGAGGACTTTTAGCTGCTTTGCCGTCTATAAAAAGGAGAATAAGCTATCGATAACTAATTTAATCAACAAAACAAAAGAAATAAAAAATTACCAAAGATGTCTTCTTCTTTTTTCATCTTACCATGATTGAACTCCATCCTCTCCAATCCTCCGTGATTGGGCTAAACCACATCTTCAACACCACTAATTTTGGTAGACACAAATTTGTTGTTGAAAAAGACGGCTTAAGTTGATTACTCCAGTTAAGCCATCTTAACTCGGAAAATAAATTGTTAAAGTCTCCACTTAAATCTGCCAGATCAAGTGTGAGGAACCTTAAGCTCCGTAAGTCATTAAATTGTTTATTTGTGTATGTACAGTAATTGAACGTGGAAATTCTGGTACGGTCATCGAACTTGGAAAATCTGGGTGGTAGACACATCGCATGGATCTCTTTAGTTCCCTGCATATTAGTTCAATCAAATCAGTGTTTGGCTTGGCTTTTAAGTTTTTAGGTTTTGCCTTTTTAGTTCTTGGACTCGCACAATTTGTTGTCTTTCTAACCTCGCCATATATAAGTATTAATAGGTAAATGAATTTTTAATATTTTTATAATCTTTTGAAATTTAAACAATATTTCCAATCTTGACATGATAGCAAAAATAAAAATACTTCTTGCTTTACAAAATCTAAGACAAACGCGCCTCAATGTTTTACTTTTAGTTTTTATTTTATTTTTTTCAAAGTAGCTCATGCACTTCTCTTTTATCCAAGGAAAAGCATTTCGACCCAAAAGAAAAAAGAAAAAGGAAAAGCATACAGATGTTGACTTATGGATTTTCATATAAAATTTTCGTAACTTCTTAAAGGAATCTGTTAAACAGTGCCCATGGGGGCCATTGGTCCCTTGTTAAGTAGCTAAGCAGGTACCCGTTTTCAATTCATTAACTATTCTTGTGAAATGTTAATAAATCGCTTGGAGAACTGAAAATTTTCTTGTAAAATATGTTCAACAAGCGACTGTGGTGACACTCATTAACAATAAACTTTTTAGAATTCGATAATTTGCCTCGTTTGTGGTTATCTGTAATTTAAATATTAACTAGTAAAAAGCCTGTGGTGGGTATAATTGTCAATTTCCAATTTTATTACCTAAAAACAAAATATCCACTTCATTGAAAAGAGGATTTCAAATCTCAAACTTTCAGTGAAAGTTTGGACGTAATGCGCATATATTTTACAAAAACAAAGAGTAGAAATAGGACATAACAAAATAGACAAAATCATAATTTAAATAGTCAAGATAATTGAAAATTAGTCCCATAAATTTTTCATTTTCCAAAATTAAATTAAAATTTCCCACATGTTACAATCATTTAAATATTTTCCTAAACTAATTAACATTTTCCACATTAATCTCTGTTCGAACATATTTGACTTTTTTTAAACTTTTTTTTGAACACCCATATGCTGTGCTCTTTCTGCTAATGTTAAGAGTAGTTATTGAATCGACAAAAAAGTGTGATATTGAGCCATGCGAACGAGCTAATACGAATTAAATCAAGAGATATAATCAATTATTTTTAGGAAAATATATTCCTAATCATTTTTGTTTTTTGCAAAACAAACAAAGCTTTAGTGTAGAATCTTAGCTAAAGAATCTTAAACCGATTGTAGATTAAGCTTTTTGGCTGGATAAATTTGTGTCAGTGAATTCGAACTAAATAATATAGCCTTTCCATCCTTGGAACATTTATAATCCAAAAATATGTCACAATTAATCTACAATGAACATGAATGGATGTTTAAATAGATTTTTTTCTCGAAACATAGTGTATCTGTTCATGCTAGATAAAAGATTATAATAGATCAAATGTAAATATGAAACCATGAAGGAGAGTGAAAGAAAAAGGAGTGCTATATGTTACCTTTTCTTCCATTAGTACTTTGAAGGCATCATCACCTTCCCATAATCTGCTACGTCTCTCAAGTGATTGTCCTTGGCAAACGATGCTTCTTCCAATATCTCTCAATTGATCATGCATCCCAAACTCACCATTTGCTTCAATTTTTATTAAGCACCTCAACTTCAATTCTTCAATTCCTTGATTTGGATAAAACTCACAATCCTCCCACATATAAATGGCATATTTGCTGTCTTTGCCAATAAAGAAGCAAGCAATATCGAGAAAAATCTCCTGATGACTAGTTTCCAATGCATCATAACTTATTTTCAATATTTTTTGGACATCTTTATTTGGCTGGTTTCTTAATTTCTTCAACATATCTTGCCAAACTTTTCCATATGTTTTTCCATACAAGTATGAACCTAGGACCTTGATTGCTAAGGGAAGCCCACCCATGGTGGATAAAATATCATGAGAGATAGGCTCAAAATCCTTCGAACAATGGCCCATGCGAAATGCGTGTCTTTTAAATAAAATCAAAGAATGCACCTCATCTAATTCGTTCAGTTCACACTCATAGTCTACTTGGAATTTAGACTGATCAAGAATAGCTTTATATCTAGTTGTAACAATGATAATACTTCCTGTCTTAAACCAATCACGTTCTCTAGCTAGAGCATTTAGTTGATCTTGGTGATCAATATCATCTAGAAGAATGAGAACCTTTTTTCCTTTAAATCTAGATTTGATCACACTAATTCCATCATCAACTTTACGAACTTGATCTTCATTTGGCAGTATTTCATTAATTAGTAGATTTTGTAGATAAGGAATACCATTGTGGTAAGCTGTTTCTTGAATATCCGGAAGAAAGCTATGATGCACAAACTCATTCGACAACTCGTTGTATATGACCTTGGCAAGAGTCGTTTTACCAATCCCACCCATGCCATATATTCCAATCATCCGAGCATGACTAGTAGGAGTGCCTACCCAATTCCAAATTTTGTTCACATGATCGTCAACTCCAACTAAGTGCTCAGGAACATCAAGCAGAAAATTATGTCTCAACTTGCTCAAAATAGTTTTGATAACTTCTTCCACTAATTCTCCTTCATGCCTGTCAAACACCAAAACTCATTCTAACTTCATGGTTTTAAGTAATCTCATCAAAATATACCTACATATATGTGGAGGATGGATGAAACCAATTAATGTGCAAAATGTTTTGGTTTTGCGAATAACAGTGGAGCATGATGGTGTAGCAGTCATTTCACTTTTTCCTTTCTTTTTCTGCCAATAAATAGATCTTGCTGAAAAGAAGATAAGGTGGTGCATTTAGCAAATTAAGAATCTATAGAAGTAAAATTTTGTTATAAGGCTTATGGTCACTGCTGGTTGAAGGATAGGAGGTCGATTATTTTGATAACAAAAAGTTTAGGAGGAGGGAAGGTTACCCCCTCCAAGGCCTGCGTATCCCCATGCCTAAATGGAGGACTTATAATTAATTGATAGATCAATTAGCAATAGGGGTACTAGCAGCAACAGGGGTTGATTTTTCACATGATCAATGCGAAGTACTAAGAGGTTAATTAATTTGGCAGCGATCAAGCTTTGGAAGACTGACTATGGGATCCTAAGGTTTTACTTCTTGTTAGTGTGATTTTCAAGGGAAATCTTGGGAATACTAGTTTGCAGTCTTTGAGCCACTATGGTCATTCATTGGGACATTTTTGGGATATTTTGTGAGCTTGTAGCGGAAGTAGTTTCCCGACCTACCCTTTTCCATCAAGAGGGAAAAGACAATAGGTTTAGAGTTATTACCTAAAAGGCAGGCTACGACTCTCTATTAGTCGCAAGTTCTCCCAAACTCATACCTCGCACGACGTTGGAATATTCGATGTTAAGCAATATTAACACTATGAGGATTTTCTAATGAAAAGTCACCTAGAAGCCAAGTAAGGTATGGGGACATACCTCACTTTTTACGCAATTAGAGAAAAGTAGAGAACTTAATTACACTAATTAGTCAACTAATGCTCTTTCGATATCTAAACACGTTTGTCAAGCCATATCAATTGACTTTAAACATATCCATGTGAGGTGATCATGTGGTGCATAATCATTAAAATAACAATTAGCAACCAATGAATCATTAAATAAATTGCAAAGGAAAACAAGAATCTAATGCTTTAAATAATAAAAAAAAAAAAAAAAAAAAAGAGAAAAATGTCACTCCTAACTAGGCTAAAGGGAAACAACAATCAACATGTTGGAAATGCATAATCAAGTGATAATCAAAATAGAAATACGCAAACAGTGATCTAACATTCGTCTCTAAAAGCATTCAAATCGTATTGTAAAGCCTAAGAGTTTGATCAATTTTGAGCACAAATTTTTTATCAATGATTTTCATACATTTTAAGAGAAAAGTAGTTGAACTTTAATTTCAAAGCTTTTCCTAATTTTTAGAGAATAATTTTTAAAAAATATATATTTTAAATTTTTTAATAACAAATTTCTTCTTAATAAAATAATATGAAAACGGATCCGAGGCGGACTGGGGCCCGACCCGAACTCGCTGACCAGGGTTTGTGTCTGGGGCCGCGATCGCGGTTGGGCTCTGAGCCCCAATTTGTTGAAGGCCCAGACTCCTGTCTAAAGCCTTCGGGCCCACAAGTCTACCTTTCTAATTTCCTTTTCTTCAATCCAGCCTAATCAGCGAGCCCAATTTGAGCTAGCCTAGCCTAAAGCCTGACCGGCCCAGCTCCCTATTCGGCTGAACTAAGCCCAAGTTCTCCTAAAGCAAAAGCCCTAAGCCCAACTCCACATCCTCTTCTCACGAACGTCTGCACAATTCCCTATTTTCCAGCCTTCTTCTATTTTCTTTTGTTTTCTTTTACTCTTTTTATGAAAAAAAAATTCTTTTCCATTCTCCTCCTTCATCGAGAACCCACTATTCTTGCCGAGAGCACGCCATTCTTCACCGATAATCCGCTGCCGGAACTTGTTTATCGACCTCAATGTCTACCGCCAACCATGACCCGAGAAGAACAAAAAACGCAGATTTGGCTGAGACATTTTGTTGAACATCCGGCGGGCATCGACTGAGGGGGAACAACGGACCCATTCAAGACTCAGGTTCAAGTCTAGACCTAAGAAAATCAAGATTCATCACTCAAGATCGACGGGGACGGCCTGTTCGTTATCAGCATGCACATGAGCCAACGAAAGCGAACCTCGGTACCCGGTTCGACTGAAACACGCAAGACAGCGGGGGCTTCGAGCTCATCTGGTTCGGCAGGATTGGTTGGCTGGGTATTGTTCGGCGAGTTGGTGAGAAGGGGATGCTCCCCAGGACGACAACGGGGCACGAGGGCGCTCGAAGGAGGAGAGCCGGACGAACGCTCCGCTTCTTGTCTTGTCCGGTCGGATTTGGATCACATTGGATCACACTAGGTGGTGAACCGGCCACGGTTTGGAAACGACTAGTGAGGGCCTCCGGAGGACGTCGGACGGAAAAGAAAAAAATCTAAATCTCTAGGAGCGAGCAGGAATCTCGTTCTCGCTTCTCCCAGTCGATCTCTCTCTGGGACTCTCTCTCCCCCAAAAATTCCGACTTCTCTCTCCCCTCGGTCTCCCTTCGGACCACCCCACGACTCACGGCCCTCTCTCCTTTTAACAGCGACCGGCAGGCGCGCATGGCTTCTGCCACAGTCAGCTGCCCTGCCGGGGTGGCCCCAACCGGGAAATCGCGCCCTTCTCTCCCTGCTCTGCCTCTGTTGCTGTGTTCACTGTTCCTCCCGTACCAGCGGCAGTCCAGCCACGTGAGGGAAAGACAGGAAGAAGTAAAGAAAGAAAGAAGAGAAAATGAAGAGGGAAGGATGGGCCGGGCCCAGGTGGAACAAGAAAAATAAAGGAAAGAAGGGAGCCTGGCCCGGCCCGGCCCTTCTCCCTTTTTTAATAATTAATAATAATATTATTAGACTTTTACTAAATTCTATTGCCATCATTGCAAATGCTCCTAATACCTATATGCTCATGCAATTTGATGAAAATTATTTTGGTTAGAGATTAAAAATAATCCATAAACTTCAATATAATTAATGAATGATTAAACGATTCGCCAAAATTTAAATCTCAACAAAGAATTCATACATAGCACACGGTTTTGCTGGATAAGGAGACTTAAGAAAAAAAAAAAAGTAGATAAGGAGACTTAAAAAAAAAAAAAGTATAGGTGGAAGATAAATACCCGTTAGCAAATTTTTCAGATTCCCATCCATTTAAGTTACTCACTTCTGTAAGGGCTTGTTTCCATTGCTGGATATCCTTTTTATCAAAACGCTTCTCACGCAATCGGAAGGCTTCCCCAAAATTTCCCTTTAGATACCGCACATCCGATGGGTCCACTTTGTAAAAAATGGGCATCACCATTTGTGACATGCTATTCTTGCAATCCATGATACAAACTAGCTCGTGCAGGCACCATTTGCTCGAAGCATAATTTTCGGAGATAATTGGGATTGAAATTTTAGACTGTGCAATGGCATTGAGAATCTCTGAATCAAAATCCGCACCAATTTCAAGGCTATTATCGTCCTTGAACACTAAAATCGGTATAGTCCCTACATTGATCAAACTGCGATAGAGGTAATCGGTAAATCCCTTACGGGTGTCTGAGCCTCTAAAGCTCAAGAACACGTCATATTGATCGCTACCTCCTCTCGTGGCTATCGAAGGGAAGGGCGAAGGAGTGGATGCTCCCTTAGTGATCTCTGACTCAGCAATCTTTCTATTTTTCTCCCTCGGTGCTCTATTTTTTTGTGCTCCTTTTCTTTTGCTTAGGCTTTGCCCTTTCTCCATGGAAATTTGATAGGTAAAAATGAAAAGAGGATGCCTTCCTGCCGCACAAGAAGAAGTAGATAAGCAAATGGAAAGGCTGGATGGAGAGCACGTGCTTTTTGGGAGGCGAGCATGTTCTTTCTGAACTATTTCGAATCCAAAATGCTTAATGATCCGAGTCTTCCTAGGTCGGTGTCTGCCTGTTGATTAATCCAATAGTAATTGACTTAGAGGAGTGCGATGCACATCTTTTCTTTCCAATGGACTAGGCCCTCTCGTCAAGGCAACATCATTGGGTTGCGTCCGCTCATGGACAAAAAGAAAATGGGTAATCTTAATCTCTAGATGCATGCCCTATAGTCAAGGCTAATTTTTGGTGGAGAGCAACTGCATTATGAACGATTACGAATACTAAAATGTTTAATGAAGAGAGGATGCCTTTCTGCTGCACTAAAAGATGTAGATAAACAAGTGAAAGGCTAGATGGAAAGCACAAGAATTCTAAATGATTCCCAGTACACAATGTTTAGTGAATGAGTTTTCCTTGGCGGGTGTCTATGGACTTATCCAATATTAAAAGTTGTTGACTTGGAGCAATGTAATGCACACCTTCTCTTTCCCATGGACCTCATCCTCTAGATGCGTGCACTTTCCTAATCCATGAGATTACCATTAATAGTGCCTTTGATTGGTTGGTTAAAAGTTATATATGTCGCTTATATGTAAACTTAACTAAAGCTAAAATGGTGATGACTGTATTTTGTGAGGCATTCTTAAATGCATATATGCCTAATGCGTCCCATCCCCTAAATTATAGGATTTGCACGTGAGACTCAATAATAATAAAGGTTCAGATGTATTAAGCTCATATGCAGTCAAGCCCCCTAAGAAATTTTCCATATTTGCTCCCATCATGCCTTTGATCAATGGTTCAATCTATGCATCTATTTGAAAGCACATGCATATACATTTATCTCTGCCCTCATCAAGGGCTGATTACTGATATTCATAAAATCTAATATCAAATCTTCGTAATCAATTAAAAAGGAACAAATTTATGGAAAGGGCATTTTTTAAGTCGTTAAATAAGAAATTGTCATTTAAAAATTAGAAAAGTGAAGTGCCGCAAAAGGTAATCTCTCTCCCTCTTTAAGCATTTTTGTCAATTGGCTCTGTTTGTTCATGAGAAATATTTTTTCATTTTCTGGTGCTTGGCTCACTTAAAAATGAGTCGATGGAAATTGTTTTCCTAGTTAACAGAAAACCTATGCTTAATGATTTCCTCTTTGAAAAAAAATCAAAAAACATATTCCAAAACATAACTACGCATCAGCGCTTAGACCCAAAACTATACGCTTGAACATATGAACCCCAACATAGGTTCTCAAGGCATTCACGACTAGATCTTTGATACTTGGGCTTGAATCCTTGGTGCTTGTGCCTGATGCCCTGGCACCCGAGCTTAGGTCCATAAAGGCTGTGCTCGGATCCTTAATTCTCAAGCTCTAGTCCCCAGCATTAAGGCTTGAGTCCACAAAGGCCATGTGAGGGTCCTTAGCGCTTGAGCTCGGGTTCTTGATTAATAAAATGCTCATTCTTATAAAAATATGTTTTTTTTTAATTTTAATTGTTTTTTATTTTTTAAAATTGAATTTTTTTTTTTTATTTTTTTTCCTTTCTTTCTTTTTTTTTTGCTTCTTCCTTGGCCAATTGCCGGCCAAGGCGACAGTTAATGAATGACCACGGGCGAGGGATGAGCTTGTCGATTTGACTAGGCCGAAGCCTTGCCAGCCTCCAATGAGCTCATCCCTCACTTGTGGTCAAGCGAGGAGGAAGGAAAAAGATAAAAATAAAAATAAAAATAAAGAACAATTAAAAAATTGTATTTTTGGTAATTTTTGCCTGGAAATAATAGCAAAAAAAAAATAGTTTATTTTCACAATTTAGCCAAACACTAGAAAATCTTGTTATTTTTCTAGAAAATGACTTCTTGAAAACATTGTCCATGAATACTCCATCTCCCACGAAATAAACGGATCCTATACATACATAAAAGTCATGCCTTTGTTGTAAGCCATTAAAAGTCACGTGGAGAGCACATTTTCTGAGGGGTTTCTCTAATCCATTCTCCAAAGATAAGGTCTTGCTAAAAATTACTTGCACGTTAAACTACTTTAGAGGATTTGGACTAAACTTAAAGATGTTGCCTACTTGACATGAAGTTCATGATGTGTTCTAGACAAGTTATAATATGTTGAGGACCAGAAGTTGAGTTTTGGGGTAAATGACATAGGTGTACTAATTTGAAATTTTTGTAACACAAAATCAATCTAGGGTAATATGATATGGCTATGTTTAAGATTTTTTGTGACATAAAAATTAGTTTAAGGTAATTATGGTATGGATGTATCATTTTGGGATTTTCATGGTAGTAGCCCTTCAGCAGCCACCCACTTCCTCAATAGACAAGAAGACCCCAAAACACACTAATTCAGCCAATTATTCCGATAATAAAGCAAAGGATCAGTAGAAAACATGCAAATGAGAGATGAAAAAGCAGTTTACCTTCGGCAAGTGGAGATGTGAAGAGAGGCGCGAGATCAGAGAACGAAGAACCTAAACAAGCCTGGGCGAGAACTTTCAAGTGGGAAAAGATCGAAGAGAGAGAGCACCAATCAGTAGACAGTAGGCTCAAATTGTTCTGAGAGAGAGAGAGAGAGAGAGAGAGAGAGAGAGAGAGAATTAAGAGAGGGAGATGCCGTATTTATATTGTTGATTGACTGGCAGCAATTGAATTCTTTTATTTATTATTTGGAGGGGCAATTTGTTCGCATAAATCACGATGCCAAATCTATCATAAGTCAGCAACTTTCAGCGTTATATATATCCAAGTCATGTCTTTATTGCAAACCGTTAAATGAAATGGACACCCCACTTTATGACGAGTTTCTTTAATCCAATCCACAGAGATGAGGTCTTCCAAGAATTTGCCTGCACATTAAACTACTTTAGAGGATTTGGACCAAAGAAGTTGCCTACTTCACACGAAGTTCATGATTTGTTCTAGAAAAGCAATAATACATAGGCGACCATCATGGTAAAACAGTCTAAAATAGAGCATTTTAAATTAATCTTTAAAATTGATTTGTGGAAGAAGAATTTTAAGCAAACTAAATTAGTGGGGAAACTGGAGGGACATTGCCGTTACCTACTTTAATTTGTTAGAGGACACCGTAGGAGGACTGGAGGCTCCCCTCGTGCTCTCTCTCTCCCTCCTTCCTTTTACATCTCTTTCTTATTCTTTTGCTCAGACTTTGCTCTTTCCCCGAAAGTGAAGAGAGGATGCCTACCTGCTGCACCAAAAGACGTAGATGAACAAATGAAAAGGAACGATGGAGAGCACATACCTTTTGGGTGGAGTGCACACGCTTTCTTAACGATTACGAATACAAAATTTCAAAGTTATTGACTTGGTGCATTGCAATGCACATCTTCTCCATCCCATCGACGTCGTCCTCTAGATATGTGCCCTTTTCTAATTGGAAGAAACTTCAGTCAAACTTGAGTTATAAATTATATACACCATTAACGTAACTGAAGTTAAAATGGGCCATACTTATATATTGTGAGACATTCTAGAATGCATATATGCACACTGCATCCCAATCCTTAAATCATAAGAGTTTCACATGGGGTTCACCAATTTCGAAAGTTCATGTGAACTAAGCTTATATGCATCCAAATCATCTTAAAATATTTTCATATTTGCATCAATAACGCCTTTAGTTGGTGGTTCAATGTGAGCATCTACATGAAAGCACATGCATACATTTTATCTCCGTGGTCATCGAGCATTAATTATTGATGCTCATAAAATCTAACAACTAATATCTGCATTCAATCAAAGTAGAACGAAATTAAAAAAAAAAATGAAAATTAAATTTGTGAGTTTTTTTTTTTTTTTTTTTGGTCAGTCTTACTCTAATCATATTCTACACTCACTCTCGGACTTTTACCCCCGCTCTTGCGGGCGTGGGAAACCCATTCTCAAACTTACGCGTCCCCACCCCATCCCCTGAGAATGTGAGTTGATAAATAAGAAATTCTCATATAAAAATGAGATACATAAAGAGAAGAAAAGGTAACTCTCAATTGCGTCATTAGTCTCTCTTTCTTGGCCCTCAATACCGACAGTTTTCTCTGTTTTTCATCTTCACTTCGTTTCCCTAACCTCCACTTCTTAACTCTCTCAGCATTATATTCTCCCCATCCCCTTCCGAGTTTTCTCCTTCTACGGTTCTTCAACATGGGTGGATTTAAAGGGGGATGAAGGGCCCCGAATTCCCAACTTTTTGAAATTATGCTTTCGCCCAATTATTTAAAAAAAAAAAAAAAAATACACATATTAAATCCATAAATCTTGGTACTTTACATTCCAAAGATTAAGAAGTTATTGTTAGAAACATTTAGCCAAAAGGTCTTCCAAATTTAAGTGCTGTAGTTTGCAACAATCATGCTTCCAATCCTGATAAGTAATAATTTTCAAGCTTGAGAAATAGTGCTTTGGTCTATCTCTTTTTGGTAATAACAATCCTGATAAGTGTCTGGACTTACTTTTAGAAGGAAGAAGGGAGATTGAGAGGTACTTAATTTGATCTAATAAAATTATTTTGCTGTATCCAGATTAATACCAATTCAATTAATTTCATGAAAAAAAACTCAAAATCTTTTGACAGTGAAAAAGGGAAAGAAGTCTCATCAATCTTTTTCTTTCTCCGACTCTGCCTTTGTCCATGGCAACGTGAGATGGAAAAGCTGAACGAAAAGTTGTTTTTCTGCTGCATAAAGGGATTCATAACTAATCTCTATGAACAAGTATGCACATGAAATCTTCTACCAAACAAGAAAAGATTAACGTGAAATCTTTAATTAATTAGCAATTGACTGACTAGAAGCAGTTGCGGATGCTTTTAGTCATTGTCTTATTTCCCTCTAGTCAATTCAGATTTGTTGGCTTGGTCCTTTCAGAACGACGTGTATTTTATTTCTTAATTTCTTAATCGCTTAATAGGACAAGCATATCGTATTCACTTTTGATTGTTGCTCTTTGATCTATTCCACATTAGCCCCACGTGCCAATGAATTCATGTAAAACAACTCTATTTAAATTAACATGATTTTTTCGAATTATTGTCTTCAAATTTTCAGATTTAACAATTTGATTGATACATTGTCTATTCATTAGATAACACCAAATGAACAAGAACACGTCAGTATTATGTTATTAATGGTACATAAAATAACTTGCATACCTTCCTCAATTTCTTTTCCGGGTTATTTTTATATTACAACTTCGTTGGCTTATCATTCAAATTTTGGGAAATGAGTAAGCCAGTGAAAAGAGAAGCATATAAGAAATTACCGGACATTCGACTGACGACAAAGGGTCAGAAATCACCTAACCTCTTCACCCCACATTTCATTTTTCAATTGCAGCACGCCAAGTTTGAAGGAACAAAACAGAAGAAAACTCATATGTGAAGACAAATGGAGTAGCTAGTGGCTAAAGCAGAGGTTCTGTACGATTATTGAAGAGAGTAGACTAGCACAATGTAATTTTTATCTGTTTTTTCTAGAAACATTAATTCTTTTCTGCAAAAATTGAGCATTCTGGATGTTTCACGGCATTAAGTAATTTTTGGACCATTGGGGACGTATAGGGCCCATGGACCCAAGATCGGGGCAAGAAGGGCATTTCCGTAATTTTGACCTGATGGGCATTTTGGCCCAAGTGAGTTTAGCCACTATTTTAAAGAATGCAATTCCTGATAAAAGGTCTGTAGGTTATGTTTATGGGCCGAGGTACGTGACTTTTACCACTTCCGTGTTTTCCTGGAAAAACGCATCGCATGGATTATTATAAGGAAAGTCCCATGTTATGGCATGGCACATTGGCACGTACTTTGAGAACGAAGGAAAAAATTAAACCATCTTATGGCATCTTATTTTATAAAGTTAGATCAAGTATTGAATGGATTTTCAAGTTGGTCGTCACTTTTGACATGCATAGAAAATTTTGATGTGGATAAATTATTTCTAGTATATCTCCTATCAGCATATATACATATTGGATTGGGGCTTAAGGTCAAACTCCATATTTGAGATGTGTAATATGTTCACACACCGGTTCTGTTATGAGGCGTAACCACAATCAATGTGATTTCTAGGGCTTATCCACAACAAGTATAATAAGACTTTGGGGCCTGGTCACATGGCGAAGCGTGATGAGAACTGGGCACTAGGGCATACCTAGCCCAACACTACCCAAGCACGGTTGGCCTGGGCCCGGTTATTTTAAAAAATTAATTTTAAAATGAAGTAACATATTCTTTCAAATATTAGACATAATGCTAAACTAATTGGGGAAAAAAACGCTCAGTTTAATCAAACCAAATTGAAGTACAAGGTCATTTAGATGGGGTTGCAAAAAATAAAATACAATTATTGGTGCTCTAATAATCATTACATTCAAAAGGCCATATCCCTCACCATGATTCGCATAATATGGTGTTGTCGTTATCCTCTTATTCATATTAGGACCATTCCTCAATTCTTGTGAAAACCAATCATGCCTGCAGATAATCAGGACCTTTATCTTTAAGGATTTGTTGGCTAGTACTAACATGGAATCCAAAGATACTGCACACTCTAGTGGGGAAAGTCACCAGCCTTGATGTAAAGAATCGAAAAAGAGATTGCTTGCCTCAGCTTTATTGAATGTCAATGTTGTAATCGTCAACTCTATCCATGTATTTGGAGTTGTTTGTTCCCAAGTGCATCTCCAACTCATTGGTAGACATGAAGGCGAAGACCTAACAGAATGCTGTGAGATGTCTTCTTCTTATCAAGGAGAGATCATATAGGCATTGCTCCATGAGGCTGCATTCTCCGTCCACGGGATGGAACTCTTCATATTGAATGGACCAACATATGTTGTATACATGTTCAGAAGCAACTCATGGTTTTGCTCACCCCATTTTAATACCAAATTAGGTTCCGAGAATGAGGAAACTTAATCGGATCACGAGGAGAGCAATTTGGGGCGGCATGCAACACTATTTTAGGTTACTCAAGTGAAGGCTATCAAAATGGGATTTTATGAAACTTTCGTTTGGATTAATTCACTTCACTCTGAACTTTGATTTTATGTTTGACCGAAAAAAGGATTTATTGAATTAATATAGAGGACGGTATTCCCTAAATTCTGAGTATGGATTTAGAGTGTGACTCTATAAATTAAATTATTAAATTAATATAGAGGACGGTTTTCCCTAAAAAAGTTTTTTTTTTTATAATAAAAAACAAGTTAAACTCGTTTAGCTTCTTTTTTTGTCTGGTTTTACAGCATAAGGGCCACTTTTGGCAATTGATTTTGTCAGTTTGATTTTCCGGTTGCCAAAATCCATTGCTTAACGAGAGCCTAGCGAGTGCTTTCTAAAGAATTCCCTTTCACAATTCATTTGCAGAGACATATATAAAAAGATAAAAGAGGTACTCAAGCATGCGGAAGAAATCCGATGTGTGATTGACAATCCTGTTCTTGACCAATAGGGGGTTAAAATAGAATAGCAATTGCTTATCTGATTCGCGTATGCATAAAAACTGCTTTAAGCATATGGCCTCGCATGCATTTTGAATGCCTAATGACTTGCAACTCACCCGGTCTCGACCGTGAATGGAAGCGGACCGGAATATCTAGGAAGCTCTTTGACGATGCAATCAGATTTAGATTCCGTTTGTTTCGCAAAATATGAATGATTTGAAAAATATTTCCTAAAAACAATTATTTGTATTGCTTGCAAAAATGAATAAGCGAAAAATATTCTTATCATCAATGAAAATATATAAACATAAAATTATTATTGACAATGAAAATGTTTTTCATTGAGTAATTATTTAAACGATACAAGCGATCATTTTGAGAAAAATATTTTCAAAATCATGCATTTTCGCAAAATGAATAAAGCATTAGTGCTCAGTCTGAAAGAAACGTTAAGAAAAGGAATGTAGCCATCTTGCTTTGCCCAATAATGGAAGCCATTGTCATTTAGTGATGATATATCAAGAACGATTCAAGTTCTATTTGATGGATTTGAAAAAACATGACCTCAAGTCCCATACCTGGCCCCTTCAAGACTATTAAATTCTTACCATTAATTATTTGACTCAAGCTTATAATTATTTGACTCAAGCTTACCCTCGCAGCCCGTTAACAATATTATGGTTACATTTTATAAGAAGTTATTTTCTTTCTCGGAGTTGTTGGCTAATCCCTACACTACGAGCAAAAGGAGATGGGAGACTTTTCCCGGGGACCGTCGCCCAACTCATAGAGGACGACTTTGAGACCCGTCCCGTAAGACCACCGCTAGGGACGGCCAGACGTCTTCGGAGGATCCTTCATAATTTGCTTCCTCTGTTGAAATATGGAACGGGAGAAGGCTATTGCGGTCGTTGTTTCACTATATGTGAGGCGGCCTGACCATTCCCACAAGAGTATCTCCCTCTCAATCGTTCTTTGGAGACCACGGAGCAGTCCCTAAAAGCCTGAATTGTTTTCACTCCCAAATTAATCTCTAGTATATCTTCCCTGCTAAAGGAATAAGACTGATTAAATTGGCGTAACGCAGAAATTTGAAATAAGTTCCATGGTATAGTCATTAGTATCTCAAATCAACGAGTAGGAAAAAAATAGGCAAATTCCTCACATCTACGTGCACAGGTATAATAAGTGGGTGCACTTTACAACTGCTGAAAGCGAATTGAGATATTCAAAGAGTCTCTCCTATAGCCTAGATTGCAGAGACTTGTGTGTGGCTCGAACGACTCCCGTCAATGTTAGCGCAGATGAACCAAACGCTTATATCAACGAACTGCAATGATGACCCACGCCATTGCACGGTGCCGGGTAATGTTTGTCTGCAGCACCAGCCTTCTTGCTGCCCCTTGTGGTTGGTCATGAAAGAGAATCAAATCTCAAGGTCGTGGGCTTGAGGCATGGTGAGGGAGAGGAGCAATGTCAGTCCGCAGCACTCCTAAATAACGATTTTAATGCAGCAAGTCTGGCCGACCTACAGAAGCATGCTTTAGATTAATGCATGAAATCAATAACCATAATGTCGGTTGGTAAAGGAGTTGGGGACTTGCCTAAGAACTGTTCTTTATAATTCTAAATGAGTAATCACAGAAGCAATATATAAGATAATTAGCATGACAAGCGATTGGGAGATAAAAATGTCTTTAAGACAAGCACATGCGTGATTTTGAGTTCTTATTGCGTGCTCCTTATTTTCATGAAACAAAAACTATTAAACCCTATATCACAATAAGAAGCATAACACATTATAGACATTAGCACATGCATTACACAAGCAATCAATAGATATCATCAGCTTCACTACAGATTTCAGATACTTCTTTAACTACATATTCTGGACCTTCATCAAGACTCAAGGGTTATTCATTATTGCGCATAGTCAATTACATCCAAAACCAGAAGTTCCATTGTCCTACATTTATCATTAGAAGTAGGAATGATTGCTGTGACAATCAGAGGAGAATTCCAACTAGTATGCAAAAAGGTGAAAAGCCAGAAGCAATTCAAGGCGCAGACGTAATGTCACGTTTCATTGTCATAGATGCTCTACCTCTGGTGATGATATAGGTTGTCATCCGCTGCTATAGTAGGTCCTCCAAAAATAAATTAAGTCCTCATCAATAGCAAAGAATGTGCAGATTAAAGAATGCCTTTAGCCAAGGGAATTCTTCTGACTTTGAGCATTTTAAGCTCAGCTAGCAAGATCGATCCCTAGCCGAGCTTCATCTGGAGTTTACAAATTTTCAAGCTCAGTGAAACCATATACCCTGAAGTCTCTCATGAACGTTACGACTTCTGAACAATGGAAAATTCTGCTCCTACTCCCATCATCTTTCACCACCAACACTGCATCATCATAGATTCATGACAAAAATTTCACAAAACAAAAAATATAAGTAAAGTAACCATATGAAAGGTCAACATGCAATCTGGTTGAATAGAGAAAATGTGGATAAAAAATATAGATTGAAAGAGAAGCAAAGCATATCTTCACCTACTCATGGAAATTGATTGTCATTGCAACAACAATGACTGACAAAAAGAAAATTGGCTCCGCAGAGAGACGCTAGTGATCCTGCATATTCTAAACAGAAAGAGTAGAGAAAAGATCAGAAGGATTGATTGAAAAATTAGAACAATGTGCATCTGTCTCAATCAGACGAGAAGATACCTTATCTACAAGGAAAAGAATTCGTGTTACCACCAACAGATACCTTATCTAGATCCAGATAGATCATCCAGGACAAACCTTAAAAGAATATCCGAAAACAAAGGGTTACGAGAAATGCATTCAACAATACTATGGTGATATAAGAAAATGTCTTCAGGTTATATATAAATGTTGGAGAAAAACATTCTACCGCCAGTCCGAGTGCAGCAGCAGGTGCAGATGGTGGATCATTCAGTCTCCATCTGCATTATGGAGTAAACTTTTAAAAGGAATTTATTTTGCCAACACCGATTTCTAGCATGCGGGGAAAGGAACTAGACCATCCCGGGGTTGGCAGAGCCTGATCATGGGTAGGCATGCCATTTCTAAGTCGACTATGTGGTCTGTAGGTAATGGCAAATCCATTAACGTGAGGGAGGACAAGTCATTACCATCAGGGGTCACTGGAGGCCCAGCAAATCGCGATGACCCAGTGCTTGTTGCTGATCTTATAGACAAAAATGTGCCTAAATGGGATGAGCAAACACTTGGGCGACTGTCTGACGACAGAGTAGTGAAGGAGATAACATCTATTCCTTTACCGAAGGAGACTGGGGCTGATAGAATGGTCTGGACAGGGATGAATTCTGTCCTTAACATATCCCTCTAATATCACACCTTTCTCGGCTAATCAATTCCTTAATTGCAAGTTATTGATGAACAATAAGCATGCAAGCTTGTCCTTTGGTTACTTTGCTCTAGTTAAAAAGTGGAGCCAGTAGTGATCGTTATAAAAATGGCCAACTAATTGCTTGCCCTTTAGCCATTAGTAACTTTATTATTGATATTACAATCACCGAAATTCGCATCCGAATAAGCATGAAGAGCAAAAGATGAATTCCTTGAATACCATGCTTTTAAAGATGGTGTATCTTCAAAATATCTGAAATATGTTTGAATGGCGATCATTCTATCAAACATTTGGTTTGCATAAATATAAAGAGAGTAGGGAAGAAAGATGCTCAAGCAATTTATAGGGGTTCGGTTGAAACCGGCACTTACTTCACTCCTAAGACCATTTTACTGTACTTGAATTCTCGCACAAACGTTGGCTTAACAGAGCCAATACTCCTCCACAAACACAATCTGCTTTTTTATAAAGAATTTCTCCAACAAGTGTGATCTCATAAGAAGTTAATTTACAAAGTGAATGAGAGAGAGTTTCAGTATTTTTGATGTACCCACATGCCCAAGACAAGGTTTACCCTATTTGTATGGAAAACAAACTCAACTCGTCGCTACAAACACTTCAAAAGGTTAGTTTTTCGACTGTTGAGAATTCCGGGTGTCTATAAAAATTGTTCTTACACCTACTGGATTCGGAGGGCGAAACTTAGATTTGAACTGTAGAGTCATGGTTTCAACCATTACTTGGCCGGGTACCAGACTTGTTTTCAAATAGGGACAGTTGCCAACCTGAACGTACTCGTAGAAAACATATCCAAATAGTTTGTAACAATCACAAATATACAAAAGTGAGTTTTGGTATCATCAAAAATTATTTAGGATTAATAGTGACAACTTGTAAATGAAAGGTTCAAGTAAAGATCAGGTATGATTACCGAAAATTAGATCTTAAAAATGTAACTTTTTGACGGTCTAATCTATTATATGAATTGGCGAAAATAGAATTTAGTATGTTAATATAACTACCGGGGGTTCGGTGGTGGCTTGTGTGAGCTTCATCTTCACTAATAAGTAATGATCTAGAATATTATGATAGAAGAGCAAGAATGTGACTATACTACAATTTTTTTTTTTTTTTGATAAATTCAGGTTCTGGAACCTTTAGCTTCCGTTATATCTTATTTTATGAATTTTTGCTTTTGTACTTTTGGATTCAAGAGAAGTGATCACACCAAGCATTCATATGATTTAAGTGAAATTTATTCCTTGTGAAAGGGTCAAATTAGCTAACAGAATCTTCGCATGATTACACAGTGTCAAATAAAATTGGCTTGTTTTTTCAACAACAGTGGAAAATCCTGTCAGCAAGGCGACCATTAGCTAGATATTTTCAATAAACTTTGTTCTATTGGGAACTTAAAGAAAATGTGTGTGGCGATGAAGAAACAATTACATAGGCCCTTAGGATTGTGTTATTGTCTTATACGAAACATAGCTTTAAAAAACAGAAGAATTTGTCTTTTTCCACACATTGCGAGAAAGGAGACTCTTTAAGACATGCTCATGTAAATTATTGTTCACCATTATTAGATAAGAAGGCTTCGAGGAAATCGTCTTCGTTGAAGGGACCACACCACACCATAATTGTTTCCTTGTTTTGTTTCTATTTGTCCGATGTTTACTTGGCCCTTAAAGAATATCATCATGTAAAAATTAATTTCTAGTATGAACACCTGGACTCTAACATAAGTTTCGATTCTTTGAGAATATCTATTAGCAAATGACCAATTTGAGACCATATTTCTCTTTTTCGGTGAAGATTGACCATAACATTACTTGGTTCGAAAATTTCCTTGTGCTGTCCAAATTTTACCCTCCTGCGAGTTCCAATTGCAAAGATATTGCTATTTTTTGAGTTGCTTGTGCTTCATAACTCTTTTCTTGGTGAAACATTTCTCTAGCCTAGGGAGTACTGGGATCGCATATACTTTCGAAGTGTGTCAAGAGATTAATTTTTTTTTTTTCCACATTTTGACCCCCAATAGATTACACTGCGGATTTGTTCAACTTTCAAGAACCATAAACACGAATTTTTCTATTTCTCTTCCTAAAAAAACACCATCAAACATGTGTATAAAGTCTGCCGATGATTAGGCCAGCCTTGAGTTGGAAAAAGGAAGAAGAAAGAAATGAAAAATAAAGAGAAAAGACAAGAAAATGATAAAAGAATAAAAATTTCACAAAAATTAAAAGATTCGCAAAAATTATTCATATCAACGATGGCCAGAATCTATGTCAGTAACTTCCTATCAAAATTAGCCAGAAAGACTATGTTGACAAAACATCAAGAGATTTAGGACTGAATTGATCGTCGTATATTAAATTTAGGATTTCTTTAGTAATTTTGCCCCAAATTACGTTTTAACTAGATAACTTATAAGACCAAAGAGGCCAAAACAGTATTGTGTGTACAATAAAAGTAGTTTCATGGCTTGCTATACTTGAGTTGAGGAAACTTATGGGAGAAAATGTCAACATTTCACGTTTTTCTTTTTGCACAAAATTTTAAAATTTTCTGCAGACTCCACAAAACCTTCATTTTCTCCATTTTCTCCATTTTCCTTTGTTTCCCAAACATTTGAAAAAGTGACTACCATCACTAATAAACGGAGGCTAAGGGCGTGTTTGGTAACATTTCTGTTTAAAAATTGTTCCAAGAAATAGAAATAGAAAAAAGTGTTTGTTAGGGGAACAATTTCGAACAAAAACGCGTTTGGTAACTATATAAAATTTCTGTTTGAAATAGAAAAAAAATGTAAAACACGTTTGGAATCGTACAAAATTTATGTTTACGGAATAGAAAAAGAACGAGAAACAAATTTGGTAACTACACAAAATTTCTGTTCCAATTTTTTTCAAGTTTTTTTTTTTTAAATAAAATGTAAACTTGGTATTGAATTATCATTCTCATTAAATGCTCATCAATTTAATTATGTTCATAGTAAGTGAAAACAAACATTCTAAACATGATCATATTTGCTTACTTGGAAGAAAATTTTTAAGTTTGTACCAAAATTTTCCCAATTGTTTTTTTTTTTTTTTTTTAAATAAAGTGTAAACTTGGTTTTGAATTCTCATTATCATAAAATGCTCATCAATTTAATTTTGTTCATGGTGAGTAAAGTCAAACATTCTGAACATAGTTATAAGTGCATACTTTGAAGAAAATTTTATAAATAAACTTTGTACCAAATTTTTGTCTTGTGCCTTTTTTTTAAATAAAGTGTAAACTTGGTATTACATTATCACTTTAATGAAATGCTCATCAATTTAATTTTGTTCATGGTGGGTGAAGACAAACATTCTGAACATAGTCATGTGCATACTTGGAACAAAATTTCGTAAGTAAAATTTGTACAATAAAAGCTAGCTAAAAGAAGAATATCTTATAGATCTCTACATAGACCCTTTCATACATAACATCACAATAATGAAGTAATATAGTTCATTGTTCAACTTCATCACATTGAATTTGATAAGTGAGTACTTAAAAACAAAATTACAAAAGTCGGAAACACAAAGTCATCAAATCTCAGGCATATTATGATCCCTCGCCATTTTATTTGCAATCCTTGTCCTAAGCATGTTTATTCCAGGTGCATCATGCAATGTATCATCTGCAACCTCCACTTCGTAGGTCCACATGGATACTCCGGATCTCCATATAGGGAAAAGTTTCTATCCATCGCATCTTGATCACGAATGTAATTATGGAGAACACAACAAGCAATTACAATAAGTACTTGCTTCCGAATTTTAAATGGAGGCATCCGTCTCAAAATGGTGAAGCGATTCTTTAATGCCCCAAATGACCTCTCAATTACATTTCTTAGTGAAGAGTGCTTCTTGTTGAACAATTCTCTTACTGTCCTTGGTCGTCCCCATTCCCTCTATACTCGCTTAGATGATACCGCTCGCCTCTAAATGGAGTTAAAAATCCTGGAAGTGCTGCATAACCCGAATCTACCACATAATATTTCCCTATAACATGATATATATAAATTTGTTGTGATATTCAACCATAATATATAATCATAAAATTCTCTTCATAAACAAAGTAAATACCAGGTGGTGGTCGGGGAAATTGCAGTTGAGGATTTTCGAGTGCTGCTGAAAGCACTCGACAATCGTTGGCAGATCCTTCCCATCCAGCATACACGAAAGTAAATTTCATATCAAAAGAGCAAATAGACAGCACATTCTGGGTTGTTCTCCCACTCCTACCTCTATATGAAATCTGCTGAGACACAGGGACGGTAGCATCTATATGGGTGCCATCCATAGCACCTACGCAGCCCTGTCAATATATTAACAATCTAATATCATATAAGATTATCAACTACATGTATTTGACGGTATAAAATCAATATAAAAATCATACCTTGAAGTAGCGTTTATGACTAGGATCAATAAGAATTTCTTGTGGAATGACGTCAAAAGACGGTGGTTTGATTATCTCATTTGAAAGTTTGATCATTGCTTTCAACACTTTGTTGAAATACTTGCTGATTATTTCTCCTGAATGTTGGAATCTCTAACATAAATCTCTATTTGAGTTATTGTGAGTAACCACACTTAAGAATATCTCAACTTGTTCATCTATTTGAACATATCAACTATCTTTCAACCAACCCCTTACCCTCATTAAGTCACATAAATTCAGAAAAACATGTCTCTCCATCCTAAATGCTTCATATATCCTATCTGAATGTCTATGAACAATCTCCCTTATCCATTCTGCTCCTGATAATTGACTGTCTCGGTTCTCTCGTATGCAGGGACGTGTCCATCGCAGCTAAGCAGAACCACGCTACCAATATGTCAATATCATCATCCAAGAGTTGTTCAACTGGTTGTACCTGCTCATTAGACACACTACTTGATCCCCCTTCCATAATACCTATACAATCACAAAAATGACCAAAACATCAATATAGATTTGAAGACACATCCCAATAACATTCAATAACATAAGTCATAAAATCTCAATAAGATATACCATTACATATAAGTGCAAGAGTCTCAACACTAATCATATTTGAATAAACTAAAGATTAATAGATAATATAAGTTATACAGTCTAGGGCAACTCCATGCAATTCATAATATATTTCCAAACATCTACTACAGGAATCAAAGAAGTCCAATCCTCCTTTCAAGTGTGGATATAATGAAAGCCTCCCTCCATTGAGAACTGGCGCATGCTCGTTCCACAGCTTTATTGTAAACATCTTGCTCTATCTCAGGCATACTCAGTAGAATCTGGACCCGGCGAGATATGGAGAAATCGTGTACGGTGGTTGTGAAGTCCCCCGAGCTCGCGAGCCACCACCAGATTGACTTGATGACCTAACTCTCGAAACTCTTGTATGGCTTGGCAAGTTTCAGCAATACCGGATTGGTTACTCCTTCTTCTCCTCTCGCTTACCATTTGGAGTTCTATCCAATTTGTGCTTTCCACGAACTGAAGTTCCAGCATCGTGTGTTGTAAAGAGTCTGTCATCACTGTGGAATCCAATGAAATCATTTGCATTGCTACCATCATAGTCACCACCTGCATTGACACCATCTGTATCGCCACCACTGTTGTCACCACCTACATTGTCATCACCATTGTCATCATCATCCGAGACATTCACATCTTGAGCACTTCCTATGGCGTGATCCCCAGTAGCATATGTACCACCAAAAACAATACAGAGCTCAGGATACTGAGGAAATCCATTCTTCCCGAATCTTGCCCACTCGACATTTTTTTTTTTTGGTAAAAGGTAAGCAATCTTGCCCACTCTACATTATCCTACAATTTTCACAATAATGACATTTAAGCAATATAATCATACATTTTAAAATTGACATTTGTAATGATATCAAAATGACCACATAAGAAATACCTTGATATGAGATTCTCATATACTTGGATCGTCGACAACAACTCTTTTGTTCACATTATCCCAACCAAATCCGGACTGAGAAAGGAGTTTGTGAAAACTGGCATACTGTTTTTTCAGTTTGTTAACCTTGTTCCTCACCTATACCATGGTAAATTGGAATCCTGTCTGTCTATTGAGTTCAGACAGTACATTCCTCCACCCCGCTTTGTTGAAAGTGGAAGAGGTGCGGTTTCCCTTTTTTACCTCATCCACCAATAAACCGATAAGTATATTGGTTACAGACTCCGTCCACTTTGCATTGAATGAATGTCTCTCATATGCCATTGAATCTTCGACCGGTTGAGCATCATATGAGTTATGAATTAAATCAATAACATAATACCATAAGAACTACATGCCATACACAAAATCAGCATGGTAACCTATATGGATCCGTATACCCTATCTTATTTTGTGCATGGTCCAACTAAATTATAAGATCTCTAAGATTAAGACAATGAAAAAAGAAGCCGAAAGGCCAACCTTAGCGTGCGGATAACTGTTTCCAAAGTCAGCAAATTGTGATTTATGTGGCAGGGGACGGCAAATTCCGAACGAGCAAAGGAAAAAAATGTCTTCGTGGATTGGCACCGGCAAGGCGGAACTTTGGATGGATCCACCGAAGTTCTCAAAGCATCAGCGTCGATAATGGATCCACCAACACCAGCCTTGTTCACCTGGGAAGGAGACAACTAATTGAGATAGAGTGAGAAACAAGGAAAAGAGAAGCAAACCGTCACCGAAATGAGTGCAAATATGCAGTACCATACCTAAGATCTCTGCAAATTACGTTTAGGGTGTGCTCATCTAGAGGCATGACAAGTGTTTCTCTAATGAATATCTGGAGTTGCAACAACACCTACCGCAAAGTCGAAAAACTCTCTGAATAGACAAAATAAAAATAATCATTGTATAGAGATTATCTTCCCATTATTATTTTCTTTTTTCAGAGGGGGAAGACCCATCTATTATCTTCCTACTCCTACTCCTTTTCTGCTTTGTCTTTGTGAATCTGCTGTTAGGACAGGTCATACCAAGTATCCAACAATAGCTATTATTAATTGCAGCAGTGTGCGGCAATTTTTTAGAGCTGTTGAATGCTAACTCAGAGTAGCAAAGTAGACATACCTCTTTTGCCTATCTAAATAATAATTCAAAAATAATTAAACATGGGACGAGGAAAAGAGAATTTCTTTTACTCCATGGCCGTTGTTATTCCACATATTATTTCATCTAAGATAGTCAAAGTTTTTTTCTATTTACAGTGGCAGAAATTATTTTCCCCTAGGGACTAAGCATATTGACAATCATATACGGCTAACACAGTAGTCCCTAAAATCGAAAGACTTCCATACAAAGAGCAAAACTCCATGAATTCCCTTGCGGGCATGACAGGTTAATCGGTCTTCATGACTATGTCATTCTTTTCCAATCATAATTGATGTCATGATTGTTACCATCATACATCAGAACCAACAAACTCAATTTAAGTAGAATGATTCTTTCGTTCCTTGGCTTCACTTAGGCATATCTCTTTATGCTTCAAAAAAAGCAAAAAACAACTTTTTTCTTTCCCGCCAAAATTTAAAACACCATCCAAATTTAAAAAGAAATATGAAAAAATTATGTATAAATCAGGATGTCTATATTAAGAAAGTTTTAGGTGTTATGGGCTACGAAAAGTCAAAGTGAATCCGTCACAAGTTTTGGATTAAAGAAAAAGCATATAATAAAAGCTTATCCAGACACGCCCCAAGTTTCATGAGCTATACACTTGAATCTCATCTAGAAAAGCAACTATGCACATGAAATAGAATATGGAGCTGGAGTACAGTTAATGCATTTGAAGAAGCAGATGCATATATAAAGCAGCAAATCCATGTCCACTAGTAACCACATAGCCTAGATATTGTATTGGTTGATCCTGTGATGCAATATGCAATGTCTAGACTATTACATTAGGAGCCAAAGGTATGCACAAGTACTCTCATTTTAGATGCAACGACACTAAAATGGAACAACAGGACCAATGTTCAAATAAAAGCCAAACCTTTTTGAACCGGAGATCTCCAAAGGCCCTAGAAACTTTAAGGCGACCCTGTAATCGGCCATTGGAACCCACAACACCCCCAGCCAGAAATAACAACAGATGCAATAAATGGCAAGCAAAACTGTGATCATGTGTGAAGACAACTAGAAAGACAACTAGAAGTTCATATGGCATGTAAATATCAATTTCTTGGCACTAGCTAATAAAGAAGGCAGCTCTCCAACAAACAAAAGCAGCATATAAGAATTCACATATTCCTAAATAACAAAATGTAGCTGCATGAGCAAAACATTATCTCATCGGGGAAAAGAAGTTCATTAAAAAGGCGCAGAACACTTGTGCTGATGACCAATATATCACAACACAAAGCATATGCATTATTTCAGATATCATATCGAAACAAGATAATCCCCATTTCATACATTGGAAGTCAACGGAAAATGTTGGAGGAAACTGTTTAACCAAAAAGAAAGTTACACATACATCCTTACCTTTTGGATACGAGCACGCTCTAGAGGGTAAATGGTTTTGTGTTCCCTAGTCAGAACAATAGCCTTTACAGCACCATCACCATCTTCGGTCGATGAGTGGGCTAATCGCTTTTCGCATCCCCAATGTTAGCAATGAAAACCTATAATTTGCACCGAGACTTAGTTCACAAGCCAACATTGTTTCGACACTATTAAAGCATAACAAAATAAAAAGTAGCACAATCAAAAGATTAAGTTGCTGCCTTAACTCCATATCATCAACTATATGCAATTTATACGCTCGCTGCTGCTCACGCTCGAGCGAGCAGATGATGCTGCTCGCTCGCTCGCTCGAGCGTGAGCAGCGAAAACAGCTGAGAAGCAAGCGAGCGGACGCTCACGCCCGCTTGCTCGCCGCTGCTCACGCTCGAGCGAGCGGATGCTCGCCGATAGCTCGGGCCTCGCTGCTCTCCTCGCTTGAGAGAAGCAAGCGGCGACGGTCGCCGCTGCTCACGCTCGAGCGAGCGAGCAGCGACACCATCCGCTCGCTCGAGCAGAGAAGCAAGCGAGCAGAGCAAGGGTCGGTGCAAGCAAACGCTCAATCTAGGGCACCGTTGAGTGTGCTCGTCCAGATCTCGAGCGAGCAGACGAGCCGCTGCTGTAGATCTGGCGAGCAAAGGTGCCCTAGATCTGGGCGAGCAACGCTCGCCTAGATCTACGAGACTCGCTCGAGCAAAGCGTCTCGCAGATCTGGGCAAGCGCTGGCTCGAGCGAGCCCTCACGCTCGAGCTCCGAGCAGCCATCGCCCAGATCTGCGAGGGCCTCGTCAATCGGAGAAGGAGGAGCGGCGAGCGTGTTCACTCGGGTGAAGGAGCGGCGGGCTGTCGGCGCCGAAGAGGACGACGGTGGAGAAGCCGGATGGTCTCGAGACAGAGGCGGCTGTCGGCGCCGGAGAGTGGGAGGCGCCGGAGAAGACGACGGAGAGAAGATGCAGGAGGAGAGGCAGTGTTCGAAGGGGCTGAGCAAGAAATAGAAAAGAAACACGATCGATTTTGTTTTTGTTCCTTTTCGTTCTTCAAATGTGTTTGAAATAAGAAACAAAACTTTTTTGTTTCTTATTTCGTTCCACATTTGTTTAAGAAACAAAAAAAAAAAAAGGAACAAAAACGCACCCAAACGCGTTTACTGTTTCCTTTTTGTTCCAAGGAACAGAAAAACAGAAAAAGTGTTTAAAAACAGAAAAAAGAAATAAAAACAAACGCAGGCTAACCAACCATTGCCAATTGATACATCACCTCATCTATCTTTTAAGAATCATATAATACTTCTTATTAACACCTACAATTGATACATGACCTCATCTATCTTTTAAGAATCATATGATACTTCTTATTAACACCTAAATTTTGATTAGGTGCTTTAAATTAAATTCGGCTGCACCTAAATTTTGACTAGGTGCTTTAAATTAAATTCGGCTGCACCAAGGGCGGTCGGGATGCCGAGAACCACCGGCTGAAACTCCGTCGACCGGCACCCCTCCAACGAAGGTCGAAGACCACACGCCGAGAGGGATCACCGGCAGCAAACTCCGAGCACTTCCCCCGGGAGACATCAGGGGAGGACCGAGAGTGAGCAAGCCGGCGATCTGAGGTCGGCTAGAGAGGGAGGTCCAGATCTGAGGGCGAAGGAAGAGAGGGGTCGAGATCTGAGGGCAGATCTGGAGATCCGAGAGAGAGAGAGAGAGAGAGAGAGAGTCGCAAGGGCCAGATCTGAGGGGGAAAGGGCGAGGTTCAGCCACCGACGACGCTGCCCGTTCGCTTTCCTCCAGTCGCCGCCCGTTCTCGCAACCCTCGACGCCGTCCCCAACAACCAGCCGCAACCCTTGCCGTGCGGGACCGCCGCCGCTCCCCACGCTGCCACCGTTTCGTCCCCCCGACGCCGTCCCCGTGTTGAGCGTGCCGCCGCCCCCGACGCCGTCGTTGCGACCAAGCCCCAGGCTAGCCGCCTCGAGCCGTGCCGCCGTCCCCCCGACGCCGTCACGCGACCAAGCCCCGAGCCAGCCGCCTCGAGCTACTGTTGCCGCCCCCAACGCCATTGTCCCCGCCGCCGTGACCAAGCCCCGGGCTAGCCGCCGCCGCCGCTCGCCGCCGTCTCGTCGGGTGTCGCGGATGAGAGACGAAAAGGGCAAAGAAGGTTGCGGCCGCGAATCGGGTCGAACGCGAGTCACCGACCCGACTAGCCTTGACCGGGTAGGGTTTTTCACCCATCCGGGTCAACTGGGTCCAATTGTGTGTGGGCGAGCTTACTTGGGCCGGGAGGATGTGGGCTGGAGTGTTTTTTTTAAAAGCTTTAGGAGAAGCTCGGGCCGGGCTCGCGCTTCGGGCCCATTCTCGGCCGACCATGGGCGACTGGGTCGGTCCCAACCCGGGGATCCGACCGGGTTGTTTTTTTTAATACTATAATAATAAAAATAATATTTTTTTTTTCAGAAAAAAAAAAAAAAATCCAACAATTTTTCAAAAAATTAGAAAAAAGCCAAAAATGATTTCTATTTTTAAAAAATGATAAAAAATCCAAAAAATGTTCTTTTAGGCTAAAAATAGAAAAAAATCAAAAATGTTTTTCTCCACAAATGCATGGAAAATTCGTTGAAAATCCAAAAAGCTTTAGGGTTTAAACAAGATTAAGTACTAGAAGGGCATTAGTAATTAACTAGTGTAATCAAGTCCCCGATCTTAGTTTCTCTGGCTGCTCATTAGTGAAATATTTCTCTCAATATTTTACTTGGATTTCTAATCGACATACCCTAAATTGATTAGTGGCGGCTCATTTTTAAAATTAATTTACAGACCAAAAACTCAAACCATAAGTCGTGAATTAATGGGCTAGAGAGAGCCCGGGCTAAGCCCTAATACACTTAGTAAGCCATTAGCCTCCCTCGGCACCCCCCTAACCGGGTGTCGAAAAAAAGAGGTCGTGACACTTCTTTATGTTCAAAACTATCCGACCGCATTTTTTTCATCTCATACGTTCACTTAATAAAGGAACCTTTCAAATTTTACCTACTAACGCCGAAAAAGAGAAAAGCCAAATCTTCGGTGGGCCGTAGATAGGTGCGTATTGTAGACTTTCAATAAGCTTCACATGAGTTTGTACTGTCAAATAAAATAGGCTTGATATCAATTACGACAATAATTGAAGTTCCTATCTATGAGCCGTCCATTAGGTAGATGCTTTCAAACTGAGTAATTAATTAATTAAATCAAATTATTGTACACACTAGTGTGAGGAAATGTGTATCGCGATGCAGAAATTATTACATGGGCCCTACGATTATGTTTTGTCTTGTACTAACCATTGCATTAAAAAAGGAATATTAGTCTTTTTCCACATTTTTGAGCGAGAAAGGGGAATCTTATGGCGTGCTCATGTAAATTATTGCTCACCAATCAAAACTTGTCCTTATTAGATAGGAATGGTTCAAGGAAAACGTCTTACTTTATGGGACCACACTACTCCATAATTTTCGTAAGTATCAAAAAAGTTCTACACATATTGTATTAGTATTAATTCAATTATAAACCTTTCAATTGAGTAAATGTAGCCCTAAATATTTTCACATTATTACCAATTCAATGTATTCGGTCAATTTAGATTGGAAATTACCGACGTAGATGTTGACACTAACGTGAGAAAATATGTATGACGATAAAAAAATAATTTACTAACCATTACATTAAAAATGGAATATCAGTCTCTTTCCACACATTTGTGAGCAAGAAAGGGGAATCCTATGCCGTGCTTATGTAAATTATTGCTCACTAATAAAAACTTGTCCTTATTAGAGGGGATGCACTCGAGGAAAACGTTTTACTTTACGGGACACACCGCTCCATAATTTTCACAAAGCTCGGTTATCAAGGAATAATGGTTTTTGGTTGAGTGGAAGGAAACAACTCAGAAGACCCTGACCACAATTTTGCTAGTAATGGAGATGATTACATGGATCTTATAGAATAATATCATTTAAAAATTAATTTCTGCTATAAACATCTGGAAACTATTATACTTAAGTGTGGATTATATTAAAAAGTCTTTCAGCGAAAGACCAATCTGAGACCCTATTTCTCTCTTTTGTTATTATCATAGATATGGGGTTCGACTCCCGCACTTTGTAAAGAGATAAAGAAAAAGCTTGAGAGTTAAAGATAGGATAGATAAAAAAAATAAAAATTCCTTAGTTGCAAATTATTGATGAACAATGGGCATGCAAGCTTGTCCTTTAGCAACTTTGCTCTAGTAAAAAAGTGAAGTTAGTAGTACTCATTATCAAAATGGCAAGCAATTGCGTCCCATTTAACCAATAGTAACTTTGCTATTGATTTTACAATTACCAAAATTGGCATCCCAGCAAGCATGAAGAGCAAAAGATGAATTCCTTGAATACAACATTTCCAAAGATGGTGTATCTTCAAAATATCTGAAAAGACGTTTAAATTGTGATCGGTGTATCAAACATTTGGTCAGCGTAAATATAAATAGAGTAGGGAAGAAAGATGCTCAACCAAGACATAGTGTTGAGGCCCAAACTAGTGCTTTCTTTACTCCTTACATTGTTCTACTATACTTGAAATCTTGTACAAGGGTTGGTTTAATGGAGCCAATACTCCTCTACAAACATGGTGTGCTCTTTTATAAAGACTTTCTCTGACAAGTTTGATCTCACAAGAAGTTGATTTGCAATGTGAACACGAGAGGGTTTCTGTATTTTGACGCACACATGTGCCCAAGACAATGGGTTGCCCTATTTATATGGAAAACAAACTCATTTAGCCGTTACTTACACTTCAAACGGCTAGATTTTCGACAGTTGAGGATTCCAAATGTCCGTAAAACGGGTGGGACACCTGCTGGATTGGGCGGGCGAAATTTATATTTGAACTGCAAAGTCAAATATTCGACTATTACTTGGTCGGCTACCGGATCTTTTTTCAGATAGGAACAGGTTTTCTTTAACCCCAGCGAACCTCCACAAACTTGTAAAAAACAAATCCATATAGTTTGCACGAATTACAATATACAAAAGTGAGTTTTGGAATCATCACAATTAAGTTAGGGTTAATGGTGATGACTTGTAAATAAAAAGGTGCAACTAAAGATCAAGTATGATTACCAAACAAATTAGACATGATAAATCTAACTTTTTAACAATCTAATCTTTTATATGAGTTGTTGAAAATAAAATCTAGTATTTTAAAATGACCAACGGGCGTTTCATGGTGGCTTGTGTGAGCTTCATCTTCACTAATGAGTAATGTTACTAGAAAAAGATATGATAGAACAGCGAGGATATGGCTACAATACAAAATTCAATCGATAAAATCAGGTTTCGAATCTTTAGCTTCTATTATCTTATTATATGAATTATAGACTTTCAAGTTTTTTTTTTTTTTTTTTTTTGCTTTGTTCTTGTTCCTGTCTATTTGGATTCAAGGAAAGTGATCATACTAAAAACTCCGTTCGTTTGACGGAAAATAACTTCCGAGAAAACGTTTTCCAGATTTTCTGACATTTATTTCACGGAAAATGAATGGGAAAACGTTTTTCACTATTGAAAAAACACCTTCAAAAGTGGGAAAAACATTTCTCTCACTTTTGAAGGTGTTTTTTCAACCTCACTTTCTTTCACCAAATACATTTTCTTATGAGAATCACTGAATTGATACATGAAATTCTCCCTCACATCTGAGTTAATTCCAAGGCCAACCGTTGCCAATTGATACATGAAATTCTCTTATGAGAATCACTGAATACTTGTTATTAACCCAAATGTCAAATGTGGCATTCTTTCACCTCATATGTACACTAAACAAAGGAAATACTTTAAAATGTATTTAATAATGCCAAAAGAAAAGCAAAATCTTCAACAAACAAAGCAAAATCTTCAGTGGGCCATAAATTGGTTTTTATTGGCGACTTTAAAGCATTTCTTCTTTTCCTCCTTTTTTGTTTGTTTTTGGAAGGGAAGTGATCACACCAAGCACTCCGATGATTCAAATTTATTTGTTGCGAAAAGGGCCCGATTAACCAAGAGAGGCTTCATATAAATCCATATAGTCAAATAAAATAGGCTTGTTATAATTATGACAATAGTGGAAGTTCCTAACTATGATATGTCCATTAGCTGGATATTTTCAAAGATAAGACTATTTAATTAATAAAATATGGTGATGAAGAAACTTTTACTTAGGACCTTAGGGTTATGTTTTGTCTTGTACTAATCATAGCTTAAACAAAAGAAAAATTAGTCTCTTTCCACACATTTGTAAGTGAGAGGGGAATCTTGTGGCATGTTCATGTAAATTATTGCTTGTTAATCAGAACTTGTCTTAGTTTATGGGACACCAAAATTTCCACAAATCAAGGTCATTAGAGAGCAATGCCTTTCGGTTGAGCTGAAGAAAAGAATTTGATGCCAGTAAATGAGAAGATTACTTGGCTCCTAAAGAATGGCATCATTTAAAAATTAATTTCCAGTATGAACACCTTGACTTGAACATGAGTATCGATTCTTTTTTGGCTGAAGACCTAAGTGTTTATTAAAATGTCTGTTAGCAACAAGACCAATTATTTGAGAACGTCTATTAGCAAAAGACCAATTTGAGACCATATTTCTTCTATCACTGAAGGTTGGCCATAGCATAATTGGTTTGAAAGTTTGCTTATGCTATCCAATTTGCCCTCCTACAAGTTCCAATTTCAAAAATATTGTGATTCTTTGACTCAGTTATGCTTTGTAACTCTCTTTCTTGATGAAATGTTTCTCTAACGTATCGATCACTGGTATTGCATATACTTTCAAAAAATTTCGATAAATGAAGATTTTCTCCACATTTGATCCCCAATGGATTACTCTATGGATTTATTGAACTTTTAGGAAACATGAACATGAACTTTCCTATATCTCTTCAAACAAAAACATTTTTAAAAAGTATTTGAGCATGTTACATGGGTTAATCGCTTTTAAATGTTTAGCTATCCCAATAAAAAGAAATTTGATAAAGAAAAGCAAGAATTTCCATCTTCTTTTATTTAGGACAAGAAAGATTCCCCCAGAGGCCGTAAAATATTGTATTAACGTCATAAAAACAGCAAGTATGTATATACACTAGAGGGAAAATAATATTCCCACCTCTCAACTGTCCTAAAACAAGCACAAGCTCTTAATTGAGGGACAAAATTGCCACCATTATATTTTACGTTCAAATGCGCCTGAGTGGCAACTACGAAAGGCACTTTATGGTAAGAAAGTGCCGTTGGCAGTATGGCCTGAGACAGGATCTCTAGACTTGTCTTGCTCGTCCTCACCACCTCTCTTAGCACTCGGCAAAAGAAAATTTTAAAATAAAAATAATGGCCGCATTCAGAATCTCGCTCGTAGCTATCGCATAAGTGGTGTCGGTGATCCCCATCGACGTCGCGTGCAAGCCTTGCTTAGACAAGGGCGGGGAAGCCATCGACCGATCTTTCAACCCTGACGACAACCCCAATGACCAATCTCTCACCTATGTCTCGCCCCTCTGATTGCCCACCCTAACCCTAACCTTGTAGATTCAAATATGAAGTGCATCGGCAGTAGCTTCTTTGTATCTTCTAAAACCGTCAAATCAGTGCTCCCTATTGTAGGTTTTCGATTCACAAATTTTCTTCCCTTCAATCGTTCCTCTTTTTCACTTTGGCCATGAGGTTGGTGAATCTTTCCTTGTAGCACTGATGTACTATTATATGTAGACTTATAATCTTAGTTCGACATTGACAAAGCTGGCTCTGATACCATAAATGGGTTACGAGGAATAAGGATACCACAAATACTATAATTTTCATATGACGCTCACTTCAGTGTCATAACTTTTTTCCAACCACTTAAATATCATTATATATATATATATATTGAGTGTCATTTTTTTCAATCGATTATTTTAGTAATAATTTTTTTTAAACATTTGC
The DNA here is from genome assembly GCA_014182565.1 of Eucalyptus marginata. Lineage (NCBI taxonomy): Eukaryota > Viridiplantae > Streptophyta > Magnoliopsida > Myrtales > Myrtaceae > Eucalyptus > Eucalyptus marginata. The sequence goes on from CM024586.1 coordinate 28,939,865, forward strand.
TCAAGTACCAAAAATCCGACGTCACATATAAGAATGAGCATACCAAACCGCCCAAACTGGAAACCACTACCTAATAGCCTGGTTGAATCGAAGGGATCGGTCCAATTTCCAATTCCATAAAAATGGAATTGGTGATTGTCGATCCGGTTCTTAATTTTGGGAGAAAATTGGACCGAGCACAGATTGGACCAACAAACCGAACCAACCCTTTTTTAAAAAAGTATTTTTAAATTTCTTAAAAATAGCAATAAAACTTAAAAATAGTAACTTAATTTTTTTTTTTTTAATTTTTTTCTAAATAATCGTTCCCAGTCCCCAAAATTGGGAACCAATCCTCCTAGTTCAGTTCTCGGTTCCTAGGTGGAACTGAATCGGACTGGACCAGGAACTAATCACCCTTACTCACATAGCTATTGTGATGAACGTTTTTAAAAAGTTATGACACTCAAATGATTAGAAAAAAATGTAATGACACTCAAGTGAGCACCATGTATAAGTTAGGACACTTAAATGATCAAAAAAAAAAATGACTCTCAAGTAAATGTCATACAAAAGTTATGATAATCGTGGTGTCATTTTCTCAAGTTATGGTGCGGACTAATAATCATCCGAGACAAGTATGTTTTTAGTCTCAAGACATCATTAGCCTATATCATGAGAATCTTTGGCTTCATAAAGTTTTTGATCGACATAAGAAAGACAACAACTCAAGTCATTGTGGCCAAAAGTAATGGCCGACAATATAAAAGCACACTAATTACGGTAATGTCAAATCCTCTAAGAATCATATATTTCGGATCAACATCACCAAGCTTTGCCAACCATTGCTGCTAATTGTCCATATTCATGAGGACCATCTGATCGGTAGAAAAAGGACAACAATGCAAATCACTATAGACAAATGTAATGGCGGACAAAAAGAAAAGCACACTAAGCACGATAATGTCAGATCCTCTTGAATCATTTTTCTGGGATCAGCATCACTAAGCTTTGCCAACTATCATTGCCAACTTGTTTAACTTTAAAAAAAAATAAAAAATGAAGTGCTTATCTTCTTCATGAACAAGAGATTATATTAAGCGTCCTTGAGCTCTAGGTAATATCATCCAAATCATGGCAAGTCGTCTATAAATTCAAGTTATCTCGATAAATAGTACCTCGCTGCACTTATGATGTCTATCACGAAAGAAAGAATGAGCATGGTTACAGACGTGTCTCCTAATCTTTTAGTGAGATATCAATTTTCTTATCACATGTACAAAATCAGGGACAAATCTAATGATATTTATACAAGTAGGATTTGTAAAGTTGACATTTGAGAGAAAATAAAAGGGACCATCAAAAGACAAATTAAAATTTTGATCAAAATCTATTAAATCCATCTAACCATGTGCCGTAAAAATAAATTGCGTGAAGAGCAACGGATCGCTCCGAGGTTCCTTACCTCGCTCACGAAGTACACGAAGTGGAGATTCAACAGAGTGCCAATTTATGTGAAGCTAAGTGCGAAGAAAAAATAAAAGATTGGACAAGAAGCACCCACCCAACTCCAGTTTTCATTCCAACTATTAAAAAAGAACAAAATAATAATAAAATTTGAAAAATAAAAAATAAAAAATTGTAAAAATTATTCACGTTAGTGCTAGTAGTGCCATATAGGATAGCCAGTATTAACTAAACCGCCATATTATCGATTTTCGGCTGAAATTAGCCAAAATGACTAATTTTGCACATTGTCAAAAGGTTTCGGACAAATTGATTAAATTAAAATGTCTTTGACTAAATTAACAAAGATATTATAGGTTTAGAATTTTTGTTGGTAATTTTCATATTATTAATTCAAGGCCAAATGTAAACCTCATGCTCCTATGAATTGCGTAGCTCTTTCCTCTCACAGTGACTAAGAGTCAAATCCGACAACGATCTTTGCCTTCAACTTATTGAAAGACGCATGTGTTACAGACTGGCTTGTGACATGCGTCAAGCATCGGAGGTCATCCAAGCTTCTTTCGAGATATTTCCACAAAATTTCAAACATGACACTGCTTTAACAAGAATTATCAATCAATCCATCATTTTCAAAGCATAACTATTCATCATCTTGACTCTAAAGGATAGCATCGTGCAAAAGTTAATATCCAAAGATTTGAGTGTTGATTAATATGTCTTCTAGCAGAAGACCAATTATCCTAGAAGTCTTTGGGGAGGGTATACCTGCCAATATGGAGAAAGGGATTGATTTATCCTTTGGAGCAAGAGAAAAAGTGGTTTCCACTACGCACACCTCTTAAAAGTTGCCAAGTAAAGGAGATGATAATTTCCACTATCCACAGCTTGACTCCGACATAAAGTATCGATTATTTCATTTAGTGGGGGCAAGGAGAGCCCATTTTCACTTTGATTTGCATGGCCACTCGATCCAATTACAAAGACAACTAACAAAGTGTATTTGGATTTTACAGCGGAGGTATTCTGGCCAATTCATTTTTAGTTTATTAAATATGGTTTAATTATTATATATGGAGCTTGTCAAATTTTATATGATAAACACAAAATTAACTGGAAAAATTGATAGTATGATATAATTATTATATTAGCAGTCAATGGATCTTCGCAACATATTCGATACAATATGTAAATAGGCGAAAGTTCTAGGAGTTCACATATTTCCTATCACCTTATTGTTGATGAAGGGAATTCCTATCACTTTATAATCGATGAGAATATATTTTGAAGTAAGAAATACATTAAGTTTATGAATGAGTTTTTGAAGAGGTTTTAGTATTATATCTTAAAAAATTCTCACAATAAATAATCTAATTAGCATTTACAAATTAAAAATACTAATAAATAGAAATTAATAAAAAGTCAACGAAAAAAGTTGCCTATGATTTCAAAAATGGTTATAAAACAAAAACACTTGTCCTAATATTGCTTCACCAATAATAATGAGACACACAAATGTAATATTAGCATCCAATAAACCTAGCTACATTTAGTGATAATAAATAAGATTTCGATAGATTCCTCTCTCTCTCTCTCTCTCTCTGTTTGTGATTCTTTTTAGTTTTCTAATGATTTTATCTCGGTCAGCAAAAAAATTCTATATCATCTCTAATTTATTCATTCATCTTTGACGTGACGCCAATGGAAAACACAATAGCATTTCCATTTGAAATTGTAACGGAAGGACTTGCCTGAGTAAAAATGGCATATAGTTTAAGGATCATATTGGTAAAAAAGAAATACAAAAACGACATTAAACCCATCAAAAATAGAACAACATTGATGGTTCCATAATCCCTAAAATTTCCATGCAATGTTTATCAAGAGAGTTGTCCAAGAAGTTTTGTTTTACACGAGGCATGCGGCCTAGTGGCTGGGGCTTCGATTGGCGTGGGGACATGAGACTGGCATCAAAGTTATGTGTTGATAAAGTGGTGATTTAACCATGGCGAAAGGAAATAAAGTAATGTAAAGTGTCTGAAGTGGTGATTCAACCTGAGTAAAAGCAAAATAAAGTTATGTAAAATGTCTAAAGTGGTGATTTAACCCCACTAAAAGCAAAATAAAGTCGTGTGTTGATTAAGTCGTGATGTTTTATCGTCTCCTTTCGTTTGTCTTTGTCCTATGTTCACTTGCAATTGTTTATTTGGGCAAGTTGGAAAAACCACATCAATGAATTCTATCCTTGTTATTAGATGACATCGATCTTACATTTGATGATGCAATTTCGCTTCGAAGTCTAAGTAACTTGAATTTTGAATCTAAATGAGATCTCCTTCGGTTACGAAAGGAGTTTTAGCGGTAAGATGATAATTAGATTGTCTTTGATAACGATCCAATGACGTCTAGTCCAATCATTTTACCCATGCTTTTCTCTCACTTGTCTTTGATTTGACGATATTATATTGAGAGTAAGACACTGATCACCGACATATGTGCAATATCTTGGTTTGGATTTAGGTTCAACCCAACCACTATCTTCTTCTTATTCTTCTTTTTTTAAAGTAAAATTTCAACAACCTATCTGAAAATTCAATTTTCGGTCTTCTTATGCTTATAAGGAGATCCCAACATATGATATATGCATTTCTGGTTGATCTCTGTTATTTGTGTCTTCGGTACCGGTGTGTTGCTAAAATCACCTTATGATTGGAAGACTAACTTGCGCTGCAAAAAACACTTCTAGGATAGTTTGCATGCTTTTGTTACGCTATTTTCTTTCTGACTTGTGTTCTTCATACGTGACAAACATCATTTGCTCTGTCAGCAACTTAGCACCAACGCCATATCGATTTATAAGGACTTGAATTATTTTTTAGTGTCAACAATCATAATAAACACACACCTCTTTTTGAAAATTTATGGGCTAATAAGATATTATCAATTGCTCCGATGCTTTTCCCTCCAAATATTTAATGTGAGATTTCTCAATTTCCTGCCTCGTATGTGCACCCCTAGTCACGTGCGAGTCTCTCAAATCACGGCTAGCCACTGTCAATTGATACTCGAGCTCCTCTTCCAAATGTCAAACGCGGCATTTCTTTTCAGGTCATACGAGCGCTTGAGAAAAGAACACTCCAAACGTTTTCTTTGTTTTTGGATTTATGGGAAATGATCACATCAAGCACTCAGTAAATTATTGTGCAGAGTAGTGTGATATAATGTAGGGGAAAAATTTCAATTAAAGACTTAGAATTGAGATTATTTTTTAAAAATATGATTTAAGATGGATTTTATCTCAAATGAGAGTATGAAATAATAAAATTAATCTCAAAATAAGGGCCTCGTGGGCACATACATCTGGTATGCTATTCCAAGTTTTGATTTGGGCATTTACGTCTAGGATTTTTTTTTCCCCTTTTTCTTTCATTTTCTTTTTTGTTTTATATTCATCTTCTTCTTCTTCATCGACAATGACGGCTTGGGTTTGGACTGAGCGTTTTTCATCTCCAAAGGGAGATGTAATCTGGTATGAAAAAGGTTGAAGCTCTGAGATAAAGGGCCGACGTGTTCCAAAAAGCCGCCACCTTGGGTTGTCTTCATAGCCATGGATGAGGACTAAAGATGGCTTCTTAGACATCCTATGAACGGAGCCCCAGAAGTGGATGGCGGTTTGCTTGTCGTCCAAGGCCACAGGGTAAGGTGAGATGCCACATGACCAGAAATAGGGTGACAGGAATGTATCAACGAGCGATAAGAAGTGGCGTCTTGTGGAGGTCCTGAGACGTGAGAGCAGGTTCTTGAGGGCATACACACATGTCGCTGGTGATCGGAGAAGAAAGGGCAAAGCATGGAGGGAGAGAAACTGTGTGAGGGCATAATGAATTCTCTTCCACAAATATGTTGGTGTAATTTTCATTTTTTTCTTTCTTTTTTCGGGAAATTATTAGCATACATTGAAAGCCTAATCAACTATCAATTTTATTTAAGAAAAAGATGAACCTAAGAGTGCTGGCCGAATGAACGAGGAAGAAAAGAATGAATGGAGAAAAGAAAGAAAAGAGGAAAAAAAAGCCCCCCAACCAAAATGTCCGTCAAACCCTTATTTAAAACAAAATTAATTATTTTAAATCTTTACTTAAGATAATATACATCTCGAGCTTTTTTTTTTTTAAAGCTCATTATTTCAAATTTTAATTCGAAATTCCTCCAAAATTGTATAGGGCGAGGGAGATATAATTACCGAGGCCCTTTTAACTATGTTTGTCTTGTACGAATCTTAGCTTCACACGTTTGCAAGAGAGAAATGGGAATCTCATGGCGAGCTCACGTGAATTATTGCTTATCAATCAAAAAACACGACAATGGTTTGAGGAAAACGTCTCACTTTAGCCACGGGACCCACGCCACACCATAATTTTTTGCCATGTTTTGTTTTGTCTTCGTCCGATGGTCACTTCCCGAATGTCCTTTTCAGTTCGATTTCCGTGCCCGTGGTCTAATCACAGAGAGGCCCAAGAAAACGTCCTCAAAGTCTAAAGGCCAATCACGAGGAAGGGATTGTTTCCGCGGTCTTGGTCACAAAGGCGAGAGGGCTATAAGAAGTAAATTTTGCTTCCTTATAGAAACGCAACCATCACAAGATTTCGTAGATACCAAGCGCATCCGGGTCATCATTTGGGAGCAATAGAAGAAGGAAAGCTTTGTTTAGGTGGCGAGGGCTTGTGTTAGAGAAGAAATCGCATCGGTAAGAAACCCCATGTGAATCTTGAGAAATCACTAAGACATTTGTTCTTATTTAGAGATATTTATTTTGATGACGACAGATTTAGATGTGAAGGTAATCCTCTGATCGTATTGCCTTTTGGGACTTTGACATACTTAGATCTGTTTCAAGGTAACTTATTTTGAAATACTAGAAAAGCTTCACCTTCTTTCTATAGTTTATTACGATTGATAGGATGAAAAACATTTGAATTTTACTTATTGTAGGACTCCTTACATCCTTTAAAGCATACAAATATTACATGCAAAAATTCAAACATCACTTTTTGTAAATTACGTCACACATATTGCTTCTTTTTCTAATACTTTCCTTTTATTTAAAACATGTCGGTATGAACCGTTGGTCTATTTGGACGCGGTGGAATCGCCTACCGACCATTACTCTAGTACGATTCTTGAAACATTACCTTTGACTGCAGGAATGGTTGACTTTAAGGTCGCCCGATTTTTTTCTTGAAAGGTGGGCAAAGAAGAATCTTTAATTAAGGTACCCGAACTTTGGTTCTTATATCTATACGCAAATAATTCTTTACTGGACGAGTTTGCTCTTAAATTATTAAAGCTTCATCCCATGATCCCAAAGTAGAGTGCAAGTGTATATGAAAGTCAAATCCATGGAGATTTGGCCATCAATGCTCTAAACCTACTTTGTCATTTATACTGCGTGAGAGGATCCATAAGCGAGTTAGCGAGTTGGAAGTGAGAAGGATTCGTAACTACGAGCTGTCTGACTAGCTATATATTTTTTTATATAGACTAATTAATCAATAAATTTATTTTAGCAAAACATCATGTCAACTTACCACGCCAACGTGGCAAACGTAGGTTAGTTGAAAAAGTTGACAGTGACTGTTTGTCAGTCAAGAAAGAGTAGTTTCTTTTCTTTTTTTAATGTAAATACATGTTTGTTTCTTGAGTTGGCCCGCCAGCTATGTGGGAACTTTAAGTAGCATTCCAACCCAACGAGGCCATCAAAACTCAACCCTCTTTGTTAACAACTTGCTCTTTCCAAGTCACAATACCATGGTCAATCAATAAAAGAAAAAAAAAAAGTGTCGTCTCTTTCCATGCCATCGAGAATGAAGAAAGAAAGACGCCATTGACTAGTTGGAAATGACCAACTCAGTTTAGGCTGCGAATACAAAGTGTCGGGGGATTGAGATATCTAGTGATATACGTCTCTTTGTCATTTCCCTGTAATATTATTCAGCCAATCAATTTCTTTTATAGCAAGACGCATGTCGACAAGTTGTGAATTGTGTTGCCTTTGTTTTGTCTTGTCTTCGTTTGATGGTCATTTGCAATTATTTATCGAGCAAGTTGGACAGAACTACATGATGAATTTTGTCCTCATCATTTTCCCCTAGTATTATACAATTGTCCGCTAATCATTTTCTTAAATGCAAGTTATTCAGTGATGAAAACGGAACATGAGTATCTGGGTTGAGAGAGAGTTTTTGAACATTGTAAAAATTACCTTGGACCATCATATTAATATTAAGATGAATAGAATAGTTATTTAAACAATTAACAATCTCGGCAAATTAGTATTTATGGACCAAACTTACAAACTTAAAATTATTGCAAAATTTAATCCATCGTAGCTAGAAAAGAAGATGGGAGAAGCAATGCTGATACTGACAAACAAAAAGTATGGCTAATTAATTATTAATTATTTTCAGTCATAAAAGATATTTTAGTCAATTAATAATAAACATAAAAGGTGAAGAGAAAAGATGAGAGAGAACAAAGAAGGATGAATTAATGATTGACCTTGTCTCTGATCATAAATTGATTATTTGTTTAATTGACAATATAAGGTGTGTATCAAGCTAAAGAAGAGGTGGAAATAGCCCAGCCTTTTCTTTGTTTGGTACAAAGCAATAATATCTAAACTTTTATTCTATACACTTTCATCGTATAATTTAGAATTTCTCGCACTAAGAGGTAGCCGTTTTTTAATTTATCAGGGACATGGCATTTGTGGTGCCCTAAGAATTGATTATAATCCCTCATATAGAAAATATTAAATGGTCCTCAAGGACCTCAACCTCTACGTCAGCCACATTTCAAATTCATCTCTTCGAAACGAGAAAGTATTAAGTGATTAGGATGCATTATGTCATAGGCTGACGTGACATGCGTGTTGGTGATGCGGAAAAAAATTAACTCTCTCTCTCTATCCCCACCGTCCACAACCAGCTCCTCCATCTGCAGTCATTGGTAGAGTCATCGGAGCCACATCCAGGCCGACCATCCATGGTCGAGCCCTGTCATTGTGGTGGCTCGCACTCGTTGGCTGTCCATGACCGAGCCAACAACCCACTTTGTCGTTCCTTGCGGCCACTCCTTCATAAATGAACAAACTCCACAATAACTTGCAGCTCGTCCATTTGCTTCCCCATGCGGTCAAGCAAAGGTACAGACTTTCAAGTCAATCTCACTTTGAGACTATCAATGGCGTAGCCATTGAAGCATACGACACTAGAGTGAAGGTCCATCACATATAAAGGCCATCAAATATGTCTCTGTACGGATCTGGAAATGGGTGCTGCTCCAAATCTGTCCAACAACTCTTATTATGATTAGATGAAACCAACAAGCGATGCCGACAGTCATCCATGGCCATCGTTGATGTCGTTTGTCCAGATCTGGAATTTTGGGCACTCACAAAAACATGAAAACCGAGGTCCATGGTTGCCAGAGGAAACCTGGAAATCCGAGGTCCAAGGCCATCGGCGGGAGTCATCAGAGCTCATGGTGGAAATCCAAGGTCTTCGTTACAAAATCGCACATCGATTTCATAAAAATAACATACGCAAACAATCTACCTAGATAGAATATAATAATAAAAAACAAAATCAAAAGAACACACCAGAAAATTTGTTATTGAAATTCACCTAAACCTAAGTTACGTCTTTACGCAAAGGCACTCTACAAATTCACTAGGTAAAAAAAAATTGGAATACGGCAACGATCTTCTCTCAAGATCAAGGCAAAAAGAGATCAAGAAACATCATAAAAAAACTCGCTCTTTATTCTCTCTTTTGCTTGCCTCTTCATCTTCTTTTTTAGCATCTTGATGGTTAGCATGTAACTCTCACTGATATAAAAGTATAGCTTTTCACCTAAAAGCAAAATTAATAGAAAAGACAAAAAAACCCTTAAAAGATATTTGGCTTCACTCGCCAATAATCTCCCACTTAAAGACAAATACATCCGGTGCATCAAGCAAATTTACATCTATCTTCTTCAAAAGCTAGTAACTAAAAAACTTGTGCCTCTACAATACTCTTCACCAATTAACATTGAGTAATACCAATGGTAGTAGTACAACAAATATGTTTTTCTCTGTCTACTATCTTGGTGAACATGTCAGCTGGATTCTTCAAGCAATCAATTTTCTGTAGTTTCAACTCATTATCTTTCAATGTTGACTTAATGAAATGATAATGCTTCTTGATATGTCTAGTCCTTAAGTGATAAGTTGCATTTTTTGCTAAGTGCACTGCACTCTGACTATCACTTCGTAGTGTGCTCACAAGTTGCTTTTGATGTGCTCACAAGTTGCTTTTGATGTAATTCCTCCATATAATCTTGTAATTATATGATTTCATTGGAGGCTTCCAACTCCGCTTTTGTCATCGATAAAGCTATTGTTTTTTTGTAGTTGAGATACCCAACTCACTACAATACCTGCAATTGTAAAAACATATTCAATAATATTCTTACCACTATCTCAATCACCCAAGTGATTTGCATTCACATAACCCTATAACTCTAGAGATGTACCACTGTAACAAAGAGAGCAATTTGATATAACTGTTAGATGTCTTAATATCCATTTTATTGCGTTACAATACTCTTTGCTTCGGTTCTACACATATCGACTCACAACTCACATTGCCTATGTAATGTCTAGTCTCGTGCTCACCATGGAAAACATAAAGTTTCTCATTGCTAATGCATATAGAACTAATGTCATCTTATCTTTCAAAACTTAAGTACTCGGACACATGTCCTTGGAAAGTTTGAAGTGGCTTGCTAGAAGAGTCGCAGCCGGTTTTGCCTTATCCATACTAAATCTCTTTAACACCTTGTTCACATAATCTTCCCACGACAGCCACAATTAGGGGTGAGCATGGTCCAAGTTGGGCCGGTCCACCCCTAGCCCTAAGACCAACCTGCATAGTGCTGATTCTCAATTTTTAGGATCGAGGACCGACCCTATTAAGCTTGGGACTGAGGACCGAACCGACCCAGTGGGTTCGGTCCAGTTCCAAGGTCAACCCAGGACCAACCGATAATTTATTTATTTCATTTTTTGTACTATCTGAAAAGGCAATCGAGGACTGAATCGACCCAATGGGTTTGGTCTGGTTCCAGGGTCAACCTGGGACCAACCGATAATTTTTTATTTCATTTTTTGTACTCCCTGAAAAGGCATTTGAGGACCGGACTAACCCAATAGGTTTAGTGATGAGCGAGATCCACTTAGAGAGGAGAGTGACGAGCATCGAGTAGGGTGAGTGTCAAGCGTCAAGTAAGGAGCAACAAGCCAAGCGAGCATCAAGCGACGAACGGCACGAGTGTCCCAAAGCGAGTGAGGTGAGTGTCAAGTGGCGAACATAGAAGTTGTTTCTTTCGATTTTGGCAAATTGAAGATTAAGAGGACAAATAAGATAGAAGCGAATGAGTACTAGAGGAGGATGTCGTGAGGAGCTATTTATGCCATTTTGAACGCCGTGAGGACTCCTCACAAAAACATTTTCCTCCTTTGTAAATTATAGTTGTTGACGCAAAGTAAAAGACATTAAAATATCTAAGTAATTAAAAAATAGTGTAAAATTACTTGAACTCTTCACTAAATAACTATTTAATGTTGTTGACGCCATTTATTTTAGGGTTTTCTCTATATAAAAAATTATAAATAATATATTAGATATATAATATACATAGAATCAGGGTGGGTCCGGGTTGGACTGACCCTAAACTCCCAGACCGAGGACCAACCCGCATAGTGTTGGTCCAGGAATCCTAGAACCAAGGACTGACCCGGTCTCCTTGGGAACCGGACCAGGACCAGTAGAGTTGGGCCGGTCCAGGGTTAGTCCAGGGTTGACCCTAGACCGATGCTCACCCCTAGCCACAATTTCTTATTTTTCTTGTTCTTGATGATTTTCGTGGCTAAGATATTATTAGCTTCTTCCAAATCTTTCATAGCAAATTGCGATGCTAACATCTTCTTCACTTCTGTGATTCTCTTCATATTGGAGCTAGCCACACACATGTCATCCGCATATTAAGAGAGATATACAATATCACTATCGCAATATTCGCAAAAATATACACAATGATCAAACTCAAAGTGTGCAAATCTATTTTTTTTCTATGAAACCATTTGACTTTAAGTACCATTGCTACAGAGCTTTCTTCAAGCCACAAAAGCTTTTCTTTAAGCAGCATGCCATGTGCTCTTTACCTTTAATTTCATAAACTTAGGTTGCACCATGTATAAGATGAAGATCCTCCACTACAATTATACTTAGTAGAACTCTGATTGATGTCATTTTCACTACTAGTGAAAATATATCGGAGTAATTGATCCTTTTTTTTATAGAAAAGCCCTTGACCACAATCTCGCCTTGTATCTGATACTATCATGTGTTTCATTTTTAATCATGTACACCTACTTGTTTAACAAAATTTTTTTACCTATGGGCAATTTGGTCAACTCCCAAGTTTTGTGATGAAGTAACGATATCTCATCTTTCATAGCACTATCTCACCTCATGTGAGACGTGTCTTTTTTTGCCTCATCACAAGTATCCATTTTCCTAAATCTGTATATAAGACATGGTTTAAAACATAATTTGCTAAAAAAGGATAAAAAATTACCTATAGTTTTCTTACACATGTAGATCTCCTCAAGACAAGTACTTATGGGTTGTTAGTATGTTCCAGATTACTACGTTCCTCTTGAATTGCATCCTCATTAATAATAGGCTCACCTTGAACCTCTTCTCCGGTGCACTCTAATCTATTGGAATCATCTTCACATGCATTGTGTCCAGCTTAACATATTATGGTTTTACTGCATTCTCATACTCTATCTAACAATCCTTGTACATCTTTTCTTCATGGAATACCACATTCCAATTGTGGATGACTTTGTTATTCCCATAATCCCAAAGCCTATATCCATAGTCATCGCCACCATATCCAATAAAGATGCACTTCTGAGACTTAGCATTAAGCGTCTGCTTATCCTCCTTATCAATCAAAGCATATGGAGTACAACAAAAAAACTTTTAGATATGAATAATTAACATTTTTACTTGACCACCGCTCTTATGGTATTTCTCCACCCAACGCATTAGATGGACTCTTAACTGCATCAACTATGGCAGCCTATAAGTTTAATGCAAGACTCGCATGTAGTCTCATGCATCTCGCACGTTATAGAATAGTCTTGTTCATCCTCTTAGCTAAGCGTTTTCTTGAGGAATTTTAGGAATAGTCTTCAACACATGTATGCCATCTTGGCTCAAATATTCTGCAAATTAATTACTTTTATTCGTACCACCATTATTAGACTTTAGAGCTTTAATATGATAACCTGTCTTTTTTTCTACCATGGTTTCCACATTTTGAACATTCCAAATACTTTTGATTTTTCTCTAAGAGCATAGACCCAGGTTTTCCCTATTGCATCATCAATGAATGTGATAAAATATCTATTACCATGATAAGAGAGTTCCTAAGCAAGTCCCAACAAATTAGTGTGAGCTAACTCTAGCTTTTGGCCTTTATTTTTTTCCCCCATTCAATTGAAAATTTATCGCCTTTTGTTTTCCATAAGTGCAACTCTCATAAAAATCTAACTCAAGTTTTGCAAACTCGAAAGTAATTTCTTTGAGTATATCTGCTTTACACCATTTTCACCAAAATGTCCCAAACGATAATACCAAAGAGTAGACAAATCACCTATAGCCATTGTAGTTGCAATTATATCACCGATATTGTCTCCTTGGAGAAGGTAAAGTGTACCCGTACGCTTTCACTTGGCTAGTATTCTTGCCCCTAGGTTATCTTCCACTCTCTGCATTCAAAGGTTGTTACGAAACCTTCTTTGTCAAGTTTACTAGTTGAGATCAAATTTTTCTTTAATTCTAGAATATGTCTGGTTTCACGCAAAATTAGACATCCTCCACTTAAGATGTTCATAGTCACAGTTCCTTTTCCAACAATCGGATACATGTGGTCATTTCCCACAATCACTTGCCTGAAATCTCCACTGGCATAATCGGCAAAGGTCTCTTTGCGAGGTGCAATGGAAAAAAGCACTTGAATCAATAATTCACTTGATTGTCGTCAAGTCAAACCCTGTAGACAAACACAAGTTCTTTAGCAAAGGTTCATTACTAATCACATTAACTCATTGATTCTCATCTTGCTACCTTCTTTTTTTCTTTTTTCTTTTTTATAGGCTTCACATCGAAACATCTGGTGTCCAATTTGGTGATAAAATCAACACTCATCTTTTGCAACCTGCCTCCCCCTTAATTATGACCTACCGCGCTCACTGAATTTTTCTCTGCTTTTACTTCTTCCACGGTTTTCCATCGCTAGTGCCATCGAAAATGTAAATGCCAAAAAATTATCTCCACCTAAGACTTTTCTTCACATCTCTTCATCTGTGATACTGCTCATAGCATCATCTAGAGTCAAATAATCCTTTATGGTGCTTGAAATTCATTGCACCATGATGTTGTCACTTTCCGAAATGGAACATAAAAATAATAAAGCTTGAAGCTTCATATCCAGATTTATGCCGGTGAATTCCAACTGACCCATGACCTATGTGAAACTATTATTATCCACTACCATAGAACCTTTGTCAGGTAACTTCATATTAATTAGTTTCTTCAGCAAAAATACCTATTGATATGGATGGCTTCTCATAAAAATTCGTCAAAATATTCAGGGCTTCTTTTGCAACTTTTACTTCCACAAATGGTACCTTGTTTTTTTGTTGGCCCTAGACTAATTGCACTTAATGCCTTTCGATCAAGAATTTTCCGTCTTGATTCTACTGCCGAATCCACTTCTGCCATCTTGAGTTTTTCAACCCTCAAGTGGTGCATAGAGATCTTTTTGATAAATATAGTGCTCGATTTGGAGTTTTCACCATCTAAAATCCTAGCCATCAAAATCATCGATTCTAATTTTATCTTCTACCATACCATATGCTTTCAATTAAACATCACTGAAAAACCCTCAATGTTCTCGATTAGCCAACTTAGGCTCTGATACCAGTTGTTATAAAATTTCACGTCGATTCCAGAAAAATAACGCATGTAAATAATCTACTTAGGCAGAATATAATAATAAAGAACATAATCGGAAGAACACACCAGAAAATTTATTATCAAAGTTCACCCAAACTTGGACTACGTCTCCGCATAGAAACACTTTGTGAAGGCATTAGACTTTGAAGAAAATTGGAATACAGCAATGATATTCTCTCAAAATCAAAGTACAAAGAGAGTTAGAACTCTCACAAAGAAAAAATAACTTTTTCCACTCTCTTTTTCTCCCCTCTCTGTTTTCTTTTTTAGCATCTTGAAGGTTAGCGTCTAACTTTAATTGATATAAAAGTGTAGCTCTTAACCTAAAAGCAAAATTAATGAAAAAGACAAAAAAAAAAAAAACCCCTAAAAATATTTGGCTTCACTTACCAACAAACCACCGGTGGAGTTGCGGCGCTCGCAAGGATCTAGAAATCAGAGGACCATGGCTGCGGATGGCTAGGTATGAAAGTGCAAGTATGAACACCTAGAGGGGGGTGAACAGGTGTTTAAACGAAACATTGGCAAATATAAGCGGAATAAAATAAAGTTCAGGGAAGAGAATAAGAACACAAGGTTTATAGTGGTTCGGATCAAGCCTACATCCACTCTCCCACGCTAACAGCCTTCTGCTGGATTCCACTATGCAATCAACAAGAGATTACAACTTTGAGTGCAAATACTTAGTAGTAGATCACACTATCTCACTAAGTCACTCTTTTGGTATTTCTCTCATGATTACAAATGTTTAAGCTTACCAAACACAAGTGTATGATTGAAGTTCGCTAAGACTTTGGATTATAAATTCTACGCTTCGTCTTTTACTTGCTCATCGGTCATTGATCTCCTTAAATACTCCTCCATTTCCAAACTAGCCGTTGGACAGTATCTAGAGGATCGTCTTCCAATATACCCATTGGACAGATCTGTATCTAGAAGATTTGGTAGCCGTTGAGTAATAGAAGTAGAATCCCAAATTGATTCCAATCACCCATACAAACAGAATCTCGGTTTCCATAAGTAGAGCTTCTTCGTATGGAAAGTTTTTGTCTTCAAGATTTAATTGTCAATCAATTAGATTGAGTAAATCAAATCAATCTTGATGTAGAATCCAAACCAGATCACTAGCCGTTATATCTTTGGGGCTGGTGTTACAATCTGTCTCGTTCTGGATGTAAAGTCTGAGAGCAATAGACTTTACAATCTGAGTCTGAATATATTATGCTTCTAAATAGATTTAGCTTTAAGGTCTGGATAAGTTCAGCTTCAGCATATAGTTTGTCTTCTGGTTCTTCCAAGTATAGATTTTGATAATATCCTTTACATGTTCTACCATCTTGCATAATCTATTACTCAACCATCAAACATGTTAGTAGCCTCTGATTTATTTTGTTATCTTCAAAACATCATAAAGGATTTCCCTAACAAGGTATAGTGTAGAAGGGAGAGAAGGGAGAGAGAGAGAGAGAGAGAGAGAGAGAGAGAGAGATTTTTAATTTTTATTTATTCCACATAATCAAATCATGTCATTTTGTGATTGGATCTCAAAAAATGCATGCCATGTTTGCCTATGATGCAGTTGATTCTAACCATTGAATACTCTTCCCTTCACAAAAGAATAGTGCAAGTGTTCAAACTTGGCACGAGGATACTTAAGTGCCACAAGTTACAAAAAATACACTTAAGTGCCACTTTTTTTTTTTAAAAAATTAGACACCCGAGAGCCAAGTCCGACGACCTTAGCTCGAAATGCTACGTGGTGATTTTTTTGTGATATAACTCGCCTACATGGCTTGCCGAAGATTTGAGTCAACAAAAAGAGTCAAAACGACGTCGTTTTGCCTCTTTTTTGAATTTTAATATAAATATTAATTAACTTAAATTTAAAATTAAATTATTATTTAAAAAAAAAAAAAAAAAGAGGAGGAGATGAAGATTGCAGAAGACGAAGGCTCAACCCCGTCGCCGGCAATGGTTGGTGACCGTGAGGGGAGAGTAGGTCGGGGTCACCGGCCCCGGCCCGGCCAAACAAGCGACAAGGGTCGCCGGCCCTTGCCTAGCCGGGACCCAAGGGGGCCATTTACTCGCTCGGGGAGAAATGGTGTTTTCATAAATTCGGTTATTAAATTTAGTTTTGAATTTAATTTAATTAATATTTATATTAAAATTCAAATTCGAGACAAAACGACATCGTTTTTTTTTTTTTTTTGTTTTTCTTTCCATGTTAGCTTGCAAAACGACGTCATTTTATACTTGTCTCGCCGAAAAAACACCACGTCAGTATTTTGATTTTATTTTTCACCATTGGCACTTAACTGATCATTCTTGCTCCGTTTTTGGCATTTAAGTATACATTTATGAACTTTTGGCACTCAAGTGTCCTCCTATGCCAAGTTTTGGCACCCCATGTCAAGTTTTGGCATTCCAATGTCCAGCTCCTCTCTTTCCTTTGAAAAGCTCACCAACCCAACCTCATCGTCTTCATCAAGAATCAACTATGGGGAAGAGGAGACAAAACGTTGAATCACCCTCTCCCACACCCTCCCTTAGTCACTTTTCCACTCCTCCGACTTTGAGTTCACCATCCATCTCTCCTCCCGCTCCTCCTCCACCCTCTGCGTCACCTACGAGCTCTTCTACAAGGGCTAGCTCCTCCCCCTCTAGCTTCCAACCACTCCTTCTCGCCTCCTCCTAGACCTCATACTCCGCCACCACCACCTCCTCCTGCAACTCCTATGGCAGCTCCACCACCTCCTCCGACCATATCTGGTCGAAGGACGCCAACAATAGCCACGGACAAGCGTCTACACCGCTCATCCAAATCTAGGTCTAGAGAACTCGAGATGTGGAGACCAACCCGTCGCCAGGCTCGGTTGCCTGTTGTTGGGGCTTGGACGAGTGGCGAAGGTCTCCAACTTCTTCATCTTCGGCGGCCCTTACCCGCAACAGCCTCGTAACCATTTCAAAACATGAGAAGATGATGGTTCACCATTAATCGAGTTTGGATACTGGACGATAGAACTGATGGGAGAGAAATCTGAAAAGTGGGCTTGCTCAAACATGGGGTAAGGTCCAGGAGCACCCAATGTTTTCTATTCAAATCCAGATGATGGATGTTACAGACATACAGACATGTACCAGCTGTCAAATGTGATTTGTGTAGAAAATTATGCACATAAACAACTAATCAATTAATAAGGATCGGATCCATATATGACTGTAGAACACTGAGATTGATAAGCACAACGGAATAAAACATATCTGTTTGAGCCATTGCTTCACTTGAAGAAAAATATATCACTATGATAATTAAAGATCTATTAGAATGCCAGATCTTCCTCTCTATAACCTATTTCAATATAGCAGTTTTCAATGGGATTAAAGTCGCTGATAGGTATAACTGACCCTTTTTATAGGTTAGAGAGGGGACCTAGCAAACCCTAATCAACCGCGTGTCAACTGGGTCCTTCCCATTACGGGCTTCAGTTAACACAATTGCCTACATTTTGATGCTCAACTAGGCCCGTTATTAATAGATGCCAATACCCAACTCAATGAGATCACTATAGGGTTCAACAAATATTGGAAATATCCATTTACCCGATTATTTAAAATATAAAATTGATTAATTAATGTAAGCCCATATTATAGAAAATTTTCAACATTCTCCCACTTGAGCTACATTACTTAATTTATATTATTTGAAAAAAAAAAAATATTGAAAACGACACTATCGAGTTAATAATTGAAAATTTTGTTTTATGTGACCACAACTTTAAAAAATAATATTCCAATAATGGCATCTCAAAAAACAATCCAATCCTATATAATCTCAGTATAGGACTATGGAGATCAATGTGTTAAGAAAATACCACCACACATGACCTTCCATAATCACATAAGCGTTATATTTTCATGGATCATGAGTCTAGTAGTGCAGTAAGAAATAGTGCTAATGTGATCAAAATATGCAATATCTTATTGGTCTTCAATGCAATTTCTCAACAACATGAAGCTGCATTAGCACAATTTCTAAACAACATGAAATTGCATGACTATGTCACAATCCAACATGAGATCTCATAATCAGTGACATCCAGTCATTTTTAAACTAAAATTTGTTTAAAGATACTGTTTTCTACTTTCATTTCTCAGTCAATAGAAGAAAAGATAACAATAGAATCAACAATATTGATTATTAAAAATAAATACTTTAATAGACATCATAAAAGTATCATTAGTTTGCATATAACTATAATATCCTGAAAAATAAATTATATAACTCCCACTGACAAAAGAAATCAAAAGAATCTAAAGCACTCATATTCTTTACATGTTCTTTAAACAAAATGGGTCGTAAGCCTTTTGTTAGAGGATCAGCCAACATGGACTCAATTCTGATATTTTCAATCACAATATCTCCCTTTTTGACCATGTCCTTAACAGTATAATATTTGATCTCCATGTGTTTGGACGCATTGCTGATCTTGTCATGCTTAGAATAAAACACAACTATAGTATTGTCATAGTAAATCACCATAGGTCTAGTAATAGAGTCCACAACTCACAACTCTGAGATCAAGTTTCTGAGCCAAACTGCTTGAATTGACGCGCCGTAGCACGCTACAAATTCAACATACATTGTAGAGTTCGTAATCAAGGTTTGCTTTGTGCTCTTCCAAGAAATAGCATCTCTAGCCATCATAAACATATATTCAGAAGTTGATTTTCTATCATATGAACAACTAGCAAAATCAGCATCTGAATATCTAATCACCTTTAGGTTTCTAACTCTACTATACACGAGCATGAAGTCTTTTGTTCATTGTAGATATCTCATCACCTTTTTAACTGCAACCCAATATTCATGACCTGGATTCGACAAATATCTTTCAAGAGTATTCATAACAAAAGCAATATCGAGTCTAGTACATACTTGTGTATACATAAGACTAGCAACTGCACTAGCATATAGAATATTCTTCATGACTTCCTTTTCAACATTATTCGTGGGGCATTGTTCAATACTCAATTTATCTCCTTTCACAACAGGAGCTTCACCTGACTTGCAAGTCTGCATATTGAATCTTTTCAAAACACAATCTATATAACTTTTCTGAGATAACCTCAAAACCTTCTTAGATTTGTCACGATGAATCTCAATGGTTAGAACAAAAGAGGCTTCCCCAAGATCTTTCATATCAAACTTTGTAGATAGAAAACTTTTTATGTCATTCAATAGATCAACATTACTGCTAACAAGTAAAATGTCATCTACATAAAGTACTAAGAAAATATATTTACTCCCACTTATTTTCATGTAGATGCATTGATCAAACTTGTTTTCTTCAAAGCCAAACGATCTCACAACTTTGTGAAATTTCAAGTACCACTAACGTGATGCTTGTACGAGCACCTAGAGGGGGGTGAATAAGTGATCAAAGAAGTTTTTGCGAAACGTAACAAAATAAATTAGTCTTCAACAATTAATAGAGTGAAAGAGCGAAGACAATAAACAATTGTATAAAGCTGCGATGTAAAGTAAAGAGATTAAGGATAGAAAATCAAGACTCTAGGTTTATAGTAGTTCGGCTTAGACCAAGCCTACGTCCACTCTCCTGCACTGACAGCCCACCGGCTGGATTTCACTAAGAATCAAAAGAGAATTTACAGTCTCACGTCCTTGATTCCACGGTGTGGAGACTCTATTACACTTCCTCAAGGTCTCACAAATATCTAGACTCTCTTTTGAGTACAAATAGAGCGCAATGAATAAGATCGCAAAGAATAAAGAGCTTCAGACTTTGAAATTTTTCTATTGAGCACTCTCGAACAATTTAAGCGTCTTCCTTATATACTCCTTCATGCCTTCATTACCGTTGGCACCTTCCAAATAAGTTCTTCCAATCAACCTGTTGGATAGAATCAATTAAGGAGATCTCAAGCTAATCAAGGAAAATGACGATAGTCCACCAATCATGCTCGCCCATACAGGTTTCCATAAGTAGAACCTTCCAAGTATACTTCACGGATCAAATGAATCTAAGTTACTCGAATTAATACGAATAACAGATCTTGAGATGATGTCTCCAGATCTTCCTTAACCACACGAATCAAAACCTTAAAGATATACTCGTCTAATTCAATCGAATAATACTTTTTCTTCGTCGGTCTGGAAACTATCAATGAAGGCAGACTTTGAATCTTGAGTCTGGAGGTCTTCAGACTTGATGTTAGAGTCTCCAAGTCTTCAAACTAAACTGATGGAAACGTTTTATCAACTTCAAAACAACTCGAGAAGTTTTCTCCAACAACATCAACTAGATTTAATTCAAAACAAACCAACAACTCACCTTGGTGACTTTCTTTTCTTGCTTTTAGCCAAGCTTGGAACTTGTAGCAATTGGCTCTCTTGTGACCCTGCTTCTTGCAGTGAAAACACTTGAAATTCTTATCTCAATTTCTCCCATAGTTCCCATTTTTCTTGAAGTCTTGCCCTTTCTTTGGACCATGAGCATTTGACCCTTTAAGCTTCCTTTTGCCTCTAGATGAACTCAACTTGCATTGGCAGTTAAGTGGGCGGACTCATATTTCTCATTCTTTAATTCATCTTCCTCGGTCACATTTGGTAATCAAGGAATTAATGCTCCATGTCTCATTCTGAACACTATAAGCAATCTTAATCTGGCTAAATTTAGCTGGCAGAACATTCAAGGCGTGATACACAATATCATTTTCAGAAAGAGCAATTTCATGGGCCTTAAGTTTGGACTGAATGTGGACTATCTTCAATATAAATTCTCTAACACCCATAGCAGCATCATATCTCATGTTCGTTAACTCACTCAGCAAGTTCCTAGCTTCAGCCTTATCTGAGACTCTATATCTTTCTCCCACTACTTCAAGGAACTGTATGGCATTTGTATTTTTCAGCAAACCACTAATGAGATGCTTAGCAATGGACCTCTTCATAGCAATGAGGCTTAGTCGGTTAGATTTTTCCCAACTAGCATAATGGGCCTTTTGATCTGCAATACTTTGATCATTGGGCCGGGCAGGTTCATCCTCATGTAGAGCCAAGTCCATATCAACGATGCCTAGAGCAAACTTCCATCTCTTGAAGTTTGATCCAGTTAACATTTTAACCGTGTCATTGTTATTATTTATAGCAAATGTAACTATTTGTCACACATAATGCAATAAGATCAATTATGGGCAATAAGCAATTCAACAAAAATAATTAGTACATTATAAACTCCCATTTGGGCAAAGTGTATAATGCACTATTATTTTTCACAGCATGATGTTTATAAAGCAACAACAAGGAGAATTATTGTCAAGGATCCATCCCCTTTGGACAGACAAATCCTTTAAATCATACATCTCCATAATATCAATATAGAGAGGAATTACATATAATTTTCAAAACATTTATCCCCTTTGGACAGATAAATACTTTTCAATTATACATCCCCATCTTTCAAATTTGGGAATTAATCTTCATGCTATTAATATACACAATAAGCCCTTTTGAGAGAGTAATTATATATTTTATCAATAGAGAACTCTAAAAATTTATGCCCAAAATTCATCAAATAATATGAAGCACTTTACAACATGTGCTTCCAAATATCATATTGCATTTTTCAAACAACAATTTTTGCCACAAATTATTTAAAAAAATTATATTATTATTATATAATATTATTTTAATATTTCGGACCACTCGCAGGCCCAGGACCCGCGAGCAGCCCAAATCGGACTGCGGGTAGGACCCGTGAGTCCTAAACCCTCACATGGCCCACTCCTTTTTTTTTTTTTAATTGAGAATGGCCCATGTGTGTAGGAGCCCATCTCCCTTTTAATTGAAAATTGGCCCATGAAATGGGCTGCTTAAACTAATGGCCCAATATTCTGGGCGTGAGCCCAGAATAAGAAATTAAAAAGAAATATGGGTGGCCCAGGCGAATCAGAAAATAGGGCTTCTAGCCCAGGCCCGGCTGGACTTCAACCTCCAGCCGGGTCCCGAATTTCTGCAAACCGGGTCACACGACCCGGTTTCGACCTGAAGTTGCAAAAAACACAAATTAACTTGATTTTTAATGAAATTTCTCTATGGTACTTGCATATAACATCAATATAATTGACTAAAATGAATTAAACGAAGAAAAAACGAGTAAATCGTCCACATACAAGCTTCAAAGTTTCGGATCTAAACCTCCATGGCCGAATTTCGGATTTCTTAAATTTAAGCCCTAAAAACTTACTTTAATACAACAAAAGGATGCTTATATATATATATATAACAATACCCATGCAACAATTTACAATGAACATCAATCAATTGCAAGTAATTTGAAAATTCTAGAACTTTTTCATGTGTAAACCCTAGAATTTCAAATTTGAAATTCTCTCTCAATTCTTAACGAAATTGTACAAATTATATATGGTTAAAAATATATTGACATGTAAAACAAAAGCCCTATGGTTTCAAGATCAATAGAGCAAAAAATCCATACAAAAAAATAATGCCCATATTCGGCTCAAAGAGGAAAATTTCGAATTTTTCCATAATTTTTTATTGGGTTCTACAATCATATATGATATGCTCTATTATCACATGTAGAAAATTATGCACACAAACAACTAATCAATCAATAAAGATCGAATCCATATGTGATTGTAAAATATTGAGATTGATAAGCACGATGGAATAAAACATATTTATTTGAGCTATTACTTCATTTGAAGAAAAATAGATCACTCTGATAATCAAAAATCTATTAGAATGTCAAATCTTCATCTCTATAACCTACTTTGATATAACAGCTTTCAATGGGATTAAAGCCATTGATAGGTATAACTCACCATTTTTATAGACTAGAGATGAGACCTAACAAACTCTAATCGACAGAGTGTCAACCAGACCATTCTCATTACGAGCTTCAATTAACACAATTGCCTATACTTTAATACTCAACTGGGCCCGTTATTAATAGATGTCAATACCCAACTCAATGTGATCATTGTAGGGTTCAACAAATATTAGAATTTCCATTAACCCGATTATTTAAAATAGAAAATTGATTAATTAATGTAAGCCTATATTATAGAAAATTTCCAACAATTTGTTCACTATTTAAAAAAAAAAAACTAATTGCTTTGCTGCAAAATCGTGAAATGAAAAAAAAAGTTTTAAATTTTTAATTGTTGAGAAATGGTTCTAAACAATTCTACCTGTAAATACTTAAAAGAATCGACAATATGCGTGTCGTAATGTCTCTCCTCATGCTTTGGATTTAAAACGGAACACGGTTGAGCTTTCTCTCATAAACACTTTGAGAACGTGGAAATATGATGGTGACTGCAAAATTTGTTGGAGCCCTCGAAGAGACATCCCCATTTTCCAGAAACATAAAGTAAAGAAAACACGGACAACAGGAAATAATAATTGAAAGAAATTTAGCACATCAGCACGTAGTTGATCAATAACAACGTGTCGTTTGTCCTCATAAGAACATCTGCAAATAGTCCACGTAGAACAGTAACGTGTTGCTTGCGTGCACTCGCAGAAAATGTCTGTTTTTTTGTTTTTTGTGCGTGCATGCACTGTGCTTCTCTCTCTCTCTCTCTCTCTCTCTCTCGTCGTTGGATTTGTTTCGTCGTTCGCATTGTTTTATCAGTATACTCTTCCTTCCTTTTCGTACATCGCGAGTGATTAGTTCTGTTCTCTGTCCCGTTTCCTTGACACAGATTTGTTCAAGCAATTAATCATTGGAGGCAACAACAAAAGGAACAAAAGAGGAGGGTAAAGGAAATTCTAGATATTAAAGAAGCAATTATGGCTGAGGCATTTGCTACCTCCGTTGGATCGAATCTTGTTTCGAAACTAGGTGAGTACCTGTTTGCTCCCATTGGACGCCAATTTGGATACGTGCTGTGCTACAAGAATTATCTCCAAGATCTCGAAAATGGAGTTGAGAAGCTGGAAATTTCGACAGAAAGGGTGCAGCACTCTGTCCATGAAGCCGAGAATAATGGAAAACGTATAGAAAATGATATTCAGAAGTGGCTGGAGAGTGTGGAAAATGAGGCCACGGAAGCACGAAACCTATTAAAACATGGTGAAAGTGCAAAAAATGCTTGCTTCTGTGGGTGGCTTCCTAATCCCATGGTGCGCCATCCAATTGGCAGGAAGGTGAAGAAGATGACTCAAGTCATCAAGGAACTCCAGGATGAAAGCACAAAAAACATCTTCCAGAAGGTCTTCTATGAGGATACTTTGATAGGCAGTGTCACTGCTCCCGCTTCCTCTGCAAGATTTGTTGACAAGAAAGAAGATGTCCTAGAGTCGAGGGCTTCCATCACAGAGGATGTGATGAAGGCAATAACTAATAACAAGGTTTGTGTGATTGGGGTGTATGGACCAGGCGGGGTTGGCAAGTCCAAGCTTTTGGAAGACATCGAAAGGAGAGTTAAAGAAGACAAGCTATTCGATGTGGTTGCCACGGCAAATGTATCACGCAATCCAGATCTAAAAAGAATTCAGGGAGAAATCGCTTATGCACTGGGTCTGAAGTTAATGAATGATGAACCTACTCGTGGTAGAGCAGATCGCTTGTGTAAGAGGTTAGAGAGAGATTCTCAGAAAAACATTCTCATAATTTTAGATAATTTGTGGGAGAAGCTAGAGTTGAAAGAAATTGGAATCCCTTGTGGATACGATAACAAAGTAAGAGGTTGCAAGTTATTGCTAACGTCTAGGTATCGAAATGTTCTGCGCAATGACATGGTCTCTGATCGAGAATTCGGACTCAATGAGCTAAAGCATGAAGAAGCACGAGCACTTTTTGAATGGACTATGGCGGACAGAGTTAAAGATCCGGAGTTTGAACCCTTGGTAGATGGAGTGGTCAAGAACTGTGGAGGCTTGCCACTTTTGATTGTTTCGTTGGCGAAAAAGTTGAAGCATGGTGATTTGGCGGCATGGAGGAATGCTTCGACCAATATAGAAGGGTCCGACGTAAAATCAATAGTCGAACTAAATTACAATGACTTAAAAGATGAGAGGATCAGATCATTATTTTTGATTTGTGCTATTACATCCGGGAATATTCTAATGAGGGATTCCCTTGTCTACTGCTTGGGTTTGGGTTTATTTAAAAGATTCAAGACCATTGAAAACGCTAGAGATAGGTTGATTATGGATGTACATAGCCTGCAAGACTCTTCTTTGTTACTAGATAGTGATGACATGGAAGAGCTCAAAATGCATGACATATTTGTTGACGTCGCCATCTCTATTGCTTCCACTCAATGGAACGCCTTGGTTGGGAGGGAGGATTATGGGTTTAAAGAATGGTCAAAGGACGAGCTCAGAAAATGCACCGCGATATCTTTCCCTCGTGTTGGCATTGATGAGCTTCCTGGAAGATTGGATTGCCCAAACTTGAAGATGCTTCTATTATTAGAAGACGACTCGTCTCTCGAAATTCCTGAGTCATTTTTTGAATCTATGGAGAAGCTCCAAGTCTTGGACTTAAGTGGCTTTTCTTTCACCTCTCTACCTTCGTCGATTGAGTTTCTTGAAAACCTTGAATCGCTATGTCTTGATGGCTGCTTTCTGGAGGATGTAACTGTTCTTGGAAAGCTGAAAGGATTGCAGTTCCTAAGTTTCCGTTTCTCTTTGATCTTCCGGCTGCCCAAAGAAATAGGCGAACTAACAAAATTGAGATTTTTGGACGTGACAGGGTGCGCCGGGCTCAAAGTTATCGAACCTGGTATGCTTGGAAACTTGGTTAATTTAGAAGAACTGTACATGGAAGGCAGCTTTGATCAATGGGAGGCCGAGGATGAAGCACCGCGAAGCAACGCCAGCCTGGCTGAGTTGAAGAACATGAAAAAATTAAGCACTTTGTACATTGCCATTCCTTATTCTGCCAATCTCTCAAGAGACCTGCCATTTGGGAAATTGAACAAGTATAAAATCCAAATTGGGGACGTTTGGGATTGGTCAGACGAATACCAAGAATCCAGAACTTTAAAGCTGAAGTTGGATTCGGGAAATCTTCTTTTTAAAGAGTGGGTGTTGGAATGTTTGCAGAAAACGCAAGATCTCCACTTGGAAGGATTGCAAGATGGCATCAATAGCTTTCACGATTTGCATGTCGAAGGATTTCAGGAATTGAAGCATTTTCACGTACAAAATAACCCCTCATTTCAGTATGTTGTTTGCTCCACAGAGAATATCCATTGCACTGCATTTACTCGATTGGAATCTTTGTTTCTCGAGAATTTGAACAACTTGGAGAAAATTTGTCACGGTCGTCTTGCCCCAGAATCCTTCAGCAACTTAAAGATTGTGAAAGTGGATAACTGTAGTAAAATCAAACATTTGTTTCTGAAGAGAATAATATCACAGCTCGAAGAGATTGAAATAAGCAAATGCCACTTGATGCAGCGAATTGTCGCAGATATTGAGGGAGATGCAGACGGGGATGAAATAGATGATGATACCGAAGTAAAATCATGCAACTTGCGTAGGCTCATATTACAAAACTTACCAGAAATGATGAGTTTCTGTAAAACCGCAGACCATTCGATCAATTTCTTCAACTCGCAACAGGTATGTAATTTGTTTTTGAAATTTTGTGGATGGATACGTGAGAGTATAATAGGACATAGAAAAGTCGGATAAATAATTTGTTTTTGAGATTATTTTCCATAATAATTAAGACAAACAATTAATTAAGATCGCAAAATGGAATTGCTATGTGATACGTGAATACACATATACATTTGTACATTAGTTAATCACATCTCACTTTCTTTGTGTTATGTTATCAACATAACGAAGGAAGCACTGTACGATGTATAGAACTTTTAAATAAGCTAGAAGTTTATCATTGCTTAATGGTAACATCGAATCTGTGTACACAAACATTTATGGATATATTCATAAGTTGAAGGAAGGACATACGCACTATATAAATTTTATGACCTTTATTTAATAATGAATGAAGATATGCAGAATTAATTCTACCCGATTGATTTAAGTGAAAGAAAAGAACCATAAAAAATAAAATAAAAAATCAATAGGTGAATTTAACTACAGTGATTATGTATATAACAACCGATTTAATTTATTATAAATTTGCAATTTCAATCGTATGATACATCAGCCTTGTAGTAGTTAAGACGATTAAGCTGTTTTTTTTCTTCCCTCAATGATTGTAAAGGGTTGTGGTACGTAATGGAACTGTTTTATTAAGACAAATGAAAATTCTAATATAGTATTCGATAGGCGAAATTGTTTTTGTGACCTTGGTACATTCATTTAAGCTAGTGGACCTTTTGTGGTGATTTAATCTACCACAAGTCTTTGTTCTACCCACTCTTCTAATGTTACTAGTAAAATTTATGTGCATTGCACATGTTTAATTTTGTATAATAAAATATCACTTGAAAATATTAATTAGAAACATATTTAACATTCATTTGTGCACTATCGCTTTGATTTAACAATTGCTTTAATTGTTCTATAAGTATAAAACAAAAATAAAATAAAATGGAAACCCTTTTTAATATTATTTTTGAAAATTATTTTATCATGTGAGCGAAACCTGAAAGCATGATGCTAGACTAAAATCATTTGCTGAATTAAGCAATTCATTTTTCTTGGCTTCATAAATAAAATTTGCCACATAAAGGAGCTCTTTGATAAGGAAGCGCATCTTAGGTCCTTATATAGGTAAAATTCCCCTTAATGATATTGATTTTGATGCCCAGAAGGGGCTTTTGGGGTCAGTTCATGGTTCTAATGGCCAATCATAGATCTTACAGTGATGAATTATTTTTGGCCAATGTGGTATACGTTCCGCATTACATCTAGTTAGGAATATTGGATCCTATAGTGCTACGCATGAGACAACAAAATCTTCTTACTACTTTAGTATTTCTCTCATAATTTACAATAACTTTCTACTTTCAATATTTTGATAAGAGATGCATTTTTTTAAAATACTTTGGACAAAATGACATGCTCAGTATTCGACCAAATAAAAATTAAAAGTATAGTTTTCTCGTTCGTCAATTTAGTTCATGACTATTTGGTAGAAAATAATTCGTTTGAGCTATTATATAAAATTATAGATTTCAATTGATCTTATGCCATAAATTTGGAAAATTTAGTCAGAAAGCACAAAATGTGAGGGTAAATTTAATAACCTCAATAATTCAGGGACTATGAACTCTGTCTTATTTTTACATATTCAATGGAGTCCCAAGTACATAATAGCTAATAATAAGTGTAAAGTTGATAAATTTCAAAGAAGAATAGGGTAAAATTAAAAATCACTACTTCTCTTTTTCTTCCATTATGTTTAAATCTAATGTATGAGATTACTTCCTTTATTATTATTTTACATGCAACTCATATTTCTTGTAATAAGCATTATTATGAGATATTGTGGGGTTATTCACTTTTCGCAGCTAATAAAGCTACAGAGTTTGGAAGCCATAACCATTGAAGGATGTCAATTAATACAAGAAGTAATTGACTTGGACGGACTGACAGGCTATGGGCAAGTCGAGATTCTATCACATTTGAGAGAATTAACCTTGAGTGACTTACCAAATTTGGGACGGATATGGAACAACAATCCACGAAGAATATTGTGTTTCCGAAACTTAAGAACACTCAAGGTGCAAAACTGTGAGAATCTGAGGTTTCTTTTTTCTTCTTCCATGGCCAAAGCACTGGGGCAAATAAAAGAAATAGAAATAGTGAGTTGCAAATTAATGGAGGAAATTATTGACGTGCAAAAAGAGGAATTGGAGGAAGTTGTAACCACTGACACTTTAGAGTTCCCTCTGTTAACCTCCTTATCTCTTGAGGAATTGCCAAATCTCACATCATTCTCTCATGGAAAGTATTGTATTCATTGTCCATCCTTAACAAAACTAATGATATCTAAATGCCCCAAAATGATGACATTCTCTTCATTCAAAGGAAAGCAACAGTCGATGAGAGCTGATGACTCTGGCTTGTCCTTGCCTAGCTTCTTCAATGAAAAGGTCAGCATCTATAGTATTTTTCTTGTGGATCATTCCTCTAATTCTAGTCAGTGAAGCAATATAGTAGAAACTGGATCATTATTCTGTACCAAAAATTTGGCAGTCTTGTGGTGGAAAAACTAACTCACTGCTGGTCATTCCCAAAGTTGCCCCTGAATTTCGGCATAATAAAATTATGTACCAAAAATTTCAGTCATTCTACATGCTCGATGTTTTCACGCAGGTTCTTTTTCCAAGCTTGGAGGAATTGAAGCTTTCATCCATGTGCCAATTAAAGAGGATATGGCACAATCAACTCCATGGACAGTCCTTCTGCAAACTGGCATCCCTCGCTGTTGAATTTTGTGAAAATTTGTCACATATTTTTACATCAAATTCAGTGGATAGGTTGCAGAGCCTGAATAAAATTGAAGTGGTCGGTTGTCCCTCCTTGGAAGCATTATGCGAACCGGTATGTCTCAGCTTTGAAAAAGGCAAAAACCATTAGTATCATATCCCAATTTATCCGACACAAATAGAATTATGGAACAAAAATCCTCATGGAGTCCTTTACCCTTTTAAAGGTCCCCAAGGTGAAGTGGGGTCAAAACCTAGTAAAAAAAAAAAAATCCTTGAGGAGCTTTTACTAGGTGTATGATACATATGCTAGCAACTGAAAATATAGAACGAAAGTGCATGGCAAGGTTGGTCAGATAGCAAGAAAGGAGTGAAAAACGAGAGAGAGAGAAAGAGAGAGAGAGAGGAGAAAAATCAGTAAAGATGGTTGGAGAATCATGTCATACATCAATCTCCACACTGAATAATCTCACAATCCACAAAAGGGAGATTTGGATATGCACCTTGGAAGTATAAGGCTATTATAAGTTTGTACAAATTTTAGCATCATGAATTTTTCTCTTCGTGAATGATCAATAGGAGAAATTACATTCCTGAATTTATTAAATTTCATAAGGTGTTTCAATAAATTCATCCATATTAGTTAGTAGAATTTTACTCCACTCACTTCACTATTCTCACAAGTAGAGTCTTTATTTAACTCTTCAAGACATTGAGAGTACTTATCCATGCTGTTTTGCTCATTAGGGGTGCGTTTGTTTGTGTTTATGTTCAAAAATTATTCCAAAGGGAACAGAAATAGAAAAAACCATCTATGTTCAGGGGAACAATTTTTTATCGAAAAACGCGTTTGGTAAACTTGTTTCGGGAATAAAAAAAGAACAGGAACACGTTTGGTAAATTTGTGTTCTTTTTTTTGTTTCTTTTAATTTTTTAATATTTTTATTTTATTTTTCCTTTTTTTCTTTCTTTTTTTTTTTTCTTTTTTTCTTCTTTTTTGGCCGGTTGCGGACCTCGGCCATGGCCGGCGACCGGCCGACGAGGGCCGGCGGCCTTGCCCGGCCACGGCGGGCTCGCCCCCGGTGAGGCCGAGCCTCGCCATGGTTGGGCGAGGCTCGACCTCGCCTTGGCTGGGCAAGCTCGGGCTCGCCTAGATTCGACGAGGTCGAGCTCGCCGGCGAGCCTCGCCTAGCCACCGCTAGGTCGCCATCGCCCGGGCGGTGGCCCGGCCGAGGCCGAGCCTCACCGGTGGCTGGGTGAGCCCGAGGTCGTCAGTCATGGCCGAGGCCGGCGCTCGGCCAAAGAGAAAAGAAAAAGAAAATAAAGATAAGAAAATAAAGAAGAGAGAGAAAATTTGTTTATCCAAATTGTTCCGTAAACAATAAACAAGTTTTTTTTGTTTTTGTTTTCCAAATTTGTTCTCGGAAACAAAAAAAAAAAAAAACAAATTTGGGACAAAAACGCAAACAAACGCGTTTCCGTTCTTTTTTTTTTTTTTCCCAAGAACAAAAAGACAGAAAATCTGTTCATGAACAAAAAAAAGAAATACAAACAAACAGCCCCTAGGTAACTGATTTTGGACCGTTTTCATATCTTCCTTATAATTTTTATTGAATCTATTCAATTCTCATCAAAATTGTTGAAATATTCTTTCAGATCACTAAAATTTGTTTAACCTCTTCAAGATTCTTAAGGATTTATAATAATCATAATCATGGCAATAGTTGTGTTGCTCCTAACAGTCAAAATTATTAGAATAACACGATAATCACAATAATGACAATAATTGCCATACCGATCAATGTAATAATATTGATAACCCCTATGCTTTTTAAATGTCAATAATAATGGATTTAATATATATTGCAACACTATTCAAAGAGAAAATTATACCAAACATAGAGTGGCTCCAAATCAGCAAGCATGGTGGCTAAGGCATAAATGCCATATATGTTCATCAGCATATCAGATAAGAAATGCATTTGTGGAAACTAAAATAAGTACCATAGCATGTGCCTTAGGTCTAGAATAGTTGCAAATGTACTCGAAGCAAAGTTCTAATACCAATTAATGTTGAAGAGATCCAGCTCAAAGGCCAATTGATGAAGAACAGATCTAGATCCAATACCAACTAATTTCAAACAAAAGCATATAGAAAGTTAGGTTTAAATTCGTGGAAAGTGGAAGAAAATCAGATAATAAGAAAAAAAAAAAAAAGGGAGAAACTAGAGAGAGATGAAAGAGATAGAAAGGCTAACACAGGCAGGGAAAAAATATGTATAAGCAATTCTACTAATCAAATCAATTCAACATTAGATCTATAGAAAATTAGTTTCCCGGTCTACATTTATCGGAAATTTCAATAAGAGAGTTAAATTATTAAGAGAAATAAATCAATATCAATATCAATATCAATATCCTAAATATTCAATTCGAACAACTGAACTAAATAAAGAAACAAATCAGCTAGTGGTTGGAGAATCCCGTCCAACATCAATTGAACAGTACATACCTGCCCGCTATCGTTGTCAATTTATGTTAGCCATTGTTAAGTTTCAAAAGGCCCTAAATGCAATATATCTTCATGACCATATCAGATTAGAAATGCAAGTGTAGAAACTAAATAAGTACCAGGGCATTGGCCCTCGGTCTAGAATCATTGCACAATGATAAGATGTACTTAAAGCAAAATTCTGATACCAATTAATGTTGAACAGATCTAGCTCAAAGACCAATTGATGGAGAATAGTTCTAGATTTGATGCCAACAAATGTAGAACGAAATCACATAGAAAGTTGGGTTTAGATTTGCTGAAAATGGAGGAAAATTGAGATAAGGACATCGTAAATTTCGTAACTTTCGTACGGCGCTCACTTGAATGCCATAATATTTTTTTCGATAATTTGAATGTCATAACTTATATACGGCGCTTAGTTAAGTACCATAATTTTTTTCTGATCATTTCAATGCCCTATAAATTTTTTAATTGATTACTTATGTACCATAACTTTTTAAAAATATTCATCATAAATGCTATGTCATGTCGGATTTTGACACTTGGGTGAACATTTTTAAAAGAAATTTACACTTAAGTGATCGATTGAAAATTATGCTATTCAAGTGAGCGTTTTTCACAAGTTGTGGTACTTAAGTGGTTGAAAAAAAGCTATGACACTTAAATAAGTAGGCAAACTTAGTAATAAAATCAATTCAACATTAGATCTAAAGAAAATTATTTTCTTGGTCTATATTTATAAGGAAGTTAAATAAGAGAGTTCAACTATTAAGAGAAATAATTCAAGATCAATATATGAAAATTTCGAATAACTGAATTACATAAATAAGCTAGTGGTTGGACAATCTCGTCCAACATCAATTGAACAATATACGTCATGGTTTTTTCGGAGTCTAACTTCGTTGGAGAAATTTTGAAGAGCAAGTTCCATGAAGCATTACTTTGTGCTAATTGGTTTTGGTTTTGTCGTTATCAATACCTAATAATGCGCAAGCTTTTTTTTTATTTTTATAAATGGTTCAAAGAAATGGGAGTACGTTGGCTATTATATATGTGTGTTGTAATGAGCAGAATCTCAGATGGGCTAAATTTGAGGTTTATGGGAAACATATGACGTGAGAAATGATTATGCTTGTCTAACTAAGTTGGTTATGTGTTGTAAGAATGCTCAAACATGATGATTGATATATATATTAGATAAATTTATGCTTTCTACTCAAAAATATTATGGCAGGAGAATGGATTTTAGGGGTTGGCATATGCTAAAAAGAATATAACGTGCATCTAGTCTTCTTTTTTACCTTTCTATTCTATCGATAACGTTTATCCAGTGATTTTCCTTGTTCTAGTTGTCTCTTTTTTAAGGGGAATAGAGAGTTGGCTCTAATGAATTAAATTGAAAATAACAGGTTCAGTTTCTTAGTATGGAGTCAATGAAGATCTTGCACATGGATAACAAGGAGAAGATATGGCGTGATGATCTTGTTTCAAATGCCTTTGGCAAACTCAAGACACTAGTAGTGAAGAACTGTGAGAAACTTTCATTCATATTTTCATCTTATATTATGTTCACAAGATTTCAAAATGTGGAGAAAATAACTGTGACCGATTGCGGGTCATTAGAAGTGGTATTCCACTTTCAAGGGTCCAATATTGGTGAAGCTCACTCTACAAGCACCTTTCAATTGAGGGAATTAGTTTTGACGCGGCTCCCAAAAATGAAGCATGTGTGGAGTGGACTTCCGCAAGGATGTCTTACCTTTGGACACTTACGATACATGGAGGCTAATGAGTGTGAGAGTCTCAAAAGTTTAGTTCCAAGCTCGGTGGCAAAAAGTATGACACAACTAGAAGAACTTTTGGTAAACGATTGTAGGGTGGAGGACATTATCATGGAGGAAGACGAAGTAGGGATGAATGCAGGTGATCTCTTCTTTCCGCAATTAACCAATCTGGAATTAAAGGAGTTGCCAGAATTGAGGAGCTTTTATAGGAATAGTCATACTTCATCATGGCCATTCTTGAAGAAATTGGAAGTGCAACACTGTAGCAAAATGAGGTCATTCTCATTTAGTTGTGATATCCAAAGCTACCAAGATACAACTACCAACGAGAACCGACCTGGCTTCTTTTCTTTTGAAAAGGTACAATCCTTAATTCTAACTCCCGGCTTTTGTCTTTAGTGGTTTATGTGCACAGCTCTCGGTGCTTTGTTATTCTTAGGAAATTGAAATTGTCAAACGTTTCATGCTTATTAATGCTTGCTTGACCACATCCTAAATAGCACCAATACCAATACGTGACATGACATGACACGATACGCCAAAACGTCATTTCTCAAAAAATAGAAAATTTCGCCACATTAGGACACATTATATATTAAATGTATATTTTATATTTACATGATAAATTATCATTTTTATGGTTGTTTTAATCAAATTAATTTGATTCAAATTCACAAATAAATAAATAATTAAAAAGAGCCTATAATAAATTTACACTAAAAACATTAATCCACCATTTGTTAATATCATTTATTATTTCAATTTCACAAATTCAACTCCATTTCAATAATTCATAAAACTTGAAAAAAAAATGACAAATAATCTATATTGTGAACTTGCATGTCGAGCGTATCGAAGAAGAGGAGAACAAACAAACTTGGGGGTGAATTGTGTGTCGCGAGAAATGAGAGTTAGAAGAGAAGAGAATACTATATTTTTCTTCTTTCCCCATTTATTATTTTTATTATTTTTATTTATATTTTGACCTCTCATTTATTGAAAATTTTTAAAATTGACCCCATATATGTCGGAATTATGTGTTAGAATTCCGAACTTGAATGTCGGAGAGTGGTGGAAAGGTTGACCAAGTGTCAGATCCGACGATTGTTGATCGAGTATCGAAGAGTGTCAGACACATGTCGATGTTCGACACGATAGGAACGCTCCCATTGTGTCGGTGCTTCGTAGACCACACTTGTGAATTGCTTAGAAATTTGAAGATTAAGTTAATTTTTTCAGCTCATATTCTTTGGAATATAATCAGTGATCCCAACTTTTAATTTGAAAAATAAAATACTTTTTATTGATTAACTTGCATAGACAAGTTATGCTTCTAATGAGTAGCTTGTGTGTTATCTTGTCAATCATATTCGTGGCATGTCTTATGATTGGGATTTATCTATTTTTAATTTAAATTGACCTTCCTTGCTACGAAATTTAAAAAAAAAAATAGTATTAATTGCTAGCTTAGCTACAGAACGAAGTTTCATGTTCGAATATCATGAACATAGTTGGTAATCATTAAGCATCGCTGATATCTCACTTACCCAATCATGTGTTAGCAACTTATTAATAGATTCTGACAAGTACCCACATTTATTTATGCTTAAAAAATTATCAACTATATTAATAATATATCGACATTTACTTTTGTGCCTAGCAACGCCTTGAAAGTTACTAACTTTTATGCGAAATTACCAACCTTTAAGTTGATTGATGCGCCAACATTCATCATATTAAAGTAACAACTAACTTTAGTCATATACCAACTTGTTATAATCTACCTACATTTGTTGATTACCACCGCCTCTAAAAAAGACACAATTCTTATTTGAAATTACTAACCTTAATTTGACTGAAGTACTAATATCGTCACATTAACATACCTAGTAACTTTCTTTACTCGCAAATGCCTTTTTGGATTTAATTAGTTGACAATTGAAGTAGCTGAACTATTACTGATATCTTTCTTTATCTAAAATTCACGAAACGAATTTTGATTGAAATGGGCACAATAAACATCCCTTCCATATATCCCTTGTATAACTCCAGAACGTTTTCCCTTTTTTTCCATAAATGGAAGGACATTTTAATCATTGGGTTGTGGTTGTCCCATAGGTCATTCCACACTTGGAGCGATTGACATTCATGAGGGAGGATGTTGTGATGATGATGCCGCAGAACTACATCTTTTGTAATCTCAAAGAGCTGATTTTAGGATGCTACCATGATGAAAACGTCGCTTTTCCATCCGACTTCCTTCTCCAGAGATTCCCCAATCTAGAGGAGCTTTATGTGGTCTGTAGTTCCTTCGAGGAGATATTTCCAGAAGATGCATTTGGACATGGGGGAGTGATTCCCTCTGGAGGACTAACTAACCTGGAAGAACCTCTCAAGGCACTTGTAAATCTGAAGCAACTTTATCTACTAGACCTATGCAACTTGAAGCGAGTCTGGAAAGATGGTTCCTTGATGGCCAAAATCCTTAACCAGATTGAAGAAATGTCAGTTGTAGAGTGTCCAAGCTTATCAACCATATTTTCATACCCGACTTCACTCCAAAGCTTGACAGAATTAAACATTTGGGATTGTGCTGGTTTAGTTCATGTGGGGACTTGCACAGCAATGACAAGTCTAGTGCATCTTACTCGGGTATACCTAAAAGATTGTGGTGCAATGGAAAACGTGGTAATAGATGATGGAAATGGAGTAGAGAAAATCTCTTTTCCCAAGCTGGAAGTGTTGATACTTGAAGGTTTACCAAGCCTTGAGAGTTTCTCCCCCATGAATTGCGCATTCATGTTCCCATCATTAATGGGTCTTGTGGTGAACCAATGCCCCAAAATGAATATGTTCTGCAAGGGTGCCTTGAGAACACCAAAACTATTCGCAATTGGCCTCTCCACTGAGGATGATGAACTGTGTTGGAAGGGGGACCTTAATACCACCATCCAAACTTTATCGACATCATGTGATCCATACTAAATTCAGCGAGTCAGGTAAATCCGTGTGCCTAATCATTCCTACCCCAACCTGGCATCAAAAAGGAAGAATCTCGCCTTCTTCTTCATGTTCTTTCTTAAAATATGTCTGATGGGGATTTAAATGAATCGTGGCATTATTCCAATATTAGGGGCTTTTGGACACTTACTCACCATTACATTCTAGTTGTTTGATGAATTGCTTAACATTACCTCTGTCAATGTGGCTTCGAAGATCGCGAGGTTTCGTTATATGGGGAGCTGTGTACTTGCCCACTTCTCTGGTTGAACATGAGGAGTGTCCGTAGTTATGTCTTACGGATGATGTTTGTTTTCTTTAGTGTCAGATTTGTGATTGCTGACCGCACGTATCTTCCTTGTTGGCTTAAAAATAGATCTGAATCCACTGCGGAGGCCTTATCCATTCTGCAAAATGAAGATAATCATCTGACCTGCATGTTATCATGTCTCTGAGGTAACATTTTAAGCAATTATAAACATTTGCAAAAGTTATTTACTACATGCTACTAAGCAAAGACAACCAATTTGCTGAAGACCGATAATATTTCAAATGGAAGATTTGCTAATAGGCTTGGGGTGGAGAGAAAAGATTTTGTTGATTTTCAATTGTGATTTTCTTGTACCTTTTTCTACGAGTACAACCTATTGAAAAAGTTATCTACTACACACGACCTATGTTTCTAGTACATTATAATCAAACATTTTAGTCTCATGATTTAGATCTTGCTAAAAATTTGATGTCATTCTAATGTCACCATGGACTTTTCTTATTATTGGTTCTTGATAATTTATGGCAAAAGCATAAAGGGCTAGTTGATTGAGAGGCCATAGAATATCTTGCAAATCCTATCAACTGGTTAAGTTCGCATTTTAGGAAGAGTAGTTTGCATGTAGTTTGTCGTATTTCAACATGTGACTTTCAATTTCTAATTAGGAAAACTCTTGACATTCCAACCAATTAAGCCAATCTTGATGTATTATATAAAAGAAAATGATGGAGATAAGAGAAAATTAACGATTTGAGTATAAACATATTCTTTTCATTCGTAAGATTCTATTCCATAACCGACAAAGAACTTGTTGGGTTTATCGGATCCCCAAAAACCGGATTCGACACTAAATCGAACCCCTAAAACGAACGCGGAAGACAAGCCCGGAAAAAATCACGTATCACCGATCGTAAAGCACACCACGGATTCGAGCGTGCACTGTTAGCCACAGACACACGACGCCGAAAGAGGAAGTGAATTCAGTCCTGTTCGATCCGATGACGACAATTCGCCGTGAAGGGAAGATGAAGTTGCCTTTTTGCCTTTTGGGAGGAGAGGGAGAGAAAGAACGTACGTACAACATGAAAAGGTGTGTTCTCCCTCTCTCTCATCCCTTTTATATGTCCCTCCATCCATGGGCCTCATTCTTGTGGGCCGGGCTTTTAGGCCCAACATGGGCGGACGGGCCTTAAGCCCATTACTAACAAAACCATCAGAACTTAAGGGGGAGACTATTTTCATTCTTGACGTGGACGTGAATAGAATCATAGAATTAGTCTTAAATTCAAGACTAGGTTGAAACTATTAAAAGATTGTTCATAAACCTAATGAATGGAAGTGATATCAAAGGTAAACCTACTTTGTCTCCCATTAAATATGACCCCGGAGAACGTTAAAATTTACAAGTTGTGTCTGTCAGGTTGTCTATCAGGCTTGGCACAAAACCTAATAGCCCCACAAGTAATGTCTAGTCTGGGTCCAAATCAAGTTTTAACTACAAAATTGATAGGTCCAAAGAGGCACAAAACAGAATTGTATTTACATTAGTTCCATGTCGTGCTTCATTTGAGGCGCGGGGGTGAGCGAAATTATGGGAGAAAATTCAAAATTCTCTTCTTCTTTTTTTCTCAAGAAAATTTTAAATTTTTCTGCATTTCCCACGCAAACATCCATTTTCTCCATTTCCCTTAATTTCCCAAACATTAAAAAGAGCAACTCTACCATCACTAGATTTATAGTGAGCATGAAAAGTGATTACGTCGTACTGGAAAATTATGTCGGAAGTAGAGTAGGTCTCGGACAGATTGGTGTAACCATGTTACTTACGTTAGGCACTTCTGCTAGTCATAATCCAGCGTGTTTCTTTCATACAAAATCAGTAACAAATCAAAGCAACATAATCCACAAGATTTACCATGTCGCTGTTGTCCCATTAATTCAATGTATGCAAAAATATATTGAATGCGTAAACCTAAATTTCATACAAACAATACATGAAACACTTGGCATGTGTAAGTATAAAGAGAGTAGGCAAGAGAGATGGTTAGGTTTGGCCAAATCGGTGCTTATTCCATTATGTTTGAAGTCTCAATGGCGCCAATATTCCTCTACAAACCTTCCAGTGAAATATATATATTCCTCTACAAACAACGTTGATCATTTTAAAACAATTTCTCTCACAAGAATTTGACTTGCAAAGTAAATACAAGAGAAATTTTGCAAACATTTTAATGAACACACATGTCCAAGACGATGGGCTACCTTATTTATAGGAAAACAAACTCAATCTTGACCAATCCCTGGCAAGGGTGGCAGTCTCCAATCCGACGAGGAAACGTTTGGAGCTTATGGCTAGAGTGTCCCGACCGTGAGACGTCCATCTTCCTTTGCCTCACCGGTACGCTTTCTCCATAAATTTGCTGTTCTGTGGTTGTGAATGTGAAACACTGGTAGCTGGTCATGACGAACGGTGTTGGGGTCGGAGTGAATGGCGGCCAGCAGCGGGTATTTCCCATACAGTGGTGGGGGCCGACGGTGGTGATTGATGTCTGGAGATGGTGTTGTGGGGCGGCGGTGTTGTTTAGTGATGGCGTCGAACAGCGGCTTCGGCTGTCGGCAGTGGTGGTACGAGGTGGTAAATCTGGTTATTCGGCCTTCAACAAACTGAGTTTAGCTAGATAGTTCGGGATGAGCATTTTCGTTATTGGGAATGGGCTGAAGGTGGTCTTCATTAGGAATGGGCTGTGTTGTTCTAACAAGAAGTAGGCTTGGTTCAGTTAGAAGTGAAGTGGGCTTGGTGAGTTCTCTTTTTGTGGTGGGCTCATTTGAAACAAGCCCAATCGTGTTCGTGGCCCATTTTCTTGAGGACCAGTCCAAGCCCCTATTCGGACTGAGCCCGCGTCCCTATTTTCAGAATTAAAAATAACTTTTTTTATTTTAAAAGTAAAAGATATAAATAATTTTAAAAAGGAAAAAGCCACCAAAACCCCAAACTTTGCCCAAAATGACAAATTTACCCCAAACTTTTTTTGTCATATGAAAACCCCCCAACTTTACAACCGCGACATATTTACCCCATGATGGCATTTTCGTCTTATTTTTCTACTTTTCCTTTTTCTTTTTTCTTTTTTTCTTTTTTTTTTTTTTTTTTTTTTCTTCTCTCAGCGAGGGTTGCCCTCGTCGGCGTCGGGCAAGGGCTGCCCTGCCCGGCCGCTAGGCCGCCCCGCCTGTGTTGGGTGAGGGTGCCCTCGCCATACACCCAGCTGAGGGCCGCCCTCGCCCAACGCTGATGAGGACGGCCCTAGCCAGCCTAAGCGAGGGCAGCCTTTGCCGGATGCTGGCTTCCCTCCGCCAGCTCCGCCATGCCCGACAAAGGAAAGAGAGGAAAAAAAAAAAGAAAAAAAAATTTTAAAAAGCAAAAAGACCAAAATACCCTATAGTTTAGGGCAAATGTGTCACACAGGTAGAAGTTTAAGATTTTTATGTCACGAAAAATATTTGGGATAAATGTGTGCGGTTAGAAATTTCGGGGTTTTCGTTACAAAAAAAGTTTTGGGTAAATTTGTCACTTTGGGCAAAGTTTGGGGTTTTTGGTGGTTTTTTCCCTTTAAAAAATTCATAAATTAAAGATTTGAGTAAGTGAAGGTTTGTGGAGAGCGAGATTCGTGGATTTAGAGAGACAAATTGTGGTTCCACAAAAAGCAATATCTAAACAGAGGTTTGGAAGAAGCGAATGACTTCTAGCTATTTGCCGAGCATCAATCTATCTGAGTGGCACCACCCTTATTATTATTATTATTATTATTATTATTATTATTATTATTATTATTATTATTATTATTATTATTATTATTATTATTATTATTATTATTATTATTATTATTATTATTATTATTATTATTATTATTATTATTATTATTATTATTATTATTATTATTATTATTATTATTATTATTATTATTATTATTATTATTATTATTATTATTATTATTATTATTATTATTATTATTATTATTATTATTATTATTATTATTATTATTATTATTATTATTATTATTATTATTATTATTATTATTATTATTATTATTATTATTATTATTATTATTATTATTATTATTATTATTATTATTATTATTATTATTATTATTATTATTATTATTATTATTATTATTATTATTATTATTATTATTATTATTATTATTATTATTATTATTATTATTATTATTATTATTATTATTATTATTATTATTATTATTATTATTATTATTATTATTATTATTATTATTATTATTATTATTATTATTATTATTATTATTATTATTATTATTATTATTATTATTATTATTATTATTATTATTATTATTATTATTATTATAAATAAAGAATATGTAGCAAACGAAAATTAAGTATGAGAACTTAATAAAACCATCCATTATTTAGGGTGCGTTTGGTAACATTTACGTTTAAAAATTGTTTTAGGAGCAGAAATAGAAAAAAGTGTTTTACATTTAGAACAATTTTTTAACAAAAACGGGTTTAGTAAAAACTTGTTCGGGAATAAAAAATGAACAGATCAAGTTTGGTAAATTTGTATTCTTTTTTTATTTCTTTTAATTTTTAATATTTTTATTTTTATTTTCTTTATTTTCTTTATTTTTCTTTTTTCTTTTTTTTTCTTTTGGTCGCCGCCTCGGCCATGGCGGCGGCCCGACGAGGGCCGACGGCCTCGCCCGGCCACGGCGAGCTCGCCGGCCCGGAGGCTCGCGGCCACCCGCCGACGACGCCGCTGGAGGTGGCCGGCGAGGCCGAGCCTCGCCTCGGGCGAGCTCGGGCTTGCGGATCCGGGCGAGCTCAAGCTCGCCCGGCCTTGCCTCGGAGCGGGGCGAGCTCGAGCTCGCCCAGATCCGGCGAGCGAAGGCTCGCCACCCGGCGAGGCCGAGCCTCGCCGGTGGTCGGAGAGCCGAGCTCGGCCTCGCCGGGGGCGGCGACGCTCCGGCGAGGTCGCCGGCCCCGACGGCGTTGCCAACCCTCGACGGTCGGTCGCCGGCCATGGCCAAGGCGGCGACCGGCAAAAAAGAAAAAAGAAAAAAAAGAAGAAGAAAAAAAGAGAGAAGTGTTTATGAATTTTGTTAAAAGAACAACTTTTTTGTTTGTTTTTACATTCAGAATGTGTTTCTGGGAACGAAAAACAATTTTGGACAAAACGCACCCAAACGCGTTTGCGTTCGCTTTTTTGTTCAAGGAACAAAAAAAAAGAAAAGTTGTTCAAAAACAGAAAAAAAGAATGAAAACAAACGCAGCCTTAATTACCGTTCTTTACAGATAAGAGCACAAGATATCATAATGCTTAGCGCGAGAATGTTGAATGGGATTTTTAGACAAAGCACTACTATCATTGAAACTAACGGGAACATTTTTTTTTCTTTTACAGTTATTCCATAACTTCAGTCACGAAACTTGAGCACGATAGCAATTGAAATTTTTTGAGATATGCACACTCTAAAT
The DNA here is from genome assembly GCA_014182565.1 of Eucalyptus marginata. Classification (NCBI taxonomy): domain Eukaryota; kingdom Viridiplantae; phylum Streptophyta; class Magnoliopsida; order Myrtales; family Myrtaceae; genus Eucalyptus; species Eucalyptus marginata. The sequence goes on from CM024586.1 coordinate 28,982,933, forward strand.
TTCAAAACTTATCGCGAAAAAACAATTGAGTTCTTAAATTTTAAAAAAACGTGATCAACTTTAAAAATGTGTTTAATCGATGCAATCAAATGTATTGCATTTCTTTGTAGTTCTTCTCCCGCTCATCCCAAGTGTCTGGCAACATGCGTGGATTTAGAGGGAGGTCGAAAGGGGCCCCAGCTGCCCAATTTCCCGAAATTATGGTAAGGCCCAAATATTTTTAAAAAATTTAGGTATTCACCCCATAAATCTTGGCCCCACCAAAATTTTCCAATTTCTTTACATTCCAATGTTTAAGGAGGAACGATTGTTACAAACTTCTAGCACAAAAATCATCCGTATGAAAGAACTATATTTTGCAACAATTATGCTTCTAATTGTGAAATATTATAAATGATGAGTAATTTATTTCCAAACTTGAGAATTAATGCTTCGGTATAGATGGTTGAGAAATGGAATGAATCTCTACATAATATTAACCATCCACTAAAAACATATATACTATTGATATATTATGAAAAAATTAGATGTGTTAATAATCTCAAAAGTCAAGAACTAGCGGTGTGGGGAAAAAATGTGCAAGAGCTATTGTCCTGTTTAAAAGATTATTAAACAGTCATCAATCTATTTAAAAGTTAAATATCCTTTGCTATTTATTTTGTGAAATACATCATCTTTCTAGAATGATAAGAAACCAAAATTTTCTAACATGATATATGTTTATGATTAAAAAGAATGAACTTCAAATTTCTTAACAACATCCTCTATTGCACTCTTGCAAAAAAAAAAAAATATATATATATTGATTAGTTGATGATATTCCCCACCCCCCAACGTTCTTGCTCTAGATCCATCCTTGCCTGACCTATCGATCTGGATCATCGTTTGGCCAGCCTCTGCAAGAAAATGGTTATTCTTTGGGCCCATCTTACTATCACGAAGATGGATAATGTTATGCGTGATTCTAAGATTATTGGCTAATTTTTAATGACCCTAACTCCAATTTTTACGCTTTCTCAACCAAAATTCGAAATTTTCTTTTCTTTTGAATTTTTATTAATTTTATTAATTTTTATTTTCATTCTTTTTTGGTTCAAAGGGTCGATGGCGGCTGCGGGCCGACTACCTCAGCAAGCCCATGGACGAGAGTTGCCACACCCTTCCTTGCTAAATCTGGCAAGGGTTTGCGAGCCCTCATTATGGCCAACGAAGGCATCTCACTCACCGTCACTATGGCCGATGAGGGCTTCATAACCCTCACCCAAGGGTAGTGAGGGTTGTCGGTCATTGCTCTGTAGCTGGCGGCTTTATTAACACTTTGAACCAAAAAGAAAAGAAAGCAAATATATAGAAATTAATAAATAAATAAAAGTGTGAAAACATATTCAAATATTATTAAAATTTGTCAACTTCAGATCAAAATTAGCTAGACTGGCAAAATTTGAAAAGGCTTGAACTCAATTGGCAAAAATATAATATATTTAGAGCTTTTTGGATAATTTTCCCACACCTTCGACCCTGCAACCTCACGCACTTGGTGTGCCTCCGATGGCGGTTACAACGGCTTGATCCAATGGCAGAGAGGTATTCCCAGATTCAGACAAATTCCTGTCTACTTGGGTTGCGAGGGTCATAGGGCTTTACAGTCCATGGATTTAGATCAAGAGAAATCCATTTTGAAAGCCCAAGTTGAGTCCCGTTTGTGGTTAAACCCCTCTTCGAGCCCAATTCTGGACAAGAATGGGCCCTCAACATTAGCCCGGGGAACGAACCTGTGGAAGGGCCGGCTTCAAAACGGTAAGAAGAAGGAGAAGAAGTGTTGTGAACCGTATAATTTCTCTTGGCTTTGAAACTTATAGCGTAGATAAAATTTGCACTCTTGGATACTCCCATTATGCTGCAAGCTAAATTCCATAATCCGGCTCAGGTGGCTAGCCTTAATAAGCGGCCACCACAGATACTATGAATCTTTTAAGTTAGAATTGTCAAGCGCTAAGCACTCTCTTGATAATTCAACAGCTTAGGAACTTTTTTTGTTAAAAAAATGTTCAACGTGACTAAATGACATAGTAATAGAGCGAAAGGTATTTATAAGCATTTGTACTTTAGAAACTGGGTGACTAAAGATCCGGGGATTAGCTCCTTTTGGGGGGTGGTAATTTAGATGTGTCTGTGCAGCTATCTTTGGATAACTTAATCGATAGTATTGTCTGTAGATATGACTTGGAAAGTTCGACTGGAATTACCTTCGTCTATGTTTCAATGAGATACCAAGACTGCGTTGGCTTATGTATCACGAGTTAAATATGTTAAAGGGGCAAATTCAAGCTCTGTGGAGCGCGGAGGCAAGGAGAAGTGTATTCCGGAATGCTTTCTAGAACTAAGTGGCTGAAGAATGGGGGGACGAGAACATTGGGTTTGATGCAACTAGCATTCAAAGGGCGACAATGCAGCCGTGTCTCCTTGCTCCGAACTGCTGATGACATCTGGTGCCGCGATCAGGCAGTCGTCAAGAGAGAAGCTACGAATCCGTACCTCAGAAGGGGATGCAGATTTTGAACCCACTAATCGTAAGTACCCTGTCCTGGTGATAGATGAGATGAGTGAACAGTTTGGCTGGCAGCAAGCCCTCTTACAATGGAAAGGTCACGGTTTTTGCGCTCGGAAACACGGAAAGCCCTAGGCCGGACGGCTTGAAAGATTCATGTTTTCCAAAAGAATAAATCGACAGTCAGAGAAGTCATCTTTGAGGAGATACGACAACGGCTTCTGTGATGCTCTCGACCCAGTCCTCAATTAGACGCACTTAACGCTTGTCCCCAGAACTCCCATCCCCGAAAATTTTTCCCAATTTCGTCTATCTAATCGATTGAAACCCCTATTGGACAACATCATTTCCCCAATTTAGAGTGCTATTCTCAAGGGCCGTGAAATTCAAGAAGATTTATGACAAAAAAAAAATTCAAGATAATATCTTTGTCGTCCAAGAATTTGTACCATCACTTGAGGACACCAAAATGAAAGACACATTTCAAGGATTAGGTCTCCTTGCATTGGGTGCACTCTACCAACCTAATTCCTTTGACGTAGGAACCCCAACTTTGGTTCTTGAGGTATTTAGGACCAAGTCTTTGAGGCCTGGGCCCGAATCCATTGAGGCCAAGCCTGAATGCCTAGTGTCCATGCACGATGCCTTGGCACCCAAGCCTAAGTCCATAAAGGCTGTGCTCGGATTCCCGACACTTGAGCTCTAGTCCCCGGCATTAAGGCCCAGGTCCACAAAAGTCATGCACAGGTCTTCAATGTTCGGGCTTAGGTTATTGGTCAATGAAACGTACATTCTTATAAAAATATTATTTTTAAGAAATTTAAATTTTAATTGTTATTCTTTTTAAGAATTTGAAGTTTTTATTTTATTTTTTATTTTTACTTTCTTTCTTTTTCTTTTTGCTTCTCCCTCCACTGATCGCCAGCCACAGCAACAACCAATTAATAACCACTGGCGAGGGGCAAGCTTGCTAATCTGGCGAGGCCGAATTGCATTTATTCCACGATTGCTCCACGTGCTAATAATTTCATTTAAAATCATTTTCTTTAAATCGTTATGATATCACGTACATATTCTTTTCAAACTTCCAATTTCAAACAATTGGATTGATATATAGAACTATAATTTGTTGGACGACGTCAAAGGAAGGAACCGATGCTCCCTCAGTGCTCTCTTTTCTGCACTCTTTTTCCTTCTTCTTGAGATGATAGAATGCAAGCATACAGAGAAGAATCCGCGCAACAAGCACCATCAAGAAACGATCAGAAACGAATCAGTGCATCCCTTTATTTGCTTTGCTCAGAATTTGCCATTTCTCCATGTTTTTAATTATTCAGCGACCAAATTAAAATCATAAAAAATTCCAAACTAGTACAATTATAACATATTCACCCAAAACAAATTGTTATATCTAAAAAATTCTCATACCGATAGGCACATGCCATGTTTATCCTTAACTAATTTTCATTTCACAAAAAGTTAATGATTTTAGCAATTTGTTAAAAAAAAAAATTTTGAGGGAGCCCTTATGGTAAAATTAGCAGATTTTCTGATCTAGGACTTTGGTAATTTCAGATCTTTGTGATCGGAAATTTATTTTTGGGATAAATATGACATGGGTATACTAATTTGAAATTTTTGTAACACAAAATTAATTTGAGATAATGTGATATGGCCATTGCAGTTTAAGACTTTTGTGACGCAAAAATTAGTTTAAGATAATTATGGCACAAATGTATCATTTTGGGATTTTGATAATATTACCCTTCAGTAGCCACCCACATCCTCAATAGACAAAAAGATCCCAACACACGCTAATTCAGCCGATTATTCCGATAACAAAGCAAAGAAATAACAAAAACGACATGGCAATGAGGGATGAAAAAGAAATTACCTTCGGCGAGCAAAGATACGAAGAGAGGTGCGAGATCAGAGAACAAAAATCCTAAACAAGCCTGGATGAGAACTCTCGAGGGGGAAAAGATCAAAGAGAGCAAGTGAGTTTGGAAAAATTTCAAATAGAGATCCGAAGTTGCCTCATTTTTCTCAAAATAGACATGAAGTGGAGTGTGTCTCAAATAAGGACTCAAAGTAGTTATTTAATCTCAAAGAATGAGTGACTCACCGACCAGCAAATAGATGCATCTCCGATGGGTATTCTGGTGGCCTAATAGACGTGAAGTGGAGTATGTCTCAAATAATGACCCAAAATAGTCATTTAGTCTCAAAGAATGAGTGACTTGCCGACCAGCAAATAGATGCATCTCCATTGGGTATTCTGGTGGCTTGATTTGGGGTATTTTCGTCCAAAAAATATTCATTTTTCGATTTATTTTTCCCTTGTTCATTTTCTTCTTGATCTCCCATGGTTGTCATTGTTCATCATTTTCTTTGTCAATGTTGAAGATAGGTGTTGCCTAGATCAAGAACACCGAAATTGGGGAAAAGCCAGCAAGGGCTTCACGACCCTTATTGGTTGTTAGTAAGGGTTGGCGAGGGCTCAACGCCCATCGCTAGCGGCGAGCAAGGGCCATCGAGCCCTCACTGGCTACAAGCGAGGGCCGGCAAGCTGACCCTCAGCAGATCTAGCGAAGGTGGTCTCACTTGTGATAGGGGAGGGCTTGTAGGCCCTTGCCTGCCCTTACTAGTGGCCGGCGAGGTTGGTGAGCTTTTGCTGGCTGCGGACAAGGTCACCCTTGCCAGATCTGGCAAGGGTGGCCTCATCGACCTTGCTAAAGACAAAACCACCCTACAATGGCATCTTCTTCTTCCTCCTCCTCCTCTTCATCTCGGCTTCCCTCGCACGAAGTGACTTGGACGTGCTCTTAAACCTTAAAACTGCCATGGTTGAGCCTCCCTCCACTGCTCTCAGTGATTGGGTCGACTCCTCCTTATCCTCCTCCTTATCCTCCTCCTCATCCTCCACCTCATTGCTACCCTTTCTACATTGCTCCTTCACCAAAGTCACGTGCGATGCCAACTCACAAGTTGTCTCTCTCAACATCACCTCCGTCGACCTCTCGAGCTACATCCCACTTGAAATCAGCCTTCTCTATGACTTCGACAACCTCACCAGGACCCTCCCACCGAAGCTTAGCAACCTCACGTTCCTCCGGTTCCTTAACCTCTCCATCAACCTCCTCTTTGGGGTCTTCCCCGGCAAAGTCCTATGGGTAATGACCCTAGGTCAAAGAACTTGACTTGGGTAAAAACAACTTCACCGAGCCATTGTTGCTAGAGGTGGCGGGGCTAAAGAAGCTAAAGCGGCTAGACCTTGTCAGCAATTACTTCATTGATGAGATACCTTTCTTTGAGACTAAATGATTATTTTTTGTCCTTATTTGAGACAAACTCCACTATAGGTCCTCTTTTAAAAAAATGAGGATACCTCATGTCTCTATTTGAGATTTTCCCATTGAATTCTTTCATTTATTATTTGGAGGGCAATTTGTTTGCATAAATCCCAATGCCAAATCTATCTTAGGTCAGCAACTTTCAACACTATATATATGCAAGTGACACTATACATATACAAGTCATGTCTTTGTTGTAAGCCGTCAAATGACATGGACACCCCACTTTACGACGAGTTTCTCTAATCCAATCCACAAAGATGAGGTCTTCCTAGAATCTGTCTGCACATTAAACTACTTTAGAGGATTTAGACTAAAGAAGTCGCCTACTTCACACGAAGTTCATGATGTGTTTTAGAAAAGCAATAATACATTGGGGACCATCTCATGGTAGAACAGTCTGAGCATTTTAAATTAATCCTTAAAATTGATTTGTGGAAGAAGAATTTTATTAGTGGGAGACTGGAGCGGCAATGCAGTTATCTACTTTAATTTGTTAGAGGACACCAAAGGAGGAGTCGACGCTTCCCCAGTGCTCTCTCTCTCTTCTTTATTTTACACTTTTTTCTTTTTCTCCCTGAGTGCTCTCTTTTTCTGCGCTCTTTATCTCTTTCTTTTTCTTTTACTCGGACTTTGCCCCTTCCCCGAAAGTGAAGAGGATGCCCACCTGCTGCATAAAAAGATGTAGATGAACAGATGAAAAGGAACGATGGAGAGCACATACTCTCTGGGTGGAGTGCACACGCTTTCTTAACGATTACGAGCACAACGTGTTTAATACTTTCTGGGTGGAGTGCACACGCTTTCTTAACGACTACGAATACAACAGGTTTGATAAAATATTCAAAGTTATTGACTTGATGCGCTCCAATGCACATCTTCTTTATCCCGTCGACCTCGCCCTCTAGATGTGTGATCTTTTCTTATTGGAAGAAACTTCAATCAAACTTGTTTTTGATTGGTGAGTCATAAATGATAAACATCGATAATGTAGCTGAAGTTAAAATGTGTGATGCTTATATTTTGCGAGACATTCTTGAATGCATAGGGCTACCAAAATCAAGAGTTCATGTAAATTGAGCTCACATGCACCCAAATTATCTTAAAATATTTATGTATTTGTACCAACCATGCCTCCAATCGGTGGTTAATGTGAGCATTTACTTCATTTCTGCAATGCTCATTGATTCTCATTGAATGTAAGAACTAATCTCTGCATTCAATCAAAATTAGAAAGAAGTTAAAAAGAAACGACAATTAAATTTGTGAGTCAATAAATAAGAAATTCTCTTTTTAAAATTAGAAACATAAAGAGACGAAAAAGTATATCTCTCTCTCTCTCTCGCTCTAAGCGTGTTCGCCAACTCGCTCTACCTCAATGACAGTCTAACAATGGTAGCCTTCCTGAACCAATCTCGCTAAAATTCTCTTTGGTATAGATGGAATGATTGAACTCTACTATTAGTCTACCTCTTTTTGGTAATAACTATCCGGATAGCATGCACACTATCGACATATTATGAAAGACTTTTCATGAAAGAATTTAAAATGTGTTAATAATCTACAAAGTCAAGGACTCACAATGTTGGGAAAAACTGTCGGAAGCTACTGTCCAATTTCAAAGGTTACTAAGTTAGTCATAAATCTATCTATAAAGTTAAATATGCTTCTATTTATTTTGCGAAATGTAGCATACTTCTAAAATGAGAAAAAAAAAATTCCAACAGGATATATGTTAATAAGTAAGAAGAATTGGAATTCAATTAAGAAGCTTTTTTATTGGTTGACGTTGCCATTCTTCCGCTAGATTCGTTCTTGTCTTCACACTCGTTTGCAGCATCATTTGGCTAGCCTCAGCGAGAAAATGGGTAATCTTGGGGGCCATCGAGCTGTCCTGAAGATGGATAATGTTAATTCCTGATTCCAAGATTGAAGAGGGCAAAGATACGCTTATTGACAAATGTTTAACAACCCTCACATCAAACCTTTTGCTTTTTGAAGTCACAATGAACAAAGCCTGGAAAATGGAGGAGACGGACGTTTTACAACTCGATGCATAATATCTTAGCCTTTCGAATTCGAATAGGAGAACCCAAAAGAGCCAAAACGCCTCCTCGTTGGTATGTTTTCTTCCCCAGTTTGTAGTGTCATCTTCATGGTATCCTTATGAGCGGTTCTCAGAAGGATGCAATCCATGCGACAGGATGTGGGAGAAGTTCTTGATATCGATTGGGACCACCAAAAAATTTTGGTGTGTCTGAGTTTGCCCGCATTAAGGTCAATTTGAAGTTGAACTAACCTCTTTTCTCAGGACTCTTCACGAGCCATGACGATTGCTAAGTATGGATTGACGTGAAGTATGAATGATTCCCGTATATTTATTATAATAGCGGGAAGATTGGTCGTTACCTTAAGTATTGTGCGAATAGTCCCCTTAGAATTTTGACCCTGACGATTATCATGTGTTTGGACGTTGGATGAGGGCTGAAAAAGTTGTCCAACCTGGATGTTTCTTACGGTGAAGCTGCTCTAGTCGAAGAAGAGGCTGAAATCGCTTTGGAAACCAATGATATGCAAATTGTTCCCTATCGATTGAATGTTCAAGCTTCACCTTACCCGGGGGAGGACTTGAGGGGAGAGTGTCCTGAGGAAGGAGAAGGGGACAGATGGTGAGGTACGGTTGCATCAGTCCTAAGCGACCCCCTGGATGCTGCGACCTGGGTCAGGACAACTCAGCTTGATCCATTGGCAGAGAAATATTTACTGATTCAGACAAATTCCCGTCTACTTGGATCGCGGTAAGGTCTTGAACTCTAATTAAGAGAAATCCATTTTGAAAGCCCAAGTTGAGTCCAATTTGTGGTTGAACCCCTCTTCCCAATTCTGGACAAGAAGGGGCCACTCAAAATTAGCCCGGAGAGAGAACCTGTGGAGCTTAAAAATGGGAATGGGAAGAAGAAGAGGAGGAGGAAGAAGAAGAAGCATTGTTAACCTTATAGTTCCTTAACTTCAAAGCTTATAGCTTAGATGAATCTGCCCTCTTAGATGCTTCCGTTCCAGCGCAAGCTGAATTCCCTAATCAAGCTCAAGCGACTAACCTTAATCATCCACCACAGACGTCATGAATCTTTTAAGCCGATACTTGACAGTTCAAGAGTTTAGGTACCTTTTGGTTTGAGAAAGACCCAACACGACGTTTCTCATGGAGACTAAACAACCTTTGTAACAAAGTGATTAGTATTTACAGGTGCTTGAACTTCAAAAACTAGGTGATTAGAGATCCTAGGTGTTTAGCTCTTTTAGGGGGTGATGTTTTGGATGTATGTGTTTGTTCAGCTATCTTTGGATAATTTAATTGATGCGGTCGTCTATGGCAATGGCTGGGAAGGTTTGATTAGGATTACTTTCATCTATACTTCACCAGGATACCACAACTGAGTTGGCTTATAGGACCAGATTAGACACATTTGCAGTGCGAAGTCTTTACCGTTGGTTCGTATTGAGAACTTCAACCAAATTATTCATCCGTTCGAAAAGGGCGGTAGAACATTCGTGGAACATTACCGAATTCACTCCTTCAAGGAATTGTGCATAAATGGATATTGAGTAGAAGGGTTGCAAATTCACTTGGTCAAATAATCGGGATGGCGAGACAAAAACTTAAGAAAGAATTGACCAAGTCATAACTAATAAGCAGAATAGACAAGACACCTTAACCTTCGAACTGAAAATGCAGCCAGAATCTGACGAAATATAGCAAGAAAAAGTCCAGACATCATGTGTGGGTATCGACAAATTAAAAGCCGGGCTGGTTGTTCTTCCTCGTGTTGGTCACGATCAGTCTGAAAAGTTGTGAGATAGAGATGTTAAACCAGGAAATTTAAGCTCTCTATGGAGGTAAGAGGAGTTGTATCGAGGTGCTTTCTAGGATTAAGCGATCAAAGAAAGGGAACAAAAACACTCGGTGCAACTACTAGTCAAAGACGACAACCTGATCATATCTCCTTGCTCAAATCGCTGATTTACACCCGGCGTCGTGATCAAGCAGTTATCAAAAGGAAGCTAAATCTCCATACCTCAGATGGGGTTAGAAATTTCGAACCCACTATAGCAGGTACCCTGTCTCGGTGAGTAGACGAGTGAATGGTTGACAAGCCCCTTTACAGGGACCACCTCCACCTCGAAAGGTTGCCTCCGCCGTTCGTTGAATGAGGGCTCAGTCGTGAGTTAGAGGGAGAGAGAGAGAGGGCAGAGTCAAGAGGAAGTAGAGAGCAGGGATCGAGTGCGAAGACAGAGAGCATGAGTATATCTGGAATAGGAAAGAGTTCATCCGCGAGGTTCAAAATTTCCTCTAACAGTGGATCGCAAAAGAAGTTTTGTTCATCCGCGAGTTCATCAGAGAGTTCATGCACGAGTTTATGTATAAAATCTATTTTGAAATTTTGGCTAATCGATTGAAATCCCTAGCGAATAAGCATCATTGTAAGAGTTTTCTTTATGTGGACTACATTAATTGATATTGTAATTTACCGTTTAACGTTTACCGTTTTACGGGGTTTAAGTTACAGGTGAGATAGAAGGTTTAATTGGCAGTTTAATATGGGTTTGTAGTGTGGTGAGTTGCCCGTAACGTAATGAGGGAAGCTGGGAAGCTACATAAATAGAGTTGAAATCTCCTCTAACCCTAATCGATCCACACGCGTATCACATAGGGCGTTAACCTAACGCTAAGGGGTGAGGCGCGTCTCGATGCCAGTGATAAGGAGTGGCAATAGAGGAGAAGCGACTGCGCGTGGGCGTCGTGTTTCCGCATTCCGTTTGAACGATGGATCCTGAACAGGTGCGTTAATCTTTCTTATTAATTATGCATGTTCTTGTTCTGGTTATGGCGATCAAAGGGATTGCATAATTTGCATCCAACAATCATTTCCTCGACGCGGAGTGCTTTTCTTAAGGGCCGTGAAATTCAAGAAGTTTTGTTGCGCAAGCAGTGTTCCCTTACTCGAGGAAGCGGAAACGATAGCAAATTTTTTGAAGGAATGCTCGAGCTTGACGTGCGCAAATACGACAGAATGGAGTGAGATTTTCTGGAGGTGTGTTTAAAAGCGAGCTTTAATGGTAAATGGGTCTGTTGGGTAATGCAATGCATCGAGATGCTCTCATTTCAAACATGTTAGCCATTTAGATTTCTAAGGCTGTCAATGGTGATGATATAAAGGGCACCGAAACTATCCCATGACAGCCCTATACTCTCTCACCTCCTTGCCAATGGCCAACGAATCGATCTTTTTTCTTAAGGAACAACCACAAAACGTCATGATCTGCGACACTGCCAAGCATCGAGTCAAGCCACCAACATGAATAAATCTAAGGATCTTTGTTCCTTAGACATGCCCTGAACAGTTAAAACTATCTCTGCAAAGTATAAGAAAGCGCTTGGGGAAGTCTGTATTGTTAAGGTCAATCAAAGAGAGAAATGTATTCCAGATGATCTCTTCAAGATTGTTAAACAGCCTTGGAGGAGGTCACCTGATGCTAATCACATTTGGAATTAGAGGATGAGCGCCTTGATCCTCTAAATGTTGCTGGGCTCCGAGTTCGCGCCCAGTTCTCTAGAGAAGATGGATATATGTTGAGGGAATAACTCAAGAGTTGATGTCGGCACATGTAAATTAATCTTATGTGGTGGTCGAAAACTTATGCCTTGTTTTACAGCAGCAGCAGTACTAGATTAGGTCTGGGCAAATGCTCCAAAGGGTTGGCTGCTTGCAAGGGACGGCTCGAAATTTGAGGGTTGGAGGAGAAAATGTCGAGCACCGCAGGGAAAGAGGTTCTCATTAGATGTGGAGAAGGCAACTCGTATCCTTCAACGATGCCATGCTCGCTAAACAGCCTTGCCTCAATACGAGCACAGGCTATTCACCGATGAACTAGATGAGGAAATTTATATGAAACAACCAATAGGTTTCTCCATGGAGTCAAGTTGTTAAAAGCAGTTCATCACCCCAGTTATGTTTTACAGCAAGCAGCACTGGGCAAACAGACGTTCTTGGGGATAAAGGAGTCTCCTGGACGGGAAGAAACTTGTTAGCTTCCTCATATTCTGCGTAGATTTGCAAATGGATCTACTGTTGAAATTCGGGAGGACATGTGGCTTATGGACTTGTGGAATGAAGGCATCCTCCATGCAAATTTCGACTAGCAGATTATTGACGAAAAACTCACCATCCCTCTCGGCTCAACCACGCAACGAGAGCGGTCATCCTATTACACGGCGGATAACAGCAGAGCAAGGCCAGGATGCTGCTTCATCCTCATACGCCATTCTTCACAAATTATGGAGCATTTCTTTTCGGGGTTGTAGCCATTATGTCATCCCTAACTGCATAATTTGAGCTATTTCCATCATCAAGGAAGAAGCTCCATCATGTCCCGTTCCATCTTCGATTTAGCACGATGGAAAGACGCTAATGGAGGGGTCGAAGGAGACATTTGGAAGCGTTGTCGATCATTTGTACCAAAATTCTCTCTATTTCCATCATCAAGTGAAGAAATCTTCGATTTAGCACGAACGATCGGGTGGTTTTCCTTGTGGACAACAATTTCCTCCTCCCCTACAATAGGTAATCTTTCTGTGGACATTAATTCACGATGCGTTGGCTACCACTAATTGATAAGTCATATAAAAGGGAAGCTGTACTTTCACCAAAGTGATTAATGAGGAGGCATTGTTGATGTGGTGGAACATGGAACCGTTACTAATATGGCACCGAATGAGCATCATAGCAACAGAAAAGAAATTGGGAGATTAGAAGAAAGAAACCCTAATTTGACGGTATTAATTAAGATGTGTAAGAGAAACACTTGATTGCACAAATAAAATAAAATAAAATAAAAAAAAGTTGCATTACTTGGTTGCGTGCATAAAAGTTAGATGGTCAAATCGCACAAGTCAAGAAAAATAGATGACTTGATCACACAAAATAAAAGTTAGAGGATTGAATCATACAAATAATAAAACTTAAAAGACTAAATTTGTATTTAAAGCTAGAAAATTATAGATGTTTTACTCCTATAAACTGTTACATTCTCTCTCATCCAAAATATTGGGAAAATTGTTCAAAAATAACTAAGTCTATTGTTCATTGACCAATTTAGTTATAAACCTTTCAATAGTGCTAGTATAGTCCTAAACCTATTATTGGATGATCACATGCCAATTTAGTTGTAAATATTTTGATAATTTGTCGATTTAGTTATAAATCTTTTAATAAATTGCGAATGTAGTCTTTCCAACTAATTTTGATTAGAAATCACTAATATGGTAGTCTAGTCAATGTTGGCCATCCCAAGCGATGTAGATATTGCTTACATGGACTATTATTTATTTATTTTTTGAATTTTTATTATCTTTTATTTATTTTTTTCCTAATTTCGTTCTCCTTTTTTCTTCACAAGACCAACATGTCCACTAGCTGAGGCCCCTGACGACCTTCGTAGGCCACATCAAGGGTGTCACGACCCTCACTTGCCTTCATTGTGTTGTGGCTTTTCGATAGATTTGGCAACTATGGCCAATGAGGGCGTCCCAAACCCTTGCCTAGGTCCTTGCCTATGACTAGCAAGGACTTCATGGTCCTCACCCAAGGATTGGCAGGGATTGCCAGCCCTTGCCTAATGGTCTTGCTTAGTGGCCCGTGATGTCACCGACCTTGTGAAGGTAATATATATATAGCATAGTAAAAAATTCAAAATATTTTAAAAAAAATTATTCACGTCAGCACCGACTATACTATATCAATTACACTATGTAGGATGGTTGCCGTAGATTGAACTGCTACATTAGTGATTCATTTAAAGTTAGTCAAAAATTACTATATTGTTAATTTCTTAAAAGGGTTAGTATTAAATTGGTAAATTCTCAAAAAGGTTTATGACTAATTGGCATGATTGAAATATTTGTGAGCTTAATTGGTTACGGTACAATATATTTAGGACTTTTTGACAATTTTCCATAAAACATTACATGCATGCTAATAAGATGACTCTCTTCTTTTCTTTTTTTTTTCTTTTTATTTGTCTAAATAAGATGACTCTTATGTATGGTTCCAACTCAAACTGTCAAACCTATTGTAGTTCGGTCACTTTATATACTTGTCATACAAAAAAAAAAAAAAAAAAATTTGTCTAGTATAATAGAAAAAGTCAAAAGTTACATTTTGTGCGCCGTTAAATCACATAAGAACCCCACTTTACAAAGAGTTTCTCTCATCCGACCCACAAATATAAGATCTACCTAAAAATTGCTCGCGCGTGAAACTACCTCAGAGGATTCAGACTAAACTTAAAAGAAGTCACCTACTCCACATGAAGTGCGTGATATGTGTTCTAGAAAAGCAATTACAGATAGGGGACCATCTCATGGTAGAACAATCAAGAACAGAGCATTTTAAGGTAAGCTCCAAAATCGAGTTCAGCGAGATGAATTTCAAAGCGGGGACACCGAATGAGTATTTCTGTTCCACAACTAAGGACAAATTTAAAATGCACTTCTCAAATTTATAAATAAACAAAAAAAAAAAAAGGGCAATGAATAAATCCAAAATCGCGTGCCCCTCAAGTCAAGAATGGTGGGCGCCTCATCTTTCATAAAAGGGTCTCATGCGATCAATACAGACCACACAAAGATTTAGGCCACGCTTGCTTCGAGGATTATCATTGTGATGGGATTCGTTCGTTGGTCCAAACTAGCAAGAAAAGCGCTTGAATCATATTCCCAGTTCCACTGCTGTTGGGTACAGAAAGATAAAGAGAAAAGCCCTGGAAATCAATGAGTAAATAAATGAAAAAGGGCACGTTTGAAATATTTAGTTGGTTGATAAAAAGGAGCACAGCTGTGAATTTGTTCCCATAAAATATGATTGACTAGTGTTACTTAAATATCACGTTGGCAACAAAGGTAATGCAGATGCATAAAATACTTCCTCATCCGGGATGTACTTTTCACATGCACTTTCCGTCAACAAATTATACTGAAACTTTCTTAGCTTAGAAGGGAAAACTTGGTTGTTTAGATATACTTAAATGACACTATTTGTTTTGTAAAAACGAATAATTTGAAATATATTTTCTTTAAAAATAGCCATTCGTATCACTTACAAAAACAAAAAATAAATCCGTTGTCAACTAAATTATTTGAGTATAAATTATTGTCATAATGAAAGTATTTTTCATTGTCTAATTATTTTAAGTGGTACAATATATCATTTTTAAGAAAATATATTCTACATCATTCATTTTTCACCTGAAAGCATTTGTTTGTACTTTCAATATTATAACTCATAAAAGTCATGCGACGAAGAAACTTTCAAAATGACATCGTTTCACTCGGAAGGATTAGAAGATGGAAATGGAGAGTTAACTTGCCTTTCCATTAAATTAATAGTGAAGGTAATAAAGAACATAGAAAATGAAAGATAGCTGAGTGAATTTTCTTGAAGGTCAATGGAGACTTGTCCAAGGTGCAGTTGCGAGTGATGATGGTGACAGCAGTGAAAACTCCATCAAAAGGTAGATGGAAATGGCCCCAGCAAATTGAGCACCGATTCTTTTCACACCATCACATTTATCTTCTCCTCACAAAAGGATCCCAATGATGTTTTTGTCATTAAACAATATTTCAGATTTCAAAATTTTAACTCAATTAACAATATGGATAGAGAACTCTATATGTTTTTCTTTTCTTTTTGGAACAGGGAACTCCGTAAATCGATGTTCTGGGCGATCAAATCCGAGGAAATGACTCGCAGAATTCATCATCACAAGATTTTAGATGCTAATCCCTAACGCCGCCTCTGGGATTCGAATTTCTCCTTTTCGTGAGGGAGAGAGAGCCCGAGTCAATTTCGCTGTTGAGGGCGGTGGTGAGAACTCTACATGTTTTGATACACATGAAGGTTCTGAATTTTAATTCGACCATTTCTTGATGAGGAAAACGGTCTTAGACCAATGGTAGGTCCTGAATGTTACCTAACGGGTTGTACAAAGAAAGGGACACGGCACGAAATGTTACGAACTCCTTATAGAAAACCAAAACCCCTATAACCTTAGAAACCCTAGATGGAGTCTCTATAATCTTATCAAAAATTTGGGAGCAATTTCCTTTAGGAAAAAGAGAGCGAGCAAACCATCTTGTGGGTTATGTGGCCGCCTCTCCACTTTTCATCCTACAGATTGGCACGGCGCTAATCTTTATAGCTGTACCTCAAGAAGCCGTCGGTGTCGCTACGAAACTTCGACATCGTTTGAATAGTAGGCATGAAAGAGTCAAAAGAATTGAAAGCTACGTACCTTTGGTCACATCATGGCCGAATTCAAATAAATGCACCCTGCTCTGGCCGCCACGTTAAATCTTGCAATAAATTGCAAATGGTCCAAAAACGATGTCTCGTAGGAATATCGACCCCGGCCAGAAAGGCAATTATAAAATGATGGATATTGCGATAGAGATGTAATGAGAACGGATCCAACCAAGGACAACGTAATTAATGTGAGTTTTCTTCCCTCATCGCAAGATCGAGGGTTCGAATTTTCTTATTGCTAAATTATCTGAAGTGGAAGGTCCCTGTGTTGGAGTCCCGAACAAATTTCTCCCAGGGTTTATTTAAATAATGGCAACGGCCTCCGACAGTCTGCCAAAGACTGGAGGGTCGTGTAATCCCAAAAAAAAATGATCTCCGATGATTCTTCGATAAAAAAAAAAAATAGTGTACCAGGATAAGTTTGAATTTACCCAACGAAGGTGAAAATAATGACACTAATGCGTCCGTGAAATTTCAGAAAAAGAAAGCCACAGGAATCCGGAGAATAGTCCAAAGTTGAAGACGAAATCAAGATCTCTCCGTCATCCACATGTTGTCCGAACGACTGATGCCTCTTGACCCGTTCAACAACGCGGCCAAGACTCGGTCTATCTTCTCCGTTTCTCTTTGAGCTTTTTGGGAAAACCTTTGAAGAGACTAAAAGAAGCTGGATGCCCACCATATGCCCACTAATAAAAAGCATAATTTTATGTAAGAGTACAATTGCGAAATAATCCATAATGTGGCGCAGTCAAGAAGAGAATGGATAATTGTTCCAAAAAGTTCTACGATGATTAATTTAATCATGAACTTTTCAATTTAGCTAATTTAATTTTAAACCTTTTAACGATTGGCAATATATTCATTCCGATCAATTTTAATCCAAAATCACTAACGTAAACGCCAATCGTCTTGCATAACATCATTAGCATTAATGTGAACAATATTTGATAATTTTTTAAAATTTCAAAGTTTTTTTTCTTTGTTTAATATTTCTTTTTCCTATTACTAAAGCCGGTTGCTAACCACAAGCGAGGATTGCCATCACCAACCTCTAGGGGCTTCACGACCTCAGCCATCCACGTAAGAGTAGAAAAAAAAAAATGATAAAAATCATCTACATAAGATGACAAATGTTGAATAGATCATCATGTTAATAATTTTCAACCAAAATTGATCAAAATGACCACATTAACAAATCGTCAAAAGACTTAGGATAAAATTAGCCAAATGATTATAAAACTATATTAGATGCCATATGATATATTTATGATATTTTGGACAATTTTCCATAGGCAAAAGAAGGTTGACATATGACCTTAATATGTGCTAGCAATGTGTTAGTGTCGACATTCTTTCAAGAATGAAGCCAGAATAGTTTCTTTCGTCGGTCCACCATAATTGTTCGATTAATTACGCAAAACCATAACCGAATTAGTGGTTTTCAAAGTATCTTGATGTGACACCAAACATAATCTCATCATAAACATCCATAAAAAGGTTGTAACTCGAAAACTAGACTAGTTCAAGCTTTAGCTTCAGCTCAACTGTACCAATGTAACATGTTTACGGGAGAACCCTAGTCTTCTTTTCATTAACTTGGCAGTTGGCCATACCTCTCGGGCACTATGTAAAGAACATAAAAAAGGAAAATAAAGAAAAGGAAAATATAAAAACAAAAAAAAAAAAGGAAAAAAATAAAAAACTAAAGAATCGGCATTTTACAAGTTGACAAAGCCGTCACCGGTGCAGCTCCGGTAGTGGGAAAAAGAATGGAGCTCAGTGGCAATTTAAACCGGCGGGCGAGGCGGTGCACCGCTCGATTCAGCGGCCTCCATCCTGCTCCGCCGAGAACCCACGCTTCCTCCGTCGTCACTGGCTGCCGCCACCCTTGGCGACCTCAATGACGATGCTCTCGAGAACAGCGGCGGGACCCTCCCGAAGAACCACCGGTCCGACTTAGCTCCAGGCTCGGACCGGTCCAACCGCCGGAAGCTGAAGTGCCTGCCGAACCTGCTGCTCCCTTCTCCAGCTCCGGCCCGGTAGCCCCGCCGCGTGCTGCTTTCCCGGGGCAACACCACCATGCTCATCGCCCGCTTCAGCTGCCGGTTCACGATCTGCTTCCTCACCTCGACCGGCAACCTCAGCGTGAAGCGCTCCGTGTCTTCGCCCGGTTGGACCCGCGAGTGCCCGGTCGAGTGCGACAGCGGGAAGAGGAGCCTCCACGCCATCCTGCTGGATCGCGACCCCCCACGCGTACGGTTCCGGTTCAGCGTCTTGCTCAGATCCACCGCCTCGGGTGGCGGCTCGGCCGCTTGACGGTCCACCGCGGCTTCGAGTTCGACTTGGTCGTCGTCTTCGCGCTCCAACGTTGCGATCGCTCGCTCCAGATCCCCGTCCCGATTCTGATTCTCTTCGTCTTCTCCGGCGAGCTCCGACTGGCGAGCCAACTCAGGTAGCTCGAACGGACCCTCGCCGGGCAGCGGCACCAGGTTCGAGCGACACACCGGGCAGGTCGTGTGAGAGGCCAGCCACGCGTCGACGCACTCCGGGTGGAACACGTGGTCGCACTTCGGGATCAGCCGGAGCGTCTCGTCGTCCTGGAACTCGTTCAGGCACACCGCGCACTCCAGCGCCCCCTTCCCGATCTTGAGGCCCTTCACGTCGGCGTAGACGAGCGTCGGGAAGGTCGCGATGACGGCCGGGTCGAGGCCGCGGGAGGCGCCGCCGCGCCGCGACCGGCCCATCCCGACCGCCACGCCGCCGGGGCGGACGCTGGCGGAGTTGGCGTCGGAGCAGTGGCGGATGTAGATGGAGAAGAAGGCCATGAAGAAGAGGGCGGCGATGAGGACGACGATGATCACCGCCATGGAGGGGCTGAAGCGCGTGTAGGCGTACGGGTCCTGGCCGTCGGGCGGAGTGTTGACGCCCGGCTGCGCGGCGGCGAACGGCGCGGAAGAAGCGCATGACGACAGCAGGAGCAGGAGCGCGAGGGACGACCGCGAGGGGGACAGATTCCCGGAGGAGCTCATCTTGTGACCGGAACGTAGGTGGTCAGTCGGAGTTCGTGCTAACTCGGGTCGGAGAGAACGGCGGTCCACGGCGGCGTTCGGCGGCGCAGAGGGACAGAGAGAGAGAGAGAGAGTTGGTGATGGGCTGGGGGAGTGTCTTGCGGGGGCATATAAATGAGGGAGAGGTAGAGAGAGAGAGAGAGCGGTGGGCGTGTTGAACGATGGAGAAGAGAGAGAGAGAGAATGTGGAAATTTGTGTGGGGGTGGTGGGGCCCGGGGAACAGCTTCGTCTGAATTTCGTATGTAGTGATGTAAAGGGATGGTCAGTAATGATGTGCCACGTGGGTTGGGGAAGGAAGCTGCAGAAGGTTCCAAATAATGGAGAAATTCGGAGGCTTTGGCCTTTTTTTTAGTAATTCGTCGTTTTTTTCAAAGTGAGGATCGGGTGCTTTATTCAGACTTGTGATCACCGCTGCATTACAAAGTCTTTTAGCTTGAATATTCCAACTTTATTGGGTTTAATCATATGGTCCTTTTCTCATTAAGAAAGAGATTTTTCATTATAAATTTCTTTTATAATAAGCCGTTCACATGCGATATTTCTAACGAGTTGATACTTTTTTTTCTTTTGTTGGAACAAGTTGTACTTGATAACGTGAGAAATAATGTATTTTAAAGTGACATTTTGGGACTTATAACTACACTGATTGCATAAAGAAATGAATGATCGCACATTGTCGGAAGGAAGCTCTTAGTTTTTGTGTTGAGGATGATTTTGGAATGGATGCGTATATCCTATGGAGCTCTACGATTGTTGTCATGCATGGCAATTATCTATCTTCCTGAAAATCACAAACTTTATATGTTAAAAGCACAGTCAAGACCTTGTGATCAACAACACCTAAAATTGCTTACGTGTCACTTAAAAATTGCCTCGCCCTTAAATTGAATATTTCAATACCAAATTTAGGATTTAATTACATTTTTTATATAAGTGTTTAGGATTAATCGGTTCAAAAAATTTAGGGCTTGATTGTATCTTGTACACATAAAATTTAAGACTTGGTGGCGCAATTGCAATCCTCTCATTAGATGGTAATTGATATCAGAGTTCAAAGTTATGTGGATTTGAAATGCAAAGTTGTGCCCACGAGGCAGGCCTCCTTGCGGTCAAATTTGGCAATTTCATTATATATGATACTTCTATACTGACTCCGGGTCTTGTGCAACGTATCGACAACTGGAATTATTAAGATTCGAGTAATTAAATAAGTTCATGAATTAAATAATCACTCGATACTGCATGCCCTATCATATATCCTTCTAAATATTAGATTTTGTGTACATATTTCTGTCGTCACCTTTCGTTCTCTCTATTTAGAACCAAAGCTATCTTGGAATCCTTCCCCATGATAAGGAAGAATTTGAAAACTCCATAGGCCATTTATAAAGCACCAAAAAAAAAAAAAATTTAAAATTAAATTACATACTTTCCCTTCAAGAAATTGAAGTCAACAAAAATGGCTGACTATGCGGATATGGAAGTATCCAGAAAAAGTCTACAAGAGGAACCCATCTAGAAGTAGGTGGATTCTCTAATCCACCACGATTGGACAAGTAGACGCCCTATGGATCACTAAAAACATCGGAGGCGATGTAGGGCGTTGGACTTTACCACGTTCAAAACATCGAGTCGTGGTCGCTGCCATGGACCACCTTCGCCGTCGTGGGTGGTCGCTAGATGAGCCCGCCCCGCTCTTCTCCTCATTTTAGCCGTCGCTCATTGATGACAAATTCACCTTAAAAAACAACATTCTCTCTCTCTCTCTTTCTTGTTCTTGATGGCCCAGTTTTCTTCCTCTTTGAAAGAGTTTTCTCGAGCTGCCCTTGGCCTGTGGTGGGCGATCTTGATTTGGCTTGCGTAGGTGGTGTTTTGGAACTTCAGCTGATGAACCGCATTGATTGAATGTCTGCTACCTAGGTGCTACAATCAATGTTTGGTCGATAGTAAAGGGGAAAATTGTCCAAAAAATTCTAAACATATTTGCACTTTTCTTAATTCAGCCCTAAACCTTTAACTTTCTTAATGAATCCTAAATCTTTTCACTTTACCGATTCAGTCCATCTGGCCAAAATGCCGACGTGGACGCGGCGGCGCTTTTAATTTTCTTCAGGTCTACTTTAGCGGCGATTTCGTGGATAATTTTTAATAATATTTTAATATTTTTGTGGATAATTTTTTAATATTTTAATATTTTTTTTGAATTTTTATTATTTTTTATTTTTTCCCTTTTTCCTTTTTTTTTTTTCTTTTTGGATTTTTCTTGGCCTTTCCCGGTGGCGAAAAAAGCCAAAAAGAGAAAAAAAAAACGGAAAAAGGGAAAAAAAGTAATAATAAAAATTCAAAAATATTAAAATATTATTAAAAATTATCCACGCCGCCGGCTCCCTATGTGGCACCGCTGGTGTCCACGTCAGCATTTTCCGGCCAAAATTGACCAGATGGACTGAATCGGCAAAAAGTGAAAAGGTTTATGACTCAATTGACAAAATTAAAAGGTTTATGACTGAATTAGCAAAAGTGCAATAGGTTTAAGACTTTTTGGACAATTTTCCCGATAGTAAAGCATAGGCTGATTAAGCTTGCCACCATTCCATTAATTTACACAGTCTCTTCCGGGTAGATTCCTCCTTTTTAATCGATGGAATCATCCACATTGCAATGCCTAATTTTCCTATGGTCCTCTCCCAAACTTTTCTGCTATTGGGAAGTTGGTGTGTTCGAAAAATTAGGAAGACTTCACATGCAAATCTTGGGTCAACCTTTTGGGTGGTTGGAATGAAACCATCGATACAAAAGATATATGATAAGAGGTGCGTCTGAATGCAAATAAAGTAGTAGATGCCTTATACGACCATGGTACTAACCAAAAGGAAAGTAGAGATCATTGGTTAACTCTCATAGATGACTCCTTCCTAAAGAAAATACTTAATAGGGATTCGTTCCACTATTAAATTTAAAATTTAACAATAAGAAAAAAATAATCAACATTCTATCATAAAATATAACAATAAGTCATTCATCCACATTATCCACTTATTCCGCTCATCGCACCCCAACATCTTCAAACGCTTTTTTATTATTATTTTATTATTTTTTTCACATATTTATATTTAGACCTCAGAAGTTTTGGAAATTTATAAAAATACGATGACAACTCACTACTAAAAACGGGAGCACCATAGAGTTTAGAAAAGGAAAAAAAAAAAAAAAAGACAGAAAAATCGAAGTGACAATTTTTTTTGTACTTTAAATTTATCGCTAGGACTATGAAGAAGAATTTCATCTATTGAACTTTTGGATTCAGGCAATTAATCGGTAGTAAAGGTTTAACTCTCATAAGCAAAATTCGAAAAGATTAAGGACTTCTATCTGGTAAACTAATGGTGTAAACTATTATACTCTAAACTGGGTTAAGGACATGCATATGATTTTTATTTTGATAACTACATTTGAAATTTTTATTTCTTAATGGAGAAGAAAGTTCATTTTAATCCGGTTTTGTGTTTTGCATAGAATACTTTTAATGATTACCATATCTATGTAATATATACTTATATAATATATTATAATAAAAGGCGCGAGCATAGAGACTTGACTACATAGAAATGTGTAAAGTATCGACCACATAGATTCCATACAATACGATAAAAGAATCTTTAATAGTTGCCAAGTGAGACTTTTCATTGCCGTAGCATCTTTCCTTCCTAACACTACTATGGCACCTATGTTATAGATTTGCCCTATGTCATTCGGGTTCGCATATTTAACTTCTTTATTTTAAGAATAATGTATGCATTGCCCCTTATCAAGGGCTGCTTGTCGCTTATTTTTATTTTTATTTTTTTGGTAAAGGTAAGAATATATTAAGGGAGAGCTAGTTATACAAAAAATCTGCACCAAAAACTTTCACTCATAGTGCAAAAGCAGAATGAGTGGAAAGGGAGCCGATGCAAAAGAACCAGAACAAACACAACAACCCCAGCCGAAACAACCGGCAAACATACCACGGCAAACGCTAGGGATCAAAGAAGATCAACTCAGTAACGGCAGCCATAGCACCATCCATAAGTCTAGAGCGACCCGCCATCAATCCATATGCTTAGCAGGGCCACCGACGAAGACAGAGGGGTCAGCTTGTCGCTTATTTTATCTCTCTTTGAAACATGAAAAGTCAGCTTATTGTTAGCACCATAAGCCATTTTAGTATATGCTTTTAACATTGGGTGTACAAAAATATCATTAGGCGGACAAAAGGATTTATTAAATCGAAGGGGACTCTCACGTGAACAATTCAAATTTGGAAGGCTCAAGGACTTCATGCATGCTGAATACAGTACAGCAAGTCCAAGATTGCATGGAGTAGAACGATTGCGTCGGGAATAACGTACCGCAAAGCAGAAGACCGCAAGAGGAATGATACGTGACCCGGCCGAAGACGCTAGGCTGATCTCCTCCGTCGACGGGACCGCAATCCGGCCGAAGGTTCATTCTCATCTTGCCTTTAATAACATCGCAATCCTCCAACTCGATGTCTTATAGGCAACGTCAGGATAAGTTCCTTCAAGGTCGACTTCTTTTGAAGAAAATAAACAGGAAACCTATATGGCATCGAAACGAAAAAGTGTCTACTATTGGAGAGACGGTGTGGTTTTCTACGATCAATGTATAAATGAAATTTGAAGGTGCCATGCGTAGGCTGCCATTGCAATCGAATGTGTTATCGTCATGAGATGTTATCAATAATGTCAAAGTATAGAAAAGTGAGTCAATTATGCCTCCTACTAGTTTGGCAACAAACCAAAAGGAAAGTAGAGATCGTTGGTTAACTCTCATAGATGACTCATTCCAAAAGAAAATACTTAATAGGGATTCGTTCCGCGCGATATGCTGACAACTCACTACTGGGAAATGGAGACGCCATAGAGTTTAAAAAGGAAAAAAATAAAAAATAAGAAGACAGAAAACCGAAGTGACAATTTTTTTTTTTTTTTTGGTACTTTAAATCTATCACTAGGACTGCGAAGAAGAATTTCATCTGTTAAACTTTTGGAATCAGGTAATTAATCAGTAGTGAAGGCTTAACTCTCATAAGCAAGATTCGAAAATATTAACGACTTCTTTCTAGTAAATTGATGGTGTAAATTATTATACCCTAGGCCGGATTAAGACATACATACAGTTTTTATTTGTATAACTACATTTGAAATTTCAAATCATTAATAGAGAAGAAAGTTCATGTTAATCAGATTTTGTATTTTGCCTAGAATACTTTTCATGATCATCATCATATATAGATTGGGGTTTTTGTTTCTATTCAGAACGTCTTTAGGATTGTAGGAAGTATTGGGCTTAGTAGTGATATTCATAGAAGAGTGTAATCTGTATAAGTATTCGTTTTTCGCCTCAGGGTCAGTTATTTTATCAGTAGTGATGAGGAGGAATTCTTCTTCTTTTGTTAACATATTTATTTCAGGAATATGTTTGTTGAGAGAGGCGTCTTCATATTCTGAATTAGAAGAGGTTTTTATTTCATTTATTTGAAGACCTTCTTCCTCAAGAAGTTCATCAGAAGAAGTATCATCAGTTTCTACAAAGATGTTATTTAACCGGTTTAATATTGGGGAAAAAGTCTATAATATAATTGAGGCTTCTTAAGAACCTTTGTAATTGAGTTTTGTCTTTAATCTCATCTAGGAATTTATCAGTAAAAGAGATAGATCTTTCTATAGGAAATATATATATATATATATATATATATATATATATATATATATATATATATAATATTTTATAATTAAAGCCACAAGCATTGAGATCTGACTACATAGAGATGGGTAAAGTATTGACCTTGTAGATTCCATCCGCTATGATAAAAAGGATACTTTAATAGTTGCCAAGTGAGACTTTTCATTGCCGTTGCATCTTTCTTCCTAACATTACAATAGCACCTGTGTTACAGATTTGCCCTATGTCATTCGGGTTCGTGTATCCAAATTCTTTATTTTAAGAATGATGTATGCCTTGCCCCTTATAAAGGGCTGCTTGTCGCTTATTTTATCTCTCTTCGAAACATGAATAGCCAGCTTATCGTCAGCACCATAAGCCATTTTAGTATGTACTTTCAACATTGGATGTACAAAAATATAATTTAGGTGGACAAAAGGGTTTATTATATTGAAGGGAGCCAGTCCAAGATTGTACAAAGTAGTTACGTTTGAGCGGGGAATAATGTATTGCATAGCAGAAGACCGCAAGAGGAATGCTACGTGACCCGGTCGAAGACGCTAGGCTGGTCTCGTCCATCAACGGTTCACTTTCATCTTGCCTTTAACAACATTGTGATCCTCCAACTCGATATCTTATCGGCAACATCGGGAAAAGTTCATTTCAGGTCGATTTCTTTTGAAGAAAATAAACAAGAAACCTATCTGGGATCGAAATGAAGAAGTGTTTACTACTAGAGAGACGATGCAGCTTTTCTACAATCAAGGTATAAATGAAATTTGAAGGTGCCATGCGTAGGTTGTCATTGCAGTCAAATGTGTTATCGTCATGAGATGTTATCAATAATGTCAAAGGATAGAATAGTGAGTCAAATTATGCCTCCTACAGCTCAAGTTGACAGATATCTTAACCTCACCTTAGTTGTCTTAGTTAATCTTTGGATTAAGCAAATGAAAGCTGCCGGGTCGATGGTAGTAATGGCGGCTAGAGGCAAAGGGTTGGTGAGGTGGTGGCAACTGTGGCGATGGAGGCAGTGACGAAATCAACTTCGTGCGCGACATGAAGTTAGGTTTATTGTTCATTGCTGAAAAGCGAAAGAAGAAAAAAGGAAAGTGAAAGAGAATGGTAAATTCCTTTCATTATTAGTCTTGACGTGGAGGAACCTAAATTTCAATGACTTGAGGGGATCTTAGATACATTTTTTTTTTCCCTCAAAAACTTCTCTATGAAATATCATGTAATCCAACAGCCATAGTTCAAACTTTCGAATCTTTGCATTTGATTGTCCTCACTTTATGATATCAAGCATAATGTCTATTATTCTCTAACAGATTAAAGTAGTTAAAAAAATGGCAGCACGTTCAATCCAACATGATACCAAAACTTTAGAAGACTCTCATGAGCTAGGTTGCACAGACACTTTTCGGGACCCTTCGTGTCATGTCCGACACTCCGACACGTGTCCGACACGCTCCAACATGTTCCGACACGCGGTCAATTGCCTTCGATACGCTCCGACACGCGAGTCAGAAATTCCGACATGTGACTCCGACACGCACGGGGTTATTTTTATAAATTTCCAAAACTTCTGGGGTCTAAATATAAATATATGAAAAAAAATAAAAATAAAATAAAATAAAATAAAAATAAAAGCTAAAACAAATTTCCAATACTCGTTTGAAGATGTTGCGGTGCTTGAAGTTGCAAATTTTTCACTTGATGAGCCGGAGATGGAGTTTGTTTTTTTTTTTTTTTTTCCAAAAGAAGTGGATAATGTGGATGAATGACTTTTTGTTATATTTGATGATGGAATGTTGATTATTTTTTTTCTTTGTTAAATTTTAAATTTAATAGTGGAACGTGAATTACTTGTTTTTTCCTCTAAGTTTTATGGATTATTACAATGAAATATAGTTGAATTTGTCAAATTAAAACAATAAATTATATTAACAAATGTAAGATTAATGTTTTTAGTATAAATTAATTCTAGGCTGTTATTATTATAGTTATTTATGCATTTATATATTAAAATATTTATTTAATATATAACGCGTCAGAACGTGTCGAAATTCTCTACTTTTGAGAAATGACGTGCCGGCATGTCGTGTCGTGTCGTGTCGTGTCGTGTCGTGTGTCGCGTGTCCGTGTCGGTGCAACCTAGCTCGTGAGCAACCCTTTTATAGTATCTCAATTGTCATTACAACACTGCAAGAAAAGGTCTTGAGTTCAATTTTTTTTTTTTTTTTTTTTTTTATGTTAGTTCGATATATCATGGTTTGAAACAATCATACGCTTCATAGTTTCGTCATCTAGTCACCATTCTCTAACACATTATACTTTGGGGGACAAAAACACAACCCTACATATATTATCATAGTCAACCTGGCTTTTCTCCTCATTGACGCGAAAGGCCAAGACAGTTTCCACGAAGAGTACCCAACAAACCACTCGGAATAACAAATGCCCTCGTTCCTCGGGTCGTGCGGTCACCCATTACCATATTCGCATTGACTACGTGAACTTGATGAATACGATTAGTAAAAAAAGGGGAAAAAAAGGAAAGAGGAATGTCCATGTTTGCCTTCTTGAATTCGGTCACCTACCAAAGGCTTGAAGTCCAAGGAAGCTCAAAATATTGATGTGGAGAAATTCAATTTGAAAGTCAAAACAGGTTCCGCCCAAAGCCCACATCTCAAACCGGTTCATTGACCTTGACTATGCATATATATATATATATATATATATAGAGAGAGAGAGAGAGAGAGAGAGAGAGAGAGAGAGAGAGAGAGAGAGAGAGAATATGAGAGGGCTTGAAAACTCTTTATTATTTGGGTAACAGTTAGATGACGTCCAGACTAATTTTTGCGTTTCTCGGTCCACCTCTATGAATGATCTTAAGGCGAACTCCCCCGTGCTGGCCTAGTGCATTCAGGATTTACTTTTGAAGTGCTCTCAACATGTTTTGTAAGAAGAAAGGTAAACTCCTTTGACATCTAAGCTAACTAATTATTGGTTAAAAAGGAAAAAAAAATTATTAGAAAGACAATACATGTTTTCCATGGGAAAAGTGTCAAAAAAGTTCTAAACCTTTTAAATTTTTACCAATTTAGTCTTATATTTTTTATTGATGCAAATTTAGTCATAAACATTTTAATTTAGTAACAATGCAATTCTTCCTACTAATTTTGACCGGATTTTGTTAATCGGGCGTCGGTCGGCTGACATGGTACGGGCAAAGGCTGACATGGATAACTTTAATAATATTTAAATATTTTTTGAGAAATTTTTTTTTCTTTTCTTTTTCTTTTTATTTTTCCTTATGCTCCTACTTCCTACAAATGATTGTCGAGCCTCGGCAATCTTCACCTTGCCAACCTCTAGCAAGGCTCACCAACCATTAGTGAGGCTTAAGCTCTTGCCAAAGGCCACGAGGTCACGTCTGCAAGGGCTTGAGCCCTCACCAAAGGGCTAGATTTGGCAAGGCTCGACCCATGGCTAGCAAAGGATCGCGGCTACGGAGGCTTGGGCCTCGCCCATGGTCGCAAGCGCCCTCACGACCTCTAGCGAAGGCTCGAGCCTCACCGAGTGTCGCCTTTGGTTGGTTGTTGGACCTCAGCAACCGGCTGGAGGAAAGGAGAGGAGAAGAAAAAATAAAAAAGGAAAAGAAAATGATAATCAAAAAATAAAATCATAAATAAAAAAATATTAAATATTATTAAGGTTTGTTTATATCAAAGATCGATTGTATCATGTCAGCCAACCAGCGCCGAATTAGAAAAATTGTGCCAAAATTAGCCGTAAAGGAATAAATTGATACCAAATCAAAAAGTTTAGGCTAAATTTGCACAAATGTAAAAAGCTTATGACTTTCCTGACACTTTTCCATGTTTTCCAAAAAGAGGGCATACTTAACTTCTATTTGATAATTCACAAACACTAGCATCAAGACCCTTCTACTTCAAGACCCATAGAACACCCTACAAATTTCCCCATGAACCGGTTAAATCCATATCTTTGCAATTAATCATGATATAGAGCGGTTTGCACGCAGTTGGTAAGATTTAACTAAGTAACCTTTAGATTTTAGACTAGAAATCTTCTCATGTCACAACCAACCGTGTCAATTATGTATTACTTCATTTCAATATAGTGAGAGCAAGAACCTTCGGCATGCAAAAATCATAAACTATTTTTTTTTTTTTTTTTGTCACAAAGATATTTCTCGTTCAAAGTGTTTAAGTTGTGATATACATAATAGAAGTTTCGGAACATATAAGAGCCCAAAGGGCTTCCGCACACGCATGGGGGGTGTGAAACCCAATTTGGAGGAAGCACATTTTGTCTTTGAGCTTTGACAATCCACTTCGCCACTTGATTTACTTCACAATTACACTACCCAGACTAAGATATGAGAAAGCCTTATTTGGGCCTGGACCTTTTGATAAGCACACCCGTATCCTACCTAGCCTTCTATGCACTCAGCACCTCTCTTTATCAAATAGATTGATCTTACTCCAGCTCCAAACACTCCTTAGATTGCGCCGGAAGATAAACTAGGGTTTCCAGAAGTGCAACGAATCATAAACTACTTCACAACTTATCCTTTGGCATGGAGGTTTTTACTAGTCACCACCGTCTTATTAATTAGACAGTGTCATTGTTCCCTCCGAAATGGACGAAAACAAGGTCCGACCCAGCCATGGTGTCCAAATTACTGTCAATTTAGCCTCTGGATTAACCCGTATCACTTCAAGTTCTTCCCCAATATGCCGAAATTGTCTCACAATTAAAGCTCCCAATTGCATGCACATTCCCAAAGGAATAGCGAGAGGACAATCAACATATTGATTATGACAAGAGTTGCATTTCGAAGAGCGCATCATCAGATTGGGAGCAGCTTTGGTCGACTCCTAGGATACAGAAAATCCCGGGTCGAGGGCCGAATTGAGATCTTCATCGTCCCCATAAATGTTTCGCCAGAGACTTGTGAGTTGAGTTCAGAACTTTTGACGAGCAGCCCATGATTTCAGGCCCTCTCTTCAAGAACCTACGGCCCTTACAAACTCCAGATGCTGTGAAGATTAAGGAATCGGTGCTATGCAGAATCCCATTATGTCGACAAGCCGTCCATTGACTTCTCCGCGAACACGTTCCAGCTGAAACTGTTCATCATGATCCACGAATAGACAGATACCTCTCCACAAGCCAATCCGACATAATGGTATGAGTTCACGTAATTGTCAACATAGCATCACTAGTGATCGAAAAGATTTTGTCTCGGTGACGGTCAGGACGGATACCTACCTAGCTGATGAAGTTAAGAGATGGTGACTACCATGTGGACAAACTGACATATTCATCGGAGACTTTTTGTTCTCTCAACAAGACACGAGAATCCCACACGACGGACTGCTCGTGTACCAAGATATTTCTAGCCCCGAATAATGTGATAGAGAGTGGCATTAGCAAATTGTTGAATCGCTTCATGCGAAAGAGATAAGACGATGTCTAGATATATAATTACAACGAGTTAATCCATTGTAGACCCTCAGCACTTAGCGCTTGATGCTATCCCCAGGAAAACATCGAGTTGTCACTAGGGTTCGGTTTGGAAATTAGTTTAGATTCAGAGCAACCACCATCGATGTCATTATCAAACTTTGTGCAATCGGTAAATCGATCGATGAACGTTTTATCAAATTTCTAGTGCCCACCAACCTTCACTTTTTACCAGAAGGAGCGTCCCATCATCATCGCCAATTCCTGTGGATGGAAACGGGAAGTTTTTCCAAAACCAGCTGAGATGGGCCCAAGGCCCATAATTGCTCCCCGAAATCTTAATTAATTAGATGGGGGAACTGCTGCTAAAAGCTTCACGTGTGATGCGACTTGCACATCATGGTTATCAACATTTGACGGGACTTGAGAGTTCTTTCATAGTTTTGTTTAGCCGACGATCTTCTTTAGTTTGGCTTCTCCTCTTTTTTCCGACTATAATGATTGATCTTACGAAGTTAGTAAAATGGATAAGTGCACTAAAAGTTTAAAAATTTATTACGAAAGAACAATCGTGTTTAGAAATTTTTAAAACATACAATCAATGAAAGGACTTGATCGAATCAATTTGATAAGTCTTAAAACTTAATTGCACACTTTGAAGTTTTAAGAAACAATCACACCTTCGTAATAAGTTTTAGAATTTAATTGTACATTTTATGAAAATTTTAAAACTCAATTGCACATACTTATCTCTTAGTAAAATAATCAATCAATATGTTCCTTGTGGCTCAAGTTTGATTTCTACTAGCAAAAAGAAATGACCCATTTTATTTTATTGTGCTTTTCTTATTTTCAATTTGGATGTTTGATACTTGGTAAAAAATGCTGGGTGTATACGTGAAGCCTTAGGCAAAACAATTGAAAATGTGATGTAAAGTGAAGTAATTAATATATCTAAATCGACTCATAACACATTGATTGAACTTTTGAATAAATGTGAGTCTAATTAAATATGCTAACGAGATTGGACTCGATTCTTCCTTGGTGATCTTCCCATTTAAAGGTATTGGGTTTTCGTTTTGTCGACCCAACAAGCAGTATCGAAACTGATAGTTAATTAGCAGCCCACTTTCGAATGAGTATTGGTTCTCAAAAAGGAAAATTCTAATTTATTTCCCTAATCGGGATGGTATAGGGTATTCCCAAGCTTTGTTAGGTCAAGAGGATTGAGGTGGAGATTCTCAAGTTGAGATAATGTAAGTGCAAAAGGATATTTGGACGAAGGGGGAGCGATTCCAATGTAGGTGGCTCACATGCGAGGAAGGAGATTTGTTAAGGAGCACACGTGAAGATGACGATAGGTTCAGACATGAGCTCGTTGTTGGTGATGTTCTCAATCAAATTGTCTTAAGACTTCTATTACATTGACCCAACAAGCAAATGAACAGTTTACATGGACAAATAGACCCTCTCCCATTTTGAAATTTACAGTAAAATTAGACAAAAAAAGATGTCAAAAATTTCTTGGGAAAGTAACTTGGAACCTTTGAACGTGATTAAAAAATAAAAAGAAAAATCTCTCTAAGCCTTGTCGAGGCAACTAGGGATAAAATCGATAATTAACTATATCGGTTGGAAATTTGTAATCATCATAATTGCGAGCTTTTTGTCAAATCTCAAGTCCCAAAGATAGGAATCGAACTCCCAACCTCCATAAAATAATAAAAAGAATCCTAAACTTATTATACAACCGTCATTTCAGTCCTAAACCTTTTAAAAGATCGTCACTTTGATTTTAAACATTTTAATCATGCCAATTTAGTCATATACCTTTTAACGATTTACCAAATAATCGTAGATTTTAATGAATTGCCAATTTAATCCTTTCGGCTCTAACATGGCGATCAACTTAGTGTTGGTCATCCTATACGACGCAACCGATGTGGACGTGGACAACTTTTTAACTTTTTTTTCAAATATTTCTTTATTGATTTTTTATTTTTTATTTTATTTTTTCCTTCTTTTTAGACAGGGTTGAGTAAGGACCAGTGACTCTCGCTAGCCCCAAGCAAGGCCACAAAGTCCTCATAGGCTATGTGTGAGGGCTCGCAAGACTTCGCTGTGGTTGATGAAGGCGTCACGAGTGGACCATAGCAATGGGCGCAAACCTTGCCCACCGCCGACAAGGGGTTTGTGGCCCTAAGCCCTCGCCCAGGGGCCAATGGGGGTAGTTGGCCCTCGCCTAGGGGCTAGTGGTGTCACCAATTCTTAGTAGTGGTTGATGGCCTGTGTGTAAAAAGAGGAAAAAAAGACCCAAAAAAAAATCAATAAAAGATTAATGAAAATTTAGATTTTTTTTTTTAAATTGTTTATGTCAACGATAACTAGAAATTAGATAGAGTGACTAAATTAATAACTCGTTAAATCATTACAAAAATCTAAAACTAAATTGGTACAATTGAAATGTTTCAAACTAAATTGGCACAATTAAAAGATTTATGATTAAATTAGCCACCGTACAATAGACTTAGAGCTTTTTGGACAATTATCTAGAGTTAAATTGATAATCAACTCAATTGAAGTGTAATTATTTCAAATATTTTTTATTAGTGACCAAATGCCCAAGAAGGCTCCTTTTCTTTCTATTCACGCATTTTAACCTCTGCCCTTTGATCATTCTTCCCACGGAATCCTATCTGGCTACCTAAGCATCCTACGGACCATAGGTGAAGAAAAATTCGATGCAAGTAGGGCGAGGATCGTTGATCTCGATTTCAACTCGGGAATTGGCTCAAAGCAATATTAAACTGGTTGGTTCGAGGTTGGTTCTGACTTTAAGTCAAATAAGTTCATGAGTAATAATGCATGGGTTGGACGTAGTTCGGGTTCGTTTCTCAGGTCAATATTTTGAATCATGACTAGGTTTTTAATCCTGTTTTCATCTTATTTGAAATAAAAGAAATAGAAGTCCTAAAAGGAGGCTCAATCCTGGATGGCCCAATAAGATACGAAGTACTTCAATGATCCCCGACAAGGGAAAAATTCGACAATACCAATCTAATCCGATTCTCCTATGAGTATGATTGAATTTTCGGTTTCGAAAGAGCCGAAACGATCCCACTTGATAGGATTTTAGTTATCGATCAAGAATCAACCCAAAACCAATTACCCCAGTTCAGACCAAACCAACAATTTCTTTC
This sequence comes from Eucalyptus marginata, assembly GCA_014182565.1. Taxonomy (NCBI): domain Eukaryota; kingdom Viridiplantae; phylum Streptophyta; class Magnoliopsida; order Myrtales; family Myrtaceae; genus Eucalyptus; species Eucalyptus marginata. The sequence continues at coordinate 29,016,693 of CM024586.1, forward strand.
CACTGTTTCACCTAAAATCCTTGGTCTACTTGTCCCACCAAATCGAAAGAGATTTTTTTTCCAAAATTATTTGACAAGAAAAGAAAAAGGGCAACAAGAAAAACAGCATCTCATTCCAATTTCCTAGTCGAGACAATCGCAAAACCTCTCTGGAGCTCGCACGTTGGGGAGAATCCGTAATCCGACGTGGCGGATTCCAGGCCACGAGTTCATGCAAACCCTAAAAAACCCTTCAGCAAGAGAGAGAGAGGAAAAGGAGGGACGGGGAAAAAAGGGTCCAAGGGAAAGATCTTTTGGCCTCACAAAGATTCCGCGGTGTTCTTGTCGATGCCCTCTCCGCTGTTCTCGAGTAAGCGGTTTTTGTTGCGCCGCTGTTTCGGCTCTGATGGGAATCTGCAAAGCTTGCACGTCCTTGTTTAGCCTGATGATGACAAAAGAAAAAGAAAAGAAGGAAAGAGAAAAGATAAATTTATTCCTCAAAATAACTCGTTTCTACTCAGACAGGTTTGGAAAATTCTACACGTTTAACATGTAAGTTGTAACTGGTTGTATCCATACTCTTTTTTTTTTTAAAATTTCTTTCCATGTACGTGTGATGATGGGTGAATGCTGTTCTGGGCAGTGGATACTCTCCCCTCATGTTCTGATCTCCCTGCAGAGCTGTGCTGTGCACGTGCGTTGCAAGAGACCTCCTGGCCGTGCTCAGTCTCCCCTCTGCTTGACAATGTATGGCTTAAAGATTTCGTCCTTTGGATCTGCTAGATTATGCTGTGGCGAAGTCTCTTTTTCAGCCAAGATTTCATCGACAATGCAACCAAGCAATTGCCGTGCCTGCGTTAGGGCTTGCTGCATTAGGCCTCCTTATAGGAGTCTACTGGGGCACTCGAGGTTTGGTTTTGTTTAGTTGACAGTTTGGCGGTTTAGACGAGAGGTTCAATCCTCCAAGCTGTAGCTTTCCTGACTTATTATCAAGGCCAGCTTCTGTGCAAACTGTAGGCAAGTGCCAAATACGGGACTAAGTGGCGCAAAAATACTTGTTTGGGCAAAGATACATCATGGATCCGGACAAACCACCTTATCATCAGACGGATGGAATGCTATAAAAACTATAGTCTTACCCCCAATGCAGGTTTTCCTAGCTAGCGACAGACAAAAAGGGGGTTGGATTTAGCTTTAGGGAAGATGATCCTGCCTCTCTTTTTGTCCTTGCGCATCTTAAATGAGGACCTTTTTCTGCTTTCCAGGGCTGAATTTCATTGCACCTGAAGTGGACATAAGAGGGTTTGATTCATTGGAACCATCCGACTGCCTGTCCTTATTACACGAATAAGCCTACCTCAGACTGAAGACATAAAATATAAATAAAGGGATTGAGACCCCACAAAAGGGAAAAGGTGTCTTCAAATGAAGATCAAAGCGGGATATAATACTTTATTCAGACGTTTATTTTTCCCTTGTTCTAGCTTTTGGAATTAGAATAGTGAAGTCTTTGTCCTATGTATGCATACAACAACTCTTGGATAAGTGGACATTTCTTGGTCTTTACAGAGAGGCATAATGTTTTACCAAGAATCGTTTGAATGAATTGTCGTAATTGTTGAACAAAAGTACACATTTTTCCCCATATTGACAACCCTGTTCTCCACAAAAGAATGCACTTTCAATAATGTGGCTGTCAATATGACAACTGTTTGGAGATTTTATTCTTTCAAATATTGTTTTCCTTTCATCATAATAAAATCACTACACTATTTTTTTTGGCTCAACAATATCCCCAAGCTTTCGGCCCATAATGATTGTTATAAATCCTACATGGCGTTGTCTATGCATGTTGTCATGTTGGACTTTTAATTATGGACAAAACTGTGACGGAAAGTGTTTTTGGGTGGTACAAATTTGGGGCATTAGTGAGATGGAAAAAAAATTGAGGCATTGATGTATCACAAGAAAAAAAATTAGGATTTGGCGGAATTTCACAAAGAAAGATTATAACTCTGAGTAAATTGAAACATGTTACATGGTTTTAAACGTGTTATTCAACATCCGCTATGAGCTCATGGTAACACTAGTATCATTATTCTGTGCTGTCATTTTCTTTATTTAACATGGCAAAAGAATTGAACATTTGTTGAGCTAATGAGTCGTTTATGAGACCCCTTAACTCTGACACGGCCAGGAACATGGTCCTTGAAAAACCTTGTCCGTGCCTTCTCCTCCTAAGGTATGTAGAAGAAACAAAATCTGATGACCCTTTGTCTTTATTTTTGATCTTTCGGGTAGGCTCATGTCTCTATTTCACGTGCAATTCGCTGTACAAGAAAAAGAAGAAAAAATATGAAAAGATAACTCATTAACGCGGTCTTTAAAAAGCTTCAAACCTTGCCCATCCAAAAGCAAAAGGGCAGGGCACTTTTCTCTTTAGATCTCCCCCACATTAAACTAATCTATCAGCTTTTTGACATTGCCTTGATTTGGAGAGAGAGAGGGAGGGAGGGAGGGATGGAGGGAATGGCACTTGAAGCTGTGGTCTTTCCAGATGACCCCTTTAATTATTATAATTGCAAAGAAGTCCAAAGCTTGTTGGGAGAGTGTTGGAGCTTTGACTTTGGTGATCAAGAGCAGTGTGAGAACAGCCATTTCCTTAGTACTCCAGAGATCCAAACAGAAGACCACGAATGTAGTGGGTGGAATCATGAGTCAAATGTATCATCAAAGGCTTTGATCGACCGGCCAAAGCGGTGTCGGTACAAGAGGAGGAAGAACAAGAAAGAGATGGAGAGTCAGAGGATGGCTCACATTGCCACTGAGAGGAATAGAAGAAAGCAGATGAATGAGCACCTCTCTGTCTTGCGTTCTCTCATGCCTGACTCTCATGTCCAAAAGGTAAAAAATCTCTCTCTCTCTCTCTCTCTCTTTCTCTTCCATTTGCTTGCCTGTGCTTCTTAGGGAAACTTCATGTGGCAGTCATGAATGGAAATATCACTAACATAAAGTTCACTCATTTAAGTGAAGTCAGGAGGAAATTGCACATTGCTTTTGGACAATTCACTGGCAGTGGCAGCATAACTCTTCGCATCCAGCATCATTCTACTCTTTACCTCTAGAGATACTATTACCATATTTTGTAAAGTCAAACAAGCATATTTCTTAAAAGGATGCTTATTCAAAATCAAAATTCAAGTAGGCCATCATGTTGGTGAAAGCGACTTTCTTATGCTTCTTTCACATTCGATTTCCTTTTACGTTAATTCGACTCGAAGTATTGGTACTGTAAAATTGATCAGGTTGATCAAGCATCAATTATAGGCGGCGCCATCAATTACGTTAAAGAGCTAGAGCAACATTTGCAGCAGCTTGGTGCTCACAAAGAGATGGAAGGACAAAGTTCAAAATGTGAAGATGACACCTCCTCCCCTCCTTTCTCTGAATTCTTCACCTGTCCACAGTACTCGACAAGCCTGGGTCAAGGCAATGACTCAGTGCCCATGAACGAGTGGACGAGCCTCACTCAGTCTGCAATCGCTGACATTGAAGTGACCATGGTGGAGACCCATGCAAATCTCAAGGTAAGGTCAAAGAGACGACCCAAGCAGCTGTTGAGGTTGGTTTCTGGGTTGCAGAGTGTGGGACTCACTGTGCTACACCTCAATGTCACCACAGCTGAACCCTTCGTTCTCTACTGTCTCACTCTCAAGGTACGATTTCAATTATTTCTTCTTCTTGTTTTTTACCTTAAGATGTTCTTTCATGTGTCGCTTGATGTGGTGCCAAGTCGGTGCTATGCCATTGGTAACTTGTCCAAATTTTGTCACGGCGATAAAACCATATGAACATTTTAGCGGTGTTAGTTACAACAGGCAAGGTGGCGCAAGGGCAAAATTGTACATGCATTGAGCATTAGAGGACTCGATGAGAAAGGAAGTTAGAGGGGAAGTGATAAACAATAGCAGTAAATAGACGACAGATCTGGAACATGGTTCTTGAGATTTTGGAAGATTCATGATTTAGAATCTGAGGGGTGTGAATTTGAACCTTGAATTTGCAGGTTGAAGATGGTTGCAAGATGACTTCAGGGGATGAAATTGCCGCAGCTGCGAATCAGATTCTAAGCAGCATTCAAGAGTGAGGGTCTCTCTTTGATCCTCAGAACCCTGAAGATGATTCATGTTTTAGTCTCTCTCTCTCTCTCTCTCTCGCTCGCTCTCTCTCAATTCAATATTTAGTGAATGATGAGATGAGATGCGGATCTTGTAGAATCTCGGTCTGTACCGAGTTGCAGCAACTGGCAACTGGCAACTGATGTCAATTTGCACACGATTTTCTGTTGTCTCTTGAAGTGTTCCTCTTGGTTGCCGTTTAGAGGAGGCTTGCCCTTCACATGGATATGTCTTTCGACCTATGGAATGCAAATCACGCTATCTGCAATCATGACCAACACTAATCAATCACTTTTACAATAAAATCGTAATCTCCAGCAACATCTGCCATCCTAAAATCCTTTGAAGTTAGCAGACCATCAATCTTAAGGAGTATCTTGAATCTTCAACAGACAGGATATGTTGCTATGGCATATTCATGTTTGGCTTATTCTTTGGAACAGCTGACATTCTCTACCTAAAAGCAAGTGAGACTACAGTACCACTTCTCTAAATGATGACTTTCCCTATTTCCCTTGAAGAACGGGGAGAGTGGTGAGATTTGTGAGACAGCAGGCTACATCAACTCCTTCAATCAATATGAATCTGAGGATCATAGTTTTGGGCAAATTAGCTTTTCTAACTTAACAATATTCTCTGGAGGACACAAATGGTTGGGTCTGCCTCTGCCCGATTTGCATTCAGAGTGAGCATGTAATGTGCGGAGAGTTTGATCCAAGACATGTTCCACAGATAAACAACAGGAAGTGAATATCTTCATGCACAGATAGAGAGAGAGAGAGAGAGAGAGATCATTTTTAAGCCCGGCTTGATTATTCACCTTTTTTCAACACTCTGTGCCCCAAGTAACCAACCGCCTACAACTTTCTAAGTACTGAGACTTGAAGATAAAATAGATGATCAATTGGCTCGGTTTCCACACATTTCAATGGAAAACAATGAGGGGTGTCTTCATTTTATTGAAGGAGCAAAAGCTTTGTAGTAATCACAGATATTTTACATCTGTGTTTAAACAGACAATGACCATAACATCAGTATTATAATTGCACATTGTCTTTACACGGGAGAACTTGAAACTCCAAATTACTGTTATACATATGGATAGGCATTCTTCATGACCTGATTGCCTTCCGCATCTAGCTTCACAGGTCCCTCCCATTCAATTCCCTCAACACACACAGCAGCAAGGACCATCTGCAGGAAATAAATAAGAATTAGAGAAGTTTTGTTGACCTATTTTACAGAGGTCAGGTTGAAAATTCCTAGTAAATTCAAACAGTACAGTTCTAGAAAGATATGATTTCCACCTGTTTATTCCAGTGATGGTGCAGTATCTTTCTATAACGGGACAATTACAACTCATTGGAAGTTGGTATAGGCACTCCAGATTCTCTTGTCAGATTTTTGTACACACCCTGTAATCTTCGAGTCACCGGACCTACTTTTCCATCCCCAATTATCCGTCCATCAATCTTGACAACCTGGTAGGCATTATTAAACAGGAATTACTATAGATGTTGAGCAGAAACAATGCTTGGCCATCAAACTTTTAGTAGGATCAGTACCTCAAGACGAAAAATGAAATCCTCGTTAACTAAGTGAATCACAACTTTAAACAAGCAATATCGCAGAACGCACCATGAAGCATAATTACTGTAAATGGATTATTTACAGCTTTTCTGCCACAAATATTTTTCAGCATAAAAACAGTAGCAGTGACTAAATTCACTCCTTATGAACTTTGCTTGTTATACTTTAGATTGTCATTATCAAGGTTTGCTTAACCGAGCCATCTTCAGTTATCAGACAAATTCACTCGGAAGGGTCAACACTAGGGCTAACTCATCGCAACTTACATGGACACAACTAAAACTGGCTCACCGATGATGTCCAACCAATTCATCGCCCAGTCACACAGTACGAATGCTAAGCTCATTGCACTCAGGTCATTTCCTTAAATGGAGATTGAATGCAACAGGCAGAAACTAAAAGATGGCATAGAGGACAAGTGCTACCAGGCCAGACCCATGAAACGGTCAACGTATCTAGGATGACATATGAGGGACTTCTGCTAGTTGATCCCCAGGATTCAAATGTCATCTGGATAAAGTGCAAATTACATGTAGAAGGCTGCCCATGTTGATCAGCTCATAAGAAAACTATTTTCCAAACCAATTAAATGAACATAGGGCAGAACAATGTAACAGTAACAGTGCCAAGCACCATCAGAAAGGCATAATGTTCATACTTTATAGACATCCAAACAGCACTTTAGTCATGATTAACCACAGGATTATCAGAGGTATTCAGGACTTACTGGACTAAGTTCTCCCATGGTTCCCGTTGTCCATACCTGCAATTGGTTGCAAGAGTAAGGATGAAAAGCACAAGCTAGAACAATGCAGGAACTTGATTCGTTCAGAAAATAAAAGGGGAAAAAAAGAAGAAGAAGAAAGAAACAGGGATCTGAAGCCAAGACTATCGTTAAGAGGGTTGTAAACATCATATTACATTAGTTAAAAACTTTGGCACAAAGGCGTGAGGTATTTAAGTGATTCAATCTTAACATTTCAAGCAGTGATATATGTTTTCACATGCTTCAAAATTCCATGCATAGCTTCTAAAATCTTCTGGTTCATCTATTGCAAGTAGGGAGGGCATCTTCCCCAGGCATTTTACACTACACAACCATGTTTCCAAGAGGAGACAAACACTAATTTAACAGGCATCTAAAGTATCCCAAAGAAAACTAATGGAGAAAAATGGACTGATAAATCTAACATACTTGAATTCAAACATGTCATGTACCTTATGGTGTTCTAAATTATCGTTGACAAGGTATCTCGGCATATTAACAACCCAAGAAATTTTCTCCTAACAGTGGTGGAGCACATCCTTACTATTTATTCAATAAAGTCCAATTAAAATTGAAAAAGAGAGATGCAAACCTCATCAGCTGTGTGGAATTCTGATAAGCTAATTCTCCGTTCCTCTAAGATCAGATTTTCCTTAACAACTAGGTCCATGACCTGCAACATCAATAAAGGGCTTGGTATAAAATGCTTCAACAAACAAAGAAGTCTTTTAGGAATGCAAGGAAACAGAGTCATATGTTCAATCTATTCGTCAATTTAGGAGGGTTAAAAGAAAGGAAATTAAAGCTAACCAGGAATGAGCTACATGTTGATGCAGAGATCATAAGGGCTCTGTCTGCTTATAATATACCTAATGCAGCATATAACTTAAGCAGAAAAAGTATTGAGATACTTATGCAAAAGTGTACCCGGAAGCTCTTATCAACAATAGAGTGCATTTACTGGATCACAAATAATCCTGTCAACCATTTCACTAGTTCCAGGGTCTTGAAGAGTAAACCAGCTTATAATTCAACAATAAGATGATGATTTATTCACTTCTGCACTTAATTTTTTTTTTTACACTTTTCTTTTCTAAGTTTCCACAATTCTGGACCACTCTACAGAACTTTTACCTAAAAAAAGGTTCTTAAGACTTACAGTTGCTCGAGTAATGCCAGGAAGGCAATAATCAGCATGAGGCGTCAAAACACGGCCTTTCTTCACCAAAAACTGCATCACAACAGGAAAAGGGCTTTCCAATCAGTAACTCATGGTATAAAACAAGCAGAATTGGAGACATTGCCTTCATTGCTAATGAAAGCAGCTCCATAAAATTTTTTAGGACTCTAATAAGCCTTCAGTGTCGCAACCTGAACACCACTTGCTTGCAATAGAATAAGCTTACAATGTTAGTAGCATTGGTTTCTGACACATAACCATCCTTGTCGAGCATGATTGCGTCATCTGCATTTGCATTGTTTCCTTCTACCTGCATCATTTTCACTATTCAAATTGTATCAACATGTCCATCAGAAGAACTAGCACCCACTTGCAAAACGTGGGCAACACAGAGTTCTTTTATGGGAATAGAGCACGATTGACATGCTCATCAATCCCCACTCTATGGGGCAAAGATTGTCAGCCAAAAGAAATGATGACTATATGATCTCACCAAAGAAAAACCACCCAAGAACAATGACATTAGTAAACAACATATTCACTGTCAAAGATGAAACTGGTATAGGGTGAAGCATGGACTTCAGGTTCATGGGACAAAGAAGATCAATTTTATTAATGCTACAGAAAAGTTCACCAGGCCATCTTCCAGTAAAAAGTTATCATGTAATGACAATCCAGTTTATGTTGTGAAAAGTAACATTACCTTCGCAAGTATGTTATTCAGAAGATTGTTGTGGTGAATCTTGGAATCCAAGTTCTGAAATAAAAACAGCCGATCAAAATCAATGACAAAGATGAAAGGATGAGAGGTGAAGAACGCACTATCGTCTTTTTGTTAAATATAACATGTTAACTCACACTTGTCAAATTGAAATTCCTAAATGTACAGCCTACCCTACATCACTATTATGAATTCAACAAAACATTTATGAGGCATCTAAATGCCATGAATGGCATCATAACGACACAATCTCATTAGACTGCTTTCCTGCAAAAGGTTTCTCAGTGGAAGAAGCCTGAACATGAATTAAAGGTAAAGGGAACCGGTCTTCAATGCTTGGTGCACATAAAAATTGCTTCTGAAAATGTATTAGAGCATCTTAAATGCATAATGACCACAGTATGACTGAGCATAGTCCACTGAGTGGCACCACCCTCAAGGGATGATGATGATGATGGCAGTGAAGCTTTGTGCTTAGGTGATGGTCATTTCTACCAAAAAAAAGAAATTTTCAGGAGGTGGCAAGCAAACTCCTATTAACGGCAGCTGCTTTAGTGCTTACAAGTTGATGGCATTTGTGATGGTACTCTTCGTTGGTTGAGGGTAAGGGGGAGGGAGAATATCATCTAAAAGGAAGAAGCCTTGACATTTCAGAGAACGACCTCACCTTCCAAGGGTAGATTTCTTAGGATGATGAGAACTGTGTTTCCTTTAAGTAAATGTGACACTTCCAATTGAACAATTCTCCGTGACATTGAAAAAAATAAATATAAAAAAGTTTGGACACGCTTCTTTAATAATAGTTTTCTGGGGAAAAAGATACTCATGCTATGCATTTTTGTCACCATTTTAAATTAGCAAATGAATATTAATAAGCTGCAAAATTTGCATAAACTTCTTTTGTGGGAAGAGACAAAGTTGATGCTCTTATGAACATAAAGACAGGACAATGATCTGATAAACAGCATTTGAGGCAGATTATCAATACTCTCTTCACAAACAAGGCTTAATAAAAATCGAAACGCTTTTAAGGTTTTACCCAACTCCAGTGGTGAAAAAGGAGTTCTGTTACCAGTAACTTTCAAGGGCTCATTCACTGAATTTAAATGGACAATAGAAGAAAAAGCATAATTCTTTTGTCATTTCCACTTTCTTGGAAAGTCAACATACAAGAAATAACCTAGGTGTATGATTAGCACCCTAATTGTGGAGATGATTCGTGATCAAGGCCCTCAAATCTCATACCACGCTTAGATTTTATATAAAACTGTACCGCACAAGAATCAGTAGACTTTTTAAACCTACTGAATGTTAGATATACAGATATCTCCTACAATCTAATATTACCCTCCAAAAGGAAATACAGGCACTCCACTCCCTCCAATGACTTAAACAGGAACAAAGTGATAATATTTTACCAATTCCAATAGATGAAAACAATAACCTCAATATCCAAAATAATTCTATATCATTTACTAATGTATCTTACATTGGGCGAGTTGCGTCGTGTTGTGGCTGTTACCAGAGTAATTCCATGTGTATTATCATATACAGGGGGTTTCCATTCAGGGAGCACTGAATTATCAGAAAGCAGGAACGCAGCATCAGAATGTATAGAGAGTAGAATAGAAAGGAAAAGGAAAGAGAAATTGAAAAGGCATTAGGGTTTTGCCACAGTGACCAGTATTGAAACCTTTTTCACCTTGCAATCTCTCTTTAGCAAGTCAAACTTGCGAATAAAAAAAAAGCCACAGTATTATACTAGCATACAGGCTGGAAGCAACAATATAAACAGAAAACAAGAAAACTAGATTAGTACAAAAGAACAAAATGTGCTGCAAATACCAAACTTAGTATGGCTAAAATTTGCTTGTTTGCCTGTGACAAGGTGAGAGTTTTCACTTAGCAGCCTCACAATTAGAAAACAGAGAACTAAGAACAGCTAAAGCAATCACCTTAACCAGAATCAACTTAGCGATGGTGAATTGATAGCTTGTGAAAACTTGGAAGCAACCACAGAAAGAGGTGGACCAATGATTATGCTAAAGATATGTGGACAGACAGATGCACAAAGAAATGAGAAAACAACATAACCAGCAATAAGCAGTTCATGCTTGTGTGAAACAACTTCAAATGAAAAACAGCAATTACGCTTTAACTTAGGGCAAAAGCATGAGCAGTTGATGTTACCTATTAACGTACAACCATAAAGATTGAATGCAGGACTCATGCCAGAAGTAACCTGACAAAATCAGAATAATCTGAAAAAGTCAATGCCCTGAAAAGTCAACAATAAAGGTTCATGACATTCAAGATAGACAAGTGAATGTAATTATGAGTAGCAAGGAATATTAGGATGTGAATGCATACACTTGTTCATCCCAATATAAATTTACGTCAATAAGGGTTTCAGACCTCCATTTCATCAGCCAAACAATAACAATGACAACCAAACTGTAGTGTCTGTGCACTTCTTCATGCATGCTGTGTGTGTGTGCGTGCGCACGTGTGACACAGAGAGAGAGAGAGAACCTTCTTGCCACGCGTTAGAGACAAACGAATGTGTGCATTATCAAACATCCCGTTCGTGATAAGAGTCTTGAAGATCGCATCCTTAACCTATAATAGGCATTCAGTTAGCATATAAATAGACTAGAAAAATGCGGGCTGATTAATAAAGATTGACCTGTCTCAGTCAATGCTTGTAAACTGGCTTATGTAAGCAAATAAAATCCTCCAAGCAAAATGATAAAAGAATTTGCTTGTCCTTCAAATCCTTACCTGTTCACGTGTCGGAACATTGCTAAAAGCCAGAGCTTTGGCTGAGTCAAACAACCTAATATAAGAGCAAGTAAATACATAAATGCAGCTGTTACACATTAAACCATTATCCCTCAAATTGACATTTCTAATTTGACATTTACAAAGACAGAGAGCAAGACAGGCACGCATAGAAATTAATGGAGAGACAGAGAAAAAGAAGGGGGGGGGGGGCGTTGACAGACATTAGGGTCCATGACACACCTTTCATATTTGGAACTCGTTCATTAGCCTGTAGACAGTATAACTAAAGTCTGGTATTCACAAAATGCAACGCGAGAGACTATGAACGGCATCCTTCTTTACTCGTCTAATAACTATTTAAATGTACTTTATATTGCAAACAACTTAACCAGCAGGAGTATGCATTGGAAAAATGATTTCCTAGGGATTCTTGTACAGACCTATCCAAGTGTTCTTCAAGTTTAAAAATCTTCCCATCGTAAACTCGAAGACCTTCCCACACTGAATCACCTCCTTGGACTACTGAATCAAAGACAGAAACCTGACATATTTACAATGCAAGCATCAGAACATAGAAAATTTTGTTAAACAAGACAAATTTTAGCTTACTAACAGCAAATTAACATTCCATATAACCTTTGCACTGTCACGGGGGAGGATCTCATCACCAACCCAAGCAAGTAGCTTTTCATTGGCTGGTACTGGAAGCTCAGGGGTGGGCTGTGATGAACTTCGCCTCACTTGGCATTTGAGCAGGTTGTAAAATGGTAAACTTTGCTCCAGCAAGTAATAGAGGGACATCGGGAATTGCTGAAATAATCGCAAGTATGATTAGTACAACCTGTCACAACATGTACAACTAAATATGAACAAGCTATGAAAAAGACGATGGAGAGGTGTTTCTAGATGGAAAATAAAAAATGAATCGCTGAGCTACAGTATTTCTGTCATCCAATTTCTAAAAGGGCCCAAGAGAGCAAACTCAACCATAAGTAAAAGCGATTTTTGTTGAAAACCATATATTTTGTAGGATTCTGACTACAAAAGAAGAGAAAAGACTTGGCTGTACACTTTCAGCAAGATAATTAGTCGCATGCTGGACAGCAATATATGCTGTCCGTTCAAGCCAAAGATTTTGTTCGGGAAGCCACTGTACTTCAAGAAAGAGATCAGAGGCTGATTAATGAAACTTAATGCTTTGCCTTAAGAATGGAATGCTGCACGTTTACATGGGCTGTTAGTCACGTTCCTTAATATGTATGTTAATTGAGCACAAGATTGTGAAGCACAAGAGAAATAAATGAAACATATTTGCTCTAGAGAATTTAAATAAATATGGATAAAAAGCCAGACCAAACAAGTTGGAACTGCGATTATGTTTATTGATCCCTGAAGTGATCATATGAGAGATGCATCTGTTTTTCGGTATCATAAGGAACGAAAATTTAAAAACCCCCAACTGCATACCGAGGAATACTTTTTAGGTGGATCAAAGCATGTAGACTTGTGTACACTTTTGTACCACCATGGAGCCCATAAGCCATCTATAGCCTTTGGACCAGCTTCCCATCTGAAAATTCTCAGGTTAGTATCTCTTCAAAAGAAAATGGAAATGGAAAATGATGAATTTTCCTAAAATGAATTTTAAGTAAGACTCAAGATTAATTAAGAACAATAAGGTAAATACTATATAATTACACCATCAGCATACTTGAGCATAGCAGCCTGAAAAGGAATATCTAGGTCTTCACAAAGTCTACCCAAAGTAGCCTGCAAAATGAATAGATGACCATTAAGAGGCTATGTAACATAGGCTACAGAAAATTCAGATGCCCAACAAATAATTAGAATTTAAGAGGGGAAAGAGGAAAAGAGCTACAGAATTATGAGAGGAAACATGCAAATTACACTGGAGGGTAATATGTTTAACAAAAAGCAATGCAAAAATCTAGATGGTCCCAGAAAAAAATGTGCTCAGAATCAATCGCACAATGCAAGGAGTCATCTCAACTCCAGACTGTAATATGAATACCCTGACCTTCTATATCACACCTAATCACTTTATTTCCAATTTCCTTTACATAAGAAAGCCCATAACTCATTATTATGGATATCAATGTCTTGACATTTTACATCCTCAAAGTTTACGACCTAAGACCTGGTACAGTCTAAAATCATGAGTTTGGTTCCTAAGCTGTTGCTTTTACATGCTTTATTTAAAAGAATGTCTACATGGGATCGATCCAACAATGAAAAAGTGCTTCAATGGCCAAGACAATGATGATCTTTATGGGCATATATGCTCAGCTCAACAGAAAACATCACACCCATGCAAGAGACCATAACTTTGTGAACTAGAGTGATCCACCAATCACTGGAAATACATAACATGCAGGGAATGCAATTCATTGTCTATGATTGCACAAGCACAATCCAATAACAAAGTACAGTTACTACCTCAGGATCCTGTTGCAGATCTGCTACATCAATAATTGCTGGGGGATTCCCCAGCTCACAGAGCTCACTGTATATGGAGACTAACTCTGCCAGGCCTAACTCGAGAAATGATGGAGGGATGACCTTTTCAAAGGATGGCTGACACAATATTTCAAACCAAACAATGTTATGGTTGACAGAGCAACATGTGGAAAAGGTAAACAGACATAACCAATAATTTCACCACATGAAGTTTCAGACCAAACAATGTTATGGAAAACGGATCAACATGTGGAAAAGGCAAACAGGCATTTCTAATACCTTCAACTGCATGCATTAACTACACCAATTATCATCAAACAGTATAGCCATTTGAATGATGGGATGGGAAGCAAGGTAAAAAAGATTGTCAATTACATCAATGTGTCAATCTAATTATTTTGGGAAACAGTAGTGACAATAATTGTGGATAATGAAGCCTCAGAAGAACCTGAGTGAGCCAGCAAGAGAATAATAGACAGGCCCAGGGGATGAGGTTCTTATGAGGACGAGAAAGTATGACATAATATGTGTACATGTGTGAGCATCAAAATAGCATAAACACGTCATTCTAGCACAAATTTTGAGAGGGGAAGATTCTTTCGCTGAGCTTTCCATTGATCATTCTCTTTGGCAAAAAAAAAATCTAAGGGCTAAAGCATGTGTGTTTGGTTTTAGCCCTTTTGGTATGCAGGGATACTGCAGGGAGAAATTCACGATCTTACAGGTTTGAGAGCAAAAAGGTCTAGCACAACTTTTTTGAAACCTTACGAAGAAGAGACAAAACCTTATGAGATTATTATTTGCATATTCAAACGAAACATAGAATTTTCCCTGTAAATTCAAAATATCGTGTCTGAAAGTGGTTCCCCATAGTTTTTGTTGAACTTATTCTTCAAGGAACCAGGTGATCAAGGTTGATTGTAAAAGTAGCAATTTTTCATAGATAGTACTTGCAAGCATGTCTTTATCCCTTTCCTTTTCTCTGAAAAAGATAAGAATTAGAATATATTAGCAGGATCTAAATCTTCTTTGGCAAAGTTAATAGAAAGTTGGATCTGCACTTTTCAAGTGGAACACTTGCAAGCTAGCACGTCCCATTAAAGAAATACCATATTTTTTCGTTTTGTTAATAACATCTTATTCATTTATGGCTTAGAATAGAGCTTTTTTCACATGCCCCAACTATTTCCTGAAGCTCTGTAAATGAGACTTGCACCAATTGAAAAAGATTTTACTCCATCGTGGAGGTATGTGTGACTTGCATTTCATGTACTCACGACACATGAAGAATATTCATGAGGTACTTTACCAATATATCCATCGGATTACGAATCAATATGAAATGCTTTCCTTTCTTCATCAGATCATTTCCAATACCAGGCACCCGTTGCTTTGCAATATGCTGTTGAAATAAGACAAACAGGAAAAGTCAAAACATTGGTCCAAATCTAAATGAATTGGTCCCATGATTATGACATGTTTGACTGTTTTTTTTATTGATTAAAACTTGAAAACATATCAGTTATTTCTCAATCTTCCTTTCTTAAATGATTAGGTAAGAGACCAAAATTAGGAAGTACAATGAGATGGAAAAAGTACATCAATCTCAAACCAGAAGAACCACACTAAGCAAAAGCATAATCTGCACTATGGATCTTGTAAGGCAACGATGAACAAGATCACATGTTGCATTTCCAATATTCTATCTCAAAAAAGTTTATGTTCATATAGCATTAGCTCGAAGTACTAAAGAGTGAAGACCATATAAATTGAAAACATGACTTATCCTGCATGTTGGGCATGTGAACTTATACCTTACAGTAACGGTATCTCTTGCTCCCAGGACCATATATGATATCTTTTACAACTTTGTTGCCATCAGACTCCTGTTCAATTCAAATGCTTGAGGTCAATTGAAAACACGAGTAATGAAAACAATATCACACAAGTAAAAAGCATGCGAGTTGAAAATTTTCAGAAGAGCATGCAGTGACAGCAACTTAATTAGAGAACAGGTAATTTTAGTAGCAACCATAAATGGTTCTCTATAACATGAGTTAAAGTACTTAAAAGTCTAATTCCCCTCTCTCTCTCATGATAGGGCAATCTAGTCAACTAGGGAAAGTTCTTCAGTGAATTATCATTTCAATGAAACAGTAGCAGGCAGAACATCCAGCCAGTATGGGTTTCATTAGCTTATTATGAGAACAGCACATATCATCATGATAAAGAAAGGATCAACATAATCCATAGGCTATTTGACACAATCAACATGATGGTTATGTTGAATTCACCAAGAACAAGTAGAGAACAATATCAAGCTTCAGTAACATATCTATGGCAACACTTGAGAGCTGTGCCAGTGTTATACCACTTCATTTAACATACCATTTTGGACAAAAGATCCTCCCGGTAAGGCCTATCTACACCTGTCACCCGAAGGAAATTTGCATAAAGAGGTTCATCAAGCACTTCCATGTCATCCCTCTGAAAACAAGCACATGTAGTTAAGCAAGTTAGTGGAGAAGCAATTAGGCAACAGCATTCCGACCCATAATGACCATATACATAGCAGGATAGGTTCTTCCTTAGTGGATTTGTTCTCCACTTCTGTAATAACAGAAAAGCAGGAACAAAAGATCACCCAAAGCTAAGACACCCAAAACTTCTAATTTATTTTCCTTTAAATCGCAAAACCTTTCATGTACAAATGCTTAGGATAAAATTTTTGCTCCTCCACATTTCTCTGAATGAACAAAAACCTATTTTACCACACAACAATCACATACACAGGAGATTCATCTAACGAATATATGTAATTTTCAAGTTATAATGTCAACCTCCATCTAAAAGCTGCAGCTGTATCTTCTGAAAAATCATCTTAGAAATTACTTTAAGATGTAAACTAGGAAGCATACTCTTCTCCTGACTCTGATTATGATAGTGTCCATATATCTTCCAGCAAAAGAACTAATCAAAATGAATGTGCCCTTTCCAGAACCTCAATGAAAAACGTCAATGTTCATCAATTTAATAAAGATCAGGCCAAAAGAAATGACTGCTAAGACAACATTCAGACCTAAATTTAAAGTGGACACCATTCAAACCTGAACCACTCCCTCGAGATCTAAGCACCCGCATCAACTTAAAGATACACTGCTATATTGCAGTCAATAACAAATGCTCGAAGACAAACTGAGAAGCAGGTCCTATGCAAGCCTTCTTCTGTTCTTTATTATGACAACTCTCTTAAAATTATTAAACCTGATTATCAATTTTCATGGTGTAATGGCTCTCCTCCAATGAACTCGACTGCCAGCATGACAGCTACCAACACCTTGTACATACAGCAATATATAACACATGTGTGAGTGTTTACCCATATTTGTGAGCCAGTCCCACTGAATCTCCAAGCTATATGTCAGATTCATCATCCATCATAAAAACCTTACATTTTGTACCTAAGGCTCAATTTGTTTCATAGAAAATGAATATCACTTATATAGCTTCAAAAATTAGTCAATGCAAAATGTTTTAATTAATATATGTCTGAATATTTCGTAAACAGTGAAAATATTTTTCCTTTCGTTCCTTTTTGTAAGTGATAAAAGCATCACTTTTAGAAAAATGTACTTCAAATGTGTTTATAAAGAAAACTATGCAAAAACATAGATACCTACAGCCACTCAAACACCAGGCGATTGAATTAAAAGCAATTAAAAGCAAAAGATGAAAGAAAAAAATGACGCTACAGCTCTGAGAGCACAGAAATGACCATACAGACAGAGGACCGCATCAAACGCAAAACCGTCACCGACAAAACACGCGAAGGAATGACACACAGACACCATTTCCGCAGCCAACTGCCGACGCCACGCGAGATGTGTAACGTTCGAAAGATCGATCAACCGACGCGTAATCAATATCTCAGCCCAAAAGAACAACGTTCCAGCTCGCTTACAAGTGACCCGACAACAGTGACCCCAACAACAACAACAACAACAGAGCACGGCGCTTTACGAAGGTAGGAGCAAAAACAGAGGGAGAGGCGAAGGACCCACCTGAGCGAAGGAGTACATGAGGCCGGTGCTGAGCGACCTGGGAGCAGACCACGAATGGATCACCACGGGCTCCATTTCTCGACGATGGTGTCGATCCTCTGCGGGTGCAAGAGCGTGTATGGTGAGTATGAATTATGACAGAGAGAGCGAGAGAGAGAGAGAGAGAGAGAGATGTTGAAGAGATGACGACGGTGGGTGTGACGGTGGTGGCAGACAAGAGGACAGTGCGATCGGGATCGGGCGACGCCTCGTTGACTGTACGAGGATGAAGGCTGCTGCTGATTGATTGCCTTTTGCTCTTGTGTCTTCGGTTCTTCGTCGGGTGCAAGAGCATTTATGGTAAAATTCGTGCCTTAAAGGAAAGAAAATCAAAGATAAGAACATTTTTCATTTTGCCACTAAAATCGAAAATTTCCAGAAAATCAAGATAAGAACATTTTACTTAACAGTCAAAAGTTTAATTAAATTTCAAAATTCACACTCTACTTAACCTTCCAAGGTTACACTTTACTCTATAAGTTAATAATTTATTTCATTACTGTGATTATAACCACTACTTAACATTTTTTTTTAATATACCGTTCACATGAATATCGAAGGATAAAGTGAAATTTCTTCTTCTTCTTCTTTTTCTTATATCGAATGCCTTCTAGTTTTGAATAAAAGACAAAAGTCTCAACAAATTTAAAGTTTTTTTTTCTCCATAGAATTCAGTTATTTCTCTTAAGGCCCCAATTTTTTTTTAAAAAGACAACATTCTCATGTATATCAAAGGCACTATATTTTTTTAAATTGTTAGGTTTTACTTCCATAAAAATTAGTTGGGTCTAAATCCACTCAATTTTTAACAAAAAGATAAAGTTTCCCTCAAAGCCCCAAATTTATTTACTTTCTTTTTATTTTTTCTGCTTCTCTATAGGATTTAGTTACCAAAAAGATAAAATCCCCATGTACATATTAAAAGGCACTAGATTTTTTTTTTTAACTGTCAGATTTACTTCCATAAAAATCAGTCCATTTTTACCATAAAGACAAAATTTCCCTCACTATATATTTCCCTTTTATTTTTGGTTTTTCTGCTTTTATGTAGGATTTAGTTACCAAAAAGACAAAAATCCCATATATATTTAAAGGCACTACATTTTTTAATTGTTAGATTTTACTTCCATAAAAATTAGTTTCATCGAAAAGAGAAATTTCCTAAAAACCTTGTTCTTTTCTATGTAGTCCATCAAATTAATGGATAAATTGTCTAGTAGAATCTCCGAATAACTTTAACATAGACAAGTTTTAGCATGATCATTTATTTGTAAATTTTCACTTTTGTTGTGCATATCACCATAAAATCCCATCTTATTTTGTTTTTATATATATAATGAGATGATCAGGTGAATCAAAAAAAAAAAAAAAATTCCTTTGAAGATTTCCAAAATAAAATCATAATTACATTCTCCAGCGTGAAACTTTAAAGATGAAATTAAATTAGCAAAACGCTGCATAAAAACAATATTTTTGCAAAAAATGCCAATGAAATATCATTAGTTTTTATTGACAAAAATTAACATCATCTATAAAGTGTTTACGAAAAGATATCAAGATATCTTATTATGCATAATATTTTAGTGTATTCTTAGATATTTTTATAATGTCTCATATGCTCTGTGTTAAAATATCTCGCTACTAGTAAGGACTAATATATTCAGTTATATATTTTAGGCTAATGAAATTAAAAACAAAAAATCCACCAAGAAAGTGAGCTTTTGAGGTAAAAAAAAAGATAAGAATAGATAACTTAAGAGCAATAATGAAAAAGAGACTTTTAAGTTTTTTTTTTTTACTATATTAAATAATTTGTCTTTCTTTCTAAAATACTTACATGAATTGTAAAACGTTGTAGAAATATCTAAATACTAAAAAATTTTTAACACATAAAAACAAAAATGTATGAAATACTTAATTATGACAACTATATTTGCACAGAGAGAGAGAGAGAGAGAGAGAGAGAGAGAGAGAGAGAGGCCATCACTTTGCAATTGAATGATTTAGGTCTATTTTGTCTTTCCAGTGCAAATGGGGTGGATTTTGTTAGAATACATGTGTAAGTTATATTAGGAAAGTCTCACATTAGAGAATTAGTGTGATGTTGAGCAGTTAATTTATTTTAATTGGCTCACAACTCATTGGCTTAAGTTTTAAATGCAAGTGAGTCCAACCGGATATTAACGGACTTGGATTTGAATTTTCTCTTAGCGATTTCCCCAGTAAAGATATTAGATTTTTGTTGCGCGCTTTCAACAAATGGTATCAGAACCGATGGTTGATTGATGACCCACTCCCAATATATATAGGTGTTTGGTGATAGCTTAAGGAGGAATCCGGTGACTATTGTGATTTCCGAGCAAGTGAGTGTTGTTGCATAACAACATGAGGTCGATCCAATAATAGACTTCATGATCTGGTTTGAAAAAAAGACCAGGGATGAAGTTGGGTTGGGCATGTCGGTGACCCACTCCCAATCCAATATATATTAGTGTCTAGTGATATCTTAAGTAGGAATCTAGTGACTAGCATGATTTTTGAGCAGGTGAACGTTGTCACGTAACAATGTGGGGCCGATCCAATGATAGACTTCATGATCCCATCCGAAAAAAAAAAGAGACCAAGGATGAAGTTGGGCTGGGCATGTTGGAGAATCAAGGTGTAATGTTGAGCAGTTAAGATGTGAGTAGCGTCTATCTAAGCTTGATCAGGGAAATTGGCCCCTCGCGATGGCAGCCAATGCCGAAGGAACAGATCAACCTCCTCTTTTCTCCACTCTCGTGCTGTTTTTCTTGTTCCATTTCCTTCCTTCACTAGATTCGTTTTATCTTATTATGAGATTTTTTGTTCATGTGATTTTTACTTTCATTTAATTTCATGTTGTGGGGGTTGGTAGCTTAACAGTCACAAGTTTTCCATACAACATGAACAGAAAGACCAATATGAAAAAAAAAAAAAAAATAGTGAGAGGACCCAATCGAAAAAATTAAAATTCAGGGCCGCGATCCAATACATTTCCCAAAAGTTAAGGGCCAGAAATGGAAAAAGGAGAAAATGCACGAAACTTCACGGTGCGACGGACTGCCGTAACACGAACTTCTCACCTTAAACCCTTCGAAAGCCCTGCAACTCCTCCGACGCCGAGCGTTCGTTCGTGCGTGCTCGCGACATCTTCAAGATCGAGCAATGTCTCTGATCTGAGATCGAACTAGGAAGACGACCCGAAAATGGCGTACCGAGCACCGCACGTGTTTCGCGCTCTCCTCAGGACCTCGCATGACCGAGGACTTTCGCAGCTGTGAGTCGCTTCTTCTCGATCTGTCTCGCGCTTTTTCGCTTGATTCTCGACGAAACGATGCGGAAGACTGTTTATTGAACTGGGTCGTCTTCCTTTGGCGAAAGAATTGGATGGTTTGATTTGGGTTTCTATGCGCGAGAATGGGTTTTCTTCGAGAACGAGCAAAATCGAGTCTTTTGGTATTTACTGAAAGAACGGCGTCCTTCGTTGTACACGTCTTAGCTGAGAATGAGGCACCTGTTCACTTTTAGTGGGCTGCAGGAGGACTGTTGTGAGGTGGTGTTTGGAAATGAGGATTGGCAATTGTATTGAAGTAATTCGTTATCTTGATTATGGAAGTTGACCCTGAAGTTTTTAGTTGTTAACTTAACGCTTCCCCTGTTGCAGGCTTGGGAGCTCAAGGGGCTATTCACGCGTGATTCCAAATGGTAGTTTCTATTTCTTCCGGTGATCTATTCTATTTATTCTTTTTGTTAATGTTGTAGTTTTTACATTGCTCAATGACAAAACTCGGTTGATTGTGTGAAGAACGGGTTGATATGGTAGCGTCGGATAGAGGAAACCTGTAAGCAGTCTGTTGGGCATGTTAGAGTCTTTCAAAATAGATTGTTCTGAAGGTTGCACATTACTCATCTTTAGATGCATTGTCAGTTGATGAGACTGTATAGAGGGAATGCCAGTGTTTATAAATTCTAGTCTAGAGTACATCTGTATGTGTGCTGCATTTCAATTTTGAGTACTTTTTTATCTATGTTGTATGTGGGAATATGTTAGGTCCAGGTTGTAATTTTTCTCCTCCAGTTATCAAAATTATTGCCTCCTTTAATCCTTTTTAAGAATGTCATTTTGGCTGACACGCTCTAGTGATTGTCCTCTGTAATTTTAGTTCCTGAGTTTAATTGCCGGGGTATTTCGTCTTTCTCACATAAGGGACAGAGTACTTTTGTTTTGACTCGTGCAAGTGCCTTGACTCTTCAGGAAAAAAAGGTAACTCCTGGAAGCTAAGCTTTATATGTCCATTGGTCACAGATGCTATTTTGGTTCTGATTTATTCCTTTCGGAGCTGATTTGTCTGATATTTTCACATGGAGATGTTATTCACTAGATCTATTGTCTTGTCTTTAGAATGCCGAGTTCTTAATATTCTCGAATTGGGCAAGGTTTATGACAACACAAGTAAAAGCTCCTCCACAAGCTCGACAGATGGTATGTTTGTCTTTTTCACTACTCTGGCAGTACAGCGTTTCTTTTGCGTGCTTAGCAGTTAGCACAAAATATAATTGCTTAGTAAAATGTTTAATCATGGTTTACAACCTCATGTAACTTGTAATGTATTTCTTCTTAGTATCCAAACCCTACAATATGATAAATTTAAATGAAAGGCAACACTACAAACAATATGGGAATAGCCCTCTTTCACATAAAAATAAATAATTAAATCACTTTTATTAAACTTCTCATGGAAAGAGCTTGATGAGCAATTAGGAGTTCTTATGTCAGGAAAAGCGTATCCAACTTTCTGAATGGAATCAGTAGAACTCCATGCTTCTCTGAAAAAGTGTCATATTATGAATTGTTATTGCATTGTCTGGTATGCAGGGTGCTTTTCAGGTGACCATGTTGAGTCCAGGGATTGTCTATGAACCATATGCCCCACGAGAACCGATTCCATTCTGGAAGAGGTAGGTTTTTTGAAGGTCTTGTTTTTTGGTTGAACTTGGCTGAGCAAATCGAATCTTGTTCAGATGGTTATTTTGAGCTGTACCGTAAATCATATTTATGGAAGAGCGTCACATTTTGAATCTCTTTGTATTTTAAAATTATAATTTCAAATGTTTAAGCTTTAAACAAGAATGCTTTGTCAGGTGATTAGTTGGTGTTACTAGGTAAAAGGACATAAAAGACAATATCTTTGCTGCTTTCATATGGCTATAGTTGTCTGGCAGATACTTTTGCCTTTCTATGCAGATTTTGATTTATTGTCTCTCAGATGGTTCACTCGGAGTGGTTGGACGAGAACCAAAGAGGATATCATCTCAGAGGTGATTTTTTGTATGGCACTCATATATACTTCTCACTGCTTTTCATTTGATACACTCTGATCTAGATCAAAATTTTATTTTATTTTATTTTTCTGATTTTTCATACTAAAGCTTAAAAGTGCATATGCCATCGCTAAGCTAAGGAAGTTCGGATACTCAAAAAAGGAGTTCTATGAGGAGGCCATAAAGTTATATAAGGAGGTATCTTCTCTTAATTATGTAATTTGTCTGAAAACTAAATTTCTGCAGCTCATTACTTTGACTAAAGTCCCTATAAGTTGAAAATGGGCCGGTATATGAAATTGCTGGTCAATGTTTATGCGTACCAAGATAAGACAGTCATTATGCTAACAGTTATGAGGTTCCCGAGTTAATTTGCTAATCCAATGTGCGTTTGATAGAATTTCTAGACTTTATGTAGCAAATTTGACTTTTTTCCAGGATTTGCAATCTTATCTTTCCTTTTTCTCCAGATAAATTTTCTATTAGCCCACGGTGATAAAAAGTCGTTGAGGAAGCCAGTTACAGAGAAGATGTACTCTGTATGTTTCTGGTCTCCAATCTCCATGCCCTCTCTATGCTGATTGTCTCATTTAGTTGAATCTTTTTCTCGTGATATTCTGTCTTTATGAAGTACAATGCCTTATCTGGAACATCATTGTTCTTTGTTTGACAGACTCTGAAAAATGACATTAAGACGAGGGAATCCATGTGGAGTAAGGTTTATTGGGAAATGATTGAACCAGTTGTGAAGATACGAACTTTGCGAGCTAGGCTGGCAAGTATTCAGCATTCACTTATTGAGTTAAATCTTACTTATGCCCAAATTTGTAAGATACTGTTATTTCTGTATGTATTTGAGCAGTCTTGTGAACATTGAGAATATATGTAAGCACTCAAAAATAAATTCCAGTACAATGTTGACGTATTATGAATTGTGAGGTATATGTGTGGTAAAGTTGGTCCACTGGCTGTTTCATTATTCAATGAGACTGAAGTGTCCATGCAAATGGTTGCAGCAGAGGAGGAATCAGCACTAGTTGGCTCTGCCCAAAAAAAGAAAAAAAAAAAAAAAGAAAGAAAAAAGAACCAGCAATAGATGACTCATTGCTTGGCAAGTTATTTATTGGATCTCTTGGTGAAGTTCCAACCACTTTTATGAACATCATGAAGCTGGCGAATGATTCGTGCACTATTTGACTGTTTAGCTGAATTCTTCTTGATCAATTGAGTAAAAAATAACCAGCAACAAGTATAAAAATTGAGGAAAAGCGCTCCCAAGTGCAAACTAAACACTGTTTATAGTCTTCTCTTCTTCAGTATATATCATCATTCTCTTCAGTCAGTCATAGAGAAATGATGGGGTTTTGTATGTCAGATCAGTACTATACATCATTGGCCTTTTTCATGAACATCTGGTCCAATGAAATTCATGCTTGTATTTCGATTTCTTCTGGCCCATGAAGTTTGGATCATATGGCCTCTGAAATTAGTAGATGTCCACATCCTTCTCTTTAAGGCAGGTTATTTTATTGGTATTTTCGGTATCCTGAAAGAGTGCTATGCTATTTTATGTGCAAGCTATTTGTTTGTTTTGAATTCTCATAGTGCAATTGAAGTCAGCTCATGTGCTTTTATTTTCAGATTGGTGTTGACCGGAAGGATGTCAACAAAGTTTTCATTCAGCTTACTCTTGAGTTCATTACTAAGCAGGTACAGTTCACTGATTGGGAAATTTGCTTCTAATTTTACTTGTTTGTTTGGCAATTTCATCAGTCCATCTGTTTGTACTATTATATCATAGCCACCCGGTTTATGTTGGGGTCCTCCATTGCAAAATTTTGAGAAGGTTTTGGTACCTTATGTGGGTTCATTGGTGTCTTAGTATTCACATGGTAATGATGATCCCAATCATTTCTCATTCAACTAAGAGCTTTAAGTGTGAATTACAAAGAGGAAGATTGTAACTCATTTGACTATTTAATTGGTAAAATGCGAGTATTGATGTAGGATAAACTGAGAGAATGAAGAGCAGAGAGGAATTTGGAACCTAGTTAGATCTGTCAAATGGGTAGGTGGGGTCGAGTTTGGGTGGGGTGAAAATGGTTCCACCCAAATTGACTCATTTGACTCGTTCTGACCCTTTTCATGTAATACAAATCTAGTAACCAATTCTCGACCCAACCCATACTTGACTCGATCTATATTGCTAATACACTTCCATATTTAACCCAATCTATGAAAACATATACCC
Organism: Eucalyptus marginata; assembly: GCA_014182565.1. NCBI lineage: Eukaryota > Viridiplantae > Streptophyta > Magnoliopsida > Myrtales > Myrtaceae > Eucalyptus > Eucalyptus marginata. The sequence continues at coordinate 29,042,063 of CM024586.1, forward strand.
AAACTAAGGTAAGAACACAGTGTGAATGAGCGTGAGAGAGAGTGAAGAGAGTCATAGAGGTTGGTTGGATCTAAGTAAGTTGTGGATTCATTTAACACCCATATTATTTGGGGTTTTACTATTCTAAATCTATGTATGACCTATTTACGGAATATAACTAACTCATATAACAACCTAGCCATTAAATATGGGCGTATGATTCATTTTGACAGGTCTAAACCAAGTTACAAAAGCTAAGAGAATTGGACAGAGTTATAATTCCCTGATTCTTCTCTCGCTGACCTTCTCTGACAGATTTTCTATTACTACAAAAATTTACTAGTGCTTTGTACGTGAAGGAAGAAGATGTGGGTCGATGCTTAGTTGCTTATTCATCCTTTGTTACACTTATATTAAATTGATCAAGTGAGAAGTTTTAGTTCATTCTTACAATTCAGGCACATTTTTTTTTTTTTTTTTTTTTTTTTTTTTTTGCAGAAGTTTGAAGCATATGATTTGAACGGCAATGTAGTGGCAGGCGATAAAAATAAGGAGGTAGGCGCTACATCTTATTTCTCTAGAGAGGCTGCTCTTCTTGAGTGATCACTTTTCTGAAACCTTTTAAGAGCAACGAATTAGGCACAATTGCTTTGTTCATGAAGAACAAAGAAAAAAAATGCATCACGCTTTGTTCAACTTTTCTGTTAATTTAGTAATTTTAGATTGTTTATAAAATATTTTCAGACATCCATTCATTCGTGACTGTTCAATTTGACATTATACTTGCTTCATGACCATTTTGAGTCACGAAACTCATGGTGCTTGTTGCATTTTTTCTAGGTCCTTGTGCGAGATATCTGGGTATTCGAGAAATCTCTCTTCCACACGGTATCTTACTGGCGTCTTTGCGGGAAGATTGTATTATAACCATGCTATTATCATTTAGAAACTGGTCAAGGGGATATTTGAAAATAAGTGGTCACCGATTATTGGAAACTTCTCAGGCTAGGATATTTCTCCCAGAGAAAAAACTTACTCGTAGAGAGATCCATTTATAATATTTGATGGCGAGATCCATTTTTTGATATTTGATGGCTAGATCTAGACTTTGCATTTTCCTTTTACAGGGTTGTCATTTTATACTTCTGTGTGAATTTCTCGTTTTCATGACATCAACAATGATAACTGCGGTTTTGCAGCAATGGTGTCCGAAGTTAATCTTCTGTACCTGGGAAATAAAAGTGAAATTGTTCTTTGCATCCCCAACGCATGGTCTTTCACAGGGTTTTCTTAGTTTCGTTCGGAGGGCCTTCTTCCAAGACCTTTTACTGTCTATCATTTGAGCCTTGACTTTAATTTGGTACTTGACACCCCAAAATCTCTATTTATATATTTTTATGGTGAACGTAATAAGCTGAACCAAGTGGCTTTAGGTTCTTGTCCTGGCCTCGGTCAGATGGGTAACTACTTAGAGCTTTACAGCGTGTCAAAGACAACATGATGTAGCAAAATCAAAGACAATCCTGGCGAAGAAATTGCATGCTGCAGTTGTTCCTTAAAAATCTAGTATTGCCACTGAAGAAATTGTACCAAAAACTCAAAACCTGAATGTCTTGAATCAGCAATTCAAGTTCAACATATATGCAGCCCTCAAAAGAGAGCAGCAGCTAGTAGATAACTAGTAGTTGTGAGGACTGCACAAAAGAGTAGACCTACACATTAATCTAATCTCTTATGAAGGGTGCACCCTCTTTCCAACTCATATTCACCCAGCAAAACTGTCAATTAAGTTATTACCATGTGTCATCCAACTTTGCAATTTTATATATAAATTTGAGGAAACTAATGTAGAGTAAATATATCATGAGTGTGCCGTTTTTGGATTTTAAGTGATTCAAAAGTTAGTATGGAGTAAATTTGTATTGGTTTGGGGTTTTAACAATCCAAAAATCAGTTTTAGATAGATTTGTCACAATTATACTAGTTTAGACCTTTTGTGGTATTATTTGTTTTTTTTTCCGAATTTTCTATTGACTTGTCTCTTAATTTCATCCTTTTTTTAAGCAAAGGAATTACTTAAAAAGCCCAAAAAAGGAAAAAAAAAAAAAGAGTAAAGGATTACTTGTGTGAGAGGCAAGTTGATTACTACAAATTTGAGAAACCCATGTCTAGTTGTCTGTCGTTCTAAAATTTAAATCTCTTTTCATCTACTTATAAAATATTTTTTTCTTCTAGGGTAAGGAAATCCACATGGATCCATCCAATCGGATCATTCAAATGATCCATCGACTCGATCTATATTGCTAATACACTTCCATATTTAACCCAATCTATGAAAACATGTACCCAAACTAAGGTAAGAACACAGTGTGAGCAAGCGCGAGAGAGAGTGAAGAGAGTCATAGAGGTTGGTTGGATCTAAGTAAGTTGTGGATTCATTTAACACCCATATTATTTGGGGTTTTACCATTCTAAATCCATTTGTGACCTATTTACGGAATATAACTAACTCATATAACAACCTAGCCATTAAATATGGGCGTATGATTCATTTTGACAGGTCTAAACCAAGTTACAAAAGCTAAGAGAATTGGACAGAGTTATAATTCCCTGATTCTTCTCTCGCTGACCTTCTCTGACAGATTTTCTATTACTACAAAAATTTACTAGTGCATTGTACGTGAAGGAAGAAGATGTGGGTCGATGCTTAGTTGCTTAGTTACACTTATATTAAATTTGATTAAGTGAGAAGTTTTAGTTCATTCTTACAATACAGGCACTTTTTTTTTTTTTTTTTTTTTTTTTTTTGCAGAAGTTTGAAGCATATGATTCGAACGGCAATGTGGTGGCAGGCGATAAAAATAAGGAGGTAGGCGCTACATCTTATTTCTCTAGAGAGGCTGAGTGATCACTTTTCCGAAACCTTTTAAGAGCAACGAATTAGGCACAATTGCTTTGGTCATGAAGAACAAAGAAAAAAAATGCATCACGCTTTGTTCAACTTTTCTGTTAATTTAGTAATTTTAGATTGTTTATAAAATATTTTCAGACATCCATTCATTCGTGACTGTTCAATTTGACATTATACTTGCTTCATGACCATTTTGAGTCACGAAACTCATGGTGCTTGTTGCATTTTTTCTAGGTCCTTGTGCGAGATATCTGGGTATTCGAGAAATCTCTCTTCCACACGGTATCTTACTGGCGTCTTTGCGGGAAGATTGTATTATAACCATGCTATTATCATTTAGAAACTGGTCAAGGGGATATTTGAAAATAAGTGGTCACCAATTATCGGAAGCTTCTCAGGCTAGGAAATTTCTCCCAGAGAAAAAAACTTACTCGTAGAGAGATCCATTTATAATATTTGACGGCGAGATCCATTTTTTGATATTTGATGGCTAGATCTAGACTTTGCATTTTCCTTTTACAGGGTTGTCATTTTATACTGCTGTGTGAATTTCTCGTTTTCATGAAATCAACAATGATGACTGCGGTTTTGCAGCAATGTTGTCCGAAGTTAATCTTCTGTACCTGGGAAATAAAAGAGAAATTGTTCTTTGCATCCCCCACGCATGGTCTTTCACATGGTTTTCTTAGTTTCGTTCGGGGCGGCTTCTTCCAAAACCTTTTACTGTCTATCATTTGAGCCTTGACTTTAATTTGGTACTTGACACCCCAAAATCTCTATTTACATATTTTTATGGTCGATCGAACGTAATAAGCTGAACCAAGTGGCTTTAGGTTCTTGTCCCGGCCTCGGTCAGATGGGTAACTACTTATAGAGCTTTACAGTGCATCGAAGACAACATGATGTAGCGAAATCGAAGACAATCCTGGCGAAGAAATTGCATGCTGCAGCTGTTCCTTAAAAAGCGAGTATTGCCACTGAAGAAATTGCACCAAAAACTCAGAACATCCTGTATGTCTTGAATCAGCAATTCTAGTTCAACATATACGCAGCCCTCAAAAGAGAGCAGCAGCTAGTAGATAACTTGTAGTTGTGAGGACTGCACAAAAGAGTAGACCTACACATTAATCTAATCTCTTATGAAGAGTGCACCCTTTTTACAACTCATATTCACCCAGCGAAACTATTCAAAGGTGTGACACTTTACATAAGGCTTCATGAATCCTTCCATAAAATTGCCCCATAATCAAGAACCTAGTTGCTGAAGAACCTAGTTGCTGTGGTTACTTTTGCTTTATCTGTACAGGTATACTTTATCGCTGTCCTTCCACCCTCTTTCACGGGCTCGTTTCTCCCACAACGTCGCGAGCTTACGCTCCTCAACCAGCTGTGCTTCAGCCCTTTCTCTGCTCAGCTCGCAAGCCGCCACCCCGGCATTGCACTTCTCGGCCTCGACCCTGAATCTCAGCGAGGTCTTCTTAGCATCCTCTGTCAATGCCTTGGCCCGTGCCAAAGTTTCCTTCCCCACGGTTTCTTGTAAGCTCAGTTGCTCCTTCAACATATCCGATCTGCTCTGCTTCATATCACTTTCACCGCAATCTGTGTGGAAAAGAGACAGAGATTGACGCAAGATTACCCGGGACTTGTTCATCATTAATTGTTCTTAACAAACGAAAATTCAGCCAGTTAGTCTGGATTTACTCAACACTAAAGTTCCAAAGCATGGAAAAAGAAAAATACGAAACGACTCGGACCATGATGAAAACATGTTCTTCCGATCATGAACCGAGAAGTCTCTATGCCTCCCTAACTCAATCTCTACCGTCAGACTTACCTGAAGCCGGGGGAAATATTGGTCTCTTCACAGGGCAAATGCAAGAGCAAGAACCACAATAAGCTTGCGCGCGCGCACTGTAATTTGAGCGCTTGTAGTTGTATAATACCGACGATGCCAGGAAGAACACAATCAGAGAAACACCCAACAAAACCACAGCTCGTTTGAGCAGCTTTCGACTGCAGCATGCACGAACACTTCTCCAAACCATAACTCCCCAAGAAAACCAACAAAGAAGCACAAAAGAAAAAAGAAACTTTTGCAATCTCGAACTGAGATTAGCCTCCTTAATCTAGGATTCCTGTCGCTCTTTCTTAGTGAAGAAGTAATGTGAGCACCTTGCCATGCACTGAAACCTAAAGCCAAAAGGAGCAAGAAAAGGCAAAGAAGAGAGAGAGCCAAGAGGACCCAGAAGAATTTTGAATATAAAGGTTAGGAATTCAATCAAAATATGGAATCCTAGAGAGAAAAAACACAGAACTTAATTGGAATAAAGGCAGGATAATTATCAATGAACCGATTTGGATCGTCTGTTAGGCGTGACCATCTTAGAAGCAGATTCCAGTATATCCTTTCTCTCCTTATTATTATCATTTTTTCGCAATTTTTTTGAATGCATTAATAATTTAAATTGAATAGGCTAAGCCTCATCTCTTTACCTATGCGATTATATCAGTCCAACGTCTCGTGTACGTTCTTTCGTTGGAGATCATCGTCAATATAGAGGATGTCTTGTCTTGATATACATAGCTAACCAACGGCAATTCGAAGTTTTAGATAATTGTTGTGATTAAATTATCTTGACTTGCCGATTGGATTGATAATTATAAACTGGAATTAATCACTTAAAATTATTCTTTTAACGGTGATGGGGCACCATGTAAATAAGATATAACAGTTGAAGTTTTTTTTTTTTTTTTCTCTAGGATTAATATGACGAGAAACCCCAAATTGGTATACCTATGATAAATATATTTCATACTAACCTTTGGGTCACTGAAAAATTTAAACCGATACACTTATGTCAATTAAGTTATTATCATGTGTCATCCAACTTTGCAATTTTATATATAAATTTGACGAAACTAATGTAGGGTAAATATATCATGAGTGTGTCGATTTTGGATTTTTAGTGATTCGAAAGTTAGTTTGTGGTAAATTGGTACTGGTTTGGGGTTTTAATGACCAAAAATCAGTTTTAGATAGATTTGTCACAAGTATACTAATTTAAATCTTCTGTGGTATTATTTCTTCTTCTTTTTTTCCGAATTTTCTATTGACTTGTCTCTTAATTTCATCTTTTTTTTTAAGCAAAGGATTACTTAAAAAGCCCAAAAAAGAAAAGAAAAGAAGAAGAAGAAGAAGAAGAAGAAGAAGAAGAGTAAAGGATTACTTGCGTGAGAGGCAAGTTGGTTACTACAAATTTGAGAAACCCATGTCTAGTTGTCTGTCGTTCTAAAATTTAAATCTTTTTTCATCTACTTATAAAATATTTTTTTCTTCTAGGGTAAGGAAATCCACATGGATCCATCCGATTGGGTCATTCAAAAGATTCTTTTGGTATGAAGAATTTGCGATAATTCTTGTCACATATATGCATTACGTTGGGCTGTTTCTAATTGTTATCTGATATGAAGGCGAATTTGGGATACATTAATCTTCTATACTCTTTTTATAGTTATAATAGAACATTCACTTCTTGATTGAATTTATGGTTATGAATTTACATCGACTCAATAACTATACTTTTAACGGTCAAAATACACTGTATGAAGCAAAGATCAAATGAGCCAAAATCTTTCTAGTGACTAGTGAGATCAATTTCCTTCAGATAAGTTGGTCATGACAAGTCGAGAAATCCATGTCCATGGTTGGTCTTTTAGGAATTTATAATTTTTTCTCTTTTTTTTATGATACATATTTTATTTTTGGAACATGATATTCGTGTACATCCATCGAGTGGGATCATATATAATTAGTTTCCGCATAAAATATCCTGGGAATTTCATCTGATGGAAGCTGGGATAGTCATTTTAAAGTGCGATTAAATTCAAATACAAACTAATGTCTCTAGGAAATTTATAAGTTAAGTTCACCTTCAATGTACAAGTTTCTGGTTTTCAATGAGAATTACATTCTCATAAGAAAAAGTTAATAATTTAACTAGAAAAAAATCGAGTCAGATTATATGTAATTAGTTTCGACATAAAATAACTTGGGAATTTGATTTGATGGAAATTGGGACAATCATTTTAAAATGCGATTAAATTCAAATACACTAATATCTCTGGGAAATTTATAAGTTAAGTTCAACTTCGATTTACAAATCTCTAGTTTGCAATGAGATTTATATTCTTATAAGAAAAAATTCAATAATTTAACCAGAAAAAGTTTAACTTCAATTTACAAGTTTCTGGTTGATTTGCAATGAGATTTATATTCTTATAAGAAAATTTTAATAATTTAACCAGAAAAATTTGAACTTCAATTTACAAGTTTCTGGTTGGTTTGCAATGAGATTTATGTTCTCATAAGAAAAAGTTAATAATTTAACCAGAAAAAAAAAACCAAAAAAAAACAAAAAAAAACAAAAAACAAAAGAGGGAGGAAATAAAAAAAGTGGAGACGCGGGGAATCGAACCCCGTGCCTCTCGCATGCGAAGCGAGCGCTCTACCATATGAGCTACGTCCCCATTCGACGACTGCTAAGAAAATATATAATCAAATACTAATCTTCGTGATTTGTCCTCATCTCTTCAAAACAATTTCTTTTAAAGAACGTTTTAGAGAAAAAAAAAATCTAAAAAAAAATTATGTTGATTATCTTTATCTTTTGTGAAGCAATTAATCGAAGATGCAATAGTGATGTGTTTGACACATCAAGAATAAGAATATAACCTCTCTCTATGTTCGAAAGTTATATTAGGCTATTGACCATAAAATTTTGCTCGAACATTTGTAAAATCCGGGCCATTGAATTATGAGAATATTACAATGTAATTATAACGCAAAAAGAAAAAAAAATAGTAATTTGAAATTCTCAAGATGATTGTCTTATGATGTCATGCATACTTTATGAATTTCAATTTCTCATCATCATACATATTATTCAATTTAGTTTTTCAAAATCCATTGCAATAACTTTTCATTGTTCAAAACCCAAAAAGAAAAGGATAAATAAGAAGATTCAGAATAGAAGTGCATCAAACTTTAAAAAATATGTTTTAATTTTCAACAGCGCAACAATTAAATAGGATTACTTATCGGACCAAACCGGTACATCTCTAAATTGTTGGATGTTTGGTTGCCATATAACGAGCATAGAGGAATGGAGTTATAATAAATGTTACATCGTTTGATTTCGATATTATAACCGTCACTTTGTTTGACCGACACCATATAGTAAAGGAGTACAGATGAATTGTCCAAGTATCAGGTGAGTTCGACAACAAACACGACAAGATTATTAATCGTGCTCCATAGATCGACACATAATTGACTCGAACATGATCGATCTCTACCCAAACCCGCTAACTTCATGTTGTATTCGAGTTGTGTTATAATGTCGTGTCGGAAATCGTTACCCGTGCTCTAGATAGGATTTATAAAATTAATTCCTAGGAAAATTTGCAATAGTAGAAACGTATGAGCTCATGCAATAAAAAACAAACAAACATGGCCTAAGCTGCAAGGAGAGGTATTTGGCGGGGCCCACATCAATGCTTCGCGTTAACGAACATAACGACATCACATTTCGGTTCTTCTGCCGCGACAGAACGTGGGGGAAGAAGCAGGGGAGAGCCCCGAGCACAGCAGCATCTGCTCGCTCCGTCCGACGACGACAGCATCGATCCCTCTCGCGCGATCCCTTCATCGGAATCTGCGAAGATCTCCGCCGTCGTTATTCGACGACCCAACGTACCCCTGAGAGTCCCGCCACCCCTCGGAAAACCTGAGATTTTTCATTCCCCTGTCGTCGATCCCCATTCCATTCCAACTCCTGAAACGCTTCCGAGTTTTTGCGTGTTTATGTTCTAGAGCTGATTGATGCGGTACGTTCGTTAGTCGTGGAATCTTGCTCGTCGTGGGACCTCTGATTCCGTGCGGAGAGATCCTGATCACCCTTCAGGTTCGACACGGTTGCGACATCTGATCGGGGTGGCGTGATGGTCTCTGGGTGGTATTGATTCGTCCATCACGTTTGGTGGCTTCTTCGGCCGGAGGGGCAGCAGGCCGACAGGGGTTCTGGCAATGGGGAAGATCATGAACGGATTTGTGTTGCAAATGCTTCTTTTAACAGGTACCTGTTTTACTTGTCGAAGTTTACTGGAGAATTTTGATGGTGCTGGAGCATGGTGGCTCTGGGATGACAGGGTTGGGGTTACCGCGTCGTAGTTTTGTTCACTAACAGGGATTCACTGAGATTGTGGTAGGTGATACGAGGGATGAGTTATTAATCATTGTGTGCATATGCATAGGTATAGTGCTCGAGGATGATGGATGGTCTATCTGTTTGGTGTCGCTCGGTTGTTGTAGGCTGTCAAGACATGGTATTGGAGGGATAAGAAAAGCAAAAGTCCTGAACGTTTCGTCCGTCGGTTGATTGAGTCACTAACATTTTACTTTGTCATGATGGCTTGATTCCTCATGAGTTTTTTTCGTAATGCTTTTACTTGGCTATTCTAATGGAACTTCATTTTCGTTTCGTGATCTCTCCAGCTGCTTTTCTCAGTTGGAATCTGATATCTCTGGTCGATTTGTCGGCTTTTCTTATCATGCAGTTCGATGGCTCAAAAACAGGTAAAAAGCTGTGCTACCGTTTCTCTTCGCAATGCATTCATCTCCTAATCAATACTATCTTAGGAGAGGTTTTATATTTATGTTATCGTCGTTTGTCTATTGTAGAGTGCTTTCTATCCTCGAAACAGCACAAAAGGAAATGTTGTTTTTTAGTTTACTTTCTAATCATCCTTATCTTCTGTTGGAAGCGGGGATGCTACTTGCCTGACTGAATGTGTAGTGAACTTCACTTTCACTCTATGGTACTTTTTTTGTACGGGTTGTATGCCTATGCCGCTTCTACGTCTCTTTTACTGGTGCCATCTGTGCCCCCCTCTACTTGAGCCATTGAAAAAGTTAGATATTGCTTTCATGGAAAAGAACCACGACAAGCACTTCTAACATTCAATGAAGGATATGAAAATAAATGCTCAAGATAAATATCAGCACGCACAAAGGCAGTTGTGCTTACTAGCCGGAAGTTCTAGAACCTTATATGTGCTGCCATTTTTCTAACCCTCTAATGTCTTCATGCCTTGCCTCTTGCGGGTCTCCAACTTGCTTTGTGCTAGTTCAAGTTATTCATTCGAACAGACCCTGACAGTTAGAGCAGCCATTTCTTTGGCTGCACCAGTTTCCCGTTCTTGTATTCCTGTTCTCCTCTGTTGCATTTTCGCATTGCATGTTCTTCTTCTTATTAAGTAGCAAGTGATACTCTCCATTTTCCTTGGACTTGTATTTTTCTGGGGAAGTGTTTTCTTTTCACAGTTGGTTTTTAAGATTGTCAGGAGAATAATCTTGTCGTAACTTTTGACGATAATGGATTTTGGTCCAATTCTCTTTCCTTTGCCATAAAGGAAATTATTCTGATGATGTTAAGTATGACGTCATCTGTGCTGCTATCAGGTTATCTATCCAAGAGGCACCATTTGGTATCATATTTTATTTGCATGTTCTCCTTTCTGGCTGTCTTTTTACATGCCATATTCCACTTCATATGGGCTATTGAGGGAGATCAATGGTTTGCAATCAATTTTAAGTGGGCAAAGCTAGCCGGATTTGAAAGGTAACCTTTATAAGTATTAATTTCTTGAAATTATTGCAAAGATCATCAGTAATGCTTCAGTGATACACGGTCATAACAAAATTTGGTTTGAGTTTTGCAGAATTTACTCATGGACACCGCCTTCTGAATTGTATTTTTTGGTCATTCAAATATCCATAGCTTTTGTTGCTCTAAGGAGAATATCAGGGGATAGGCTTGGACAAGATTTGCGAGGAGATTCTTGTTTGGAATGTTTTTGTTCTTCTCGTGGCAACATAGGTTGGTTTAAGTTTAGTATGCATGATAAAGTTTCAGTTCGTTATTTGGAACTTCGTATTGTTTGGTTACCATGAATTGCATTTTAGTTTCTTCTTCTATGGATAAATCATGGTATTGATCAAGACAGTTCTATAAAAGAAAAGTCACATAAATCTGTATGTAACATATAGAATATTAAATCAACAGAGTAGTACTGATTAAAAATAATCGAGTAGATGGTTGTCTGATTATGGTATAATTTCTTTCAAAGGGTCTCATCTCAGAACGTCATGCTGCCTGTTGTTGCCTGCTGTACAGTTAGCCGTGGGGATAAGTAGCCCATCGTGGACTTCTTTCCCATTTTTTATTTGTAGCTGCATTGGCCTCGTGGATTGGTCTTTAACAAGCAACTTTCTTGGGCTCTTTCGGTAAGTAGTCCACATTTCACCTTCCCAGATCAGCAGCTTTAGCTTCAGCGACTACTCTCCATACTTTATACTTTTAAATCTACTGATTACACTCAACATTCCATTTCAAGGTGGTGGAGGTTTCTTTTGCTTTATGCAGGTTTCAACATTCTCCTGTTGTATAGCTACCAACTTCCGATCGAGTTTTCTGAGCTTTTTGTGAGGATCGCTGACTTTGTTGGCTTGTACAAAATAACTGCTAAGTCAGACTGGTCACAACTGTGTTGTGGTGTCTCTCTCCTATCCTTCTACATATTGGTGAGCAGATCCTGTTCAGGATGAGACTTCCTTGACTAAGTTGTCATTCTTGACTCTAGCTTCTTGCCTATAGTGTGTACATAGATCCATCACTTATGTCTCGTGTGACAAATTCGAAAACAAAAAATTAGGAAGATAACAGGAGAGGCCTCAATCAGGGGACATCTCAGACAAATCTTCAAAATCATTATAAGCTTCATGATTGGAGCTATGGAGAATGCATAATTTGAATATATTCACAACTGGCCTGCAAAGGCTTATTAATTTTGAAGTTGTGGCTCTTCCCTGTACTGGAATATGGTTTGCTGGTAGAATACCTACTTTACTGATCAGCCAAATATTCCCCCAGCCTAGTACTTCACTTTTCATGCAACGACCTCTAGTTCTTCTGGGTTAGTATGCGAGAGGAACTGTCAATGGCTCTCTAATTATACGTGAGACGTTTGAGACAAAAACATCTAGGGTCTCGGGTGTGAGAAACTGGTTTCTTGCCAATAAGACATGCATATCATGGAGCTCTACTCATCTTATTAAAAGTTCATCATAAGTAAAGAGAATCATCTGTTGCAGAACTCACTGCTTAGACAGAAGTTAGCTTGTACTGCCAACACCTTATGGACTATCAAGTTGAAGTTTTCTTTCATTCTCTCTATAGATTAATATGTAGGATATCATAGCATAAGCATACATGTTACTAAGTCATGCATGAACTAGTCCATATATGTTTCTTCTTGAGTAGTATTATCTGCTTTCCAACCTGATGAAGTGCTTAATCGTCACCTTTATTACTGCACTTCTCAGCTATCATTAATTCGTGACTATCTTGAAGACATGGATGTCATAATGTCCACTTGGGAAAGTGATTTAACGGAGCCGCTTCTTCTCTCAAAGCATTCCTTTTTAATCAGCGGATCAAGGTAAAGTTCATAGTACTTGAAAGTTCAAGGTGTTTTTCAGAACCAAGGACTCTCTTGTATTTTAATAGATAGGTCATTTTGTGGAAAAAGAAAATTGTACGACTTCAATTTTCTTTAGGAAACTGAAACATGATATATAACAAGCTCAATGGACACATCAATATTTATGCATGTCCCTTGGTGGCTATATTTACAATTATTTGATGACAGACAACTGAACTAGTCAAGTAGACGTTTGAACCAAAAAGAGCTCTGAGAGTTCTGTCCTCCTCTATATTTGTTCCTCTTGTAAATTATGATCATTTGTCTGTATTAGAGGTTCAGCTACTCAAAAACTATTTCCATTAGTTTTGGAAGTGTAAGTTGCTCTTTGGGAGCATGATCAATCTCTACTCCCTGAGAGGTATAAGGAATAATGGGAAGTCTATGGTAACCACAGGAAGTGTTTTTCATTGTGAGAGGTGGCAAAAGTAGAAGTTTTAACCTTTTGAAAGCAAAGATGTCTAGGACTATTTGGAAAAGTACAACACATCCAGCAGAAAGGGGAACGACTTGGTGTTATTAGTGACACGCTGATTTATTTACTTACATAGAGTGGTTCGGCTTGTGCTTCTATTGATTTTTGGTGGCATTTTACTTGATTAGGCACCTTGGGTATGGCAGGTCGATGCTTTTTTTCTTTTCTTTTTTTTTCCCAATTCATCCCCACTGCTGCAATAAGTCTGCATCTCCACCCTACAGTTCCTGTGTTGTGAGAGAGTTGGAACTGGCAGTGATGTTATATACCTTTTTTGCATCTTGTAAATCTTTTTCTTACTAACATGTCATCTCACCGAGTGAACTGTGAGACTATCTGCAGTAGACACGCTTATAACCTACCATCTAATGTTTCACAGTGAGTTATAATGTATCTACTATTCTATGTAGATTTTTCACTATAATTTTTCGAATTTGCAGGTCTAAGTTAAGGTACAGTAACCTATCAGGGAGGAGCATTTTCCAGGCATTTAGCATCAACTTTTTCACTTATGGATTTCCGGTATGAGTTCCACATCTGTTAATCTGGAATCTCATTATCCCCTAAAGGACTCATCTCTAAGAGTCTGAATTGCTTTGACCTCTGTGAGCCATCCATAATTTTTCCGTTTTTTTGCAAAAGTGCAAATGGAACTTTGCTGTGCCAAAAAAAGTTAGATTGCATACCAAAAATCAAGAGTGCCTCATAGCCAAAAAAAAGAAAGGAAAAGTTAAACTACTTCTGTGCGAGGAACATTAGATTGATTGCTTGCATAAGAAGCAAAGATCATGGAGAGCCCAACGTACCAACTCCAGAAGACTAGCCAATTGTTAGAGCCAGGGGGCTGGAGTTACTTCCTTAAGTAGCTTCACATGTGTAGGCCATATGGAAAAAGATGGATATCAGGGGAAGAAAGTGTTGGTTTTATTGATTCGGAGGAAAAATGTAAAAAAATGAAACATCAATGTCATGCTAGTTCTAAACAATTCTTTTTAAAATCCTCTTATAGTTACAATATCTGATTCATAAATATCAGGTAAAAAAGATATTCATTTCAGTCGATTATTATGTTGACCTCATCTGTATAGTGTAGATAAGCTGCATGTCTTTGAACCCTTTCGATTATTATGAATTCTTATAGCACGGGCAATGAAAATTACCTGAATCATCCACTAAAGCTTGCTTTGGAATATGCAGGTTTTATTGCTATCTCTGACATTTTGGAGCTTCTCCTTTGCAAGTTTATGTTCTTTCGGACTACTTGCTTATGTCGGCTATGTCTTGTATGCCTTCCCTTCTGTGTTTCTCTTCCATCGGTTAAATGGCTTGCTTCTCGTATTTATTCTCCTCTGGACTGCTAGCACTTATGTCTTCAATTTGGCATTTGCTGTCCTCAATATGAAACTACGGAAGGTATTTTCAGCTATCTTTGCGCTGGTAGCTTGCTTAGCATCACAATTTATTTTTCTTGCGAACCATTATTGCAGGATATGGAGATTTGGGAAACTTTTGGCTTGTGGCATTATTCCATTCCCGGATTTTATCTGCTGGCACAGTTTTGCCTTGGATTTCTAGTTGCTCTGGGTAATCTTGTGAACAGCTCCGTCTTCCTCTTTTTGTCTAATCACGACAGACAGCTTGGCAATGACAACCATTCTGTAGAAGGTAAAATAATGGTGTTCATTTGGTAATTAAACTAGTTCCTGGAACTCTAGGTTGAGATGTTTGCTAGGACTTTTTATTGTACTTGGACTTGCATGCTTGTGAATCCTTTTTGATCTTTCAGAGAGAGGATCCAAAGGGCATGAGGCGCTAAAAAATTCAAATTACCTTAATTAAGACTCACCTAATACTAATTGCTAACACCACTAAATATATTGCAACAGTACCCTTCAAGCTGGTACGTCCAGCTTGCAACTAACAGGTACAGTTCTCTTCAATAATTTGCGTCGCAGACAGAAAAGATGATATCTGAAAGAGCATGACGAGTTTGATTGTGACTTGATCGAAAGTCTAGGATGACGAGGGATGTTGTAGTGGATAGTGAATCCACCTCTGAGAGCACAAGATTGGAGCCACAATGTTGATGGCATTGAACGAGGAAGGTGGGCCTAGGAGCGTGACATTGAGGAAGGATAGACTTTTTTGTTACTAATTTCAGGAAGGAACAAAAGTTGGGGCTTTAGATTTGGGTCCATCTCTCCTGGTTACTTTGATACCATGTAAATATTCTAGGATCTTCAAGAGAGAGGGAGAGAGAAGAGATTAAGAGGCTTCATCTTTACTCAATAGCTTAATGAAAGAGTACATAAGATGAGTGCTGTCACAAAGTTGATTAGAGAACCCGCAGCAAATAGAAAGAGAGAAAGAAGGAAGAGAGAAGGAATAGAGAGAAGGAGGAGAAGGAGAACATAAAAGAAACAAAGAGAGGGTTGTAGTTTTCTCAGTAACAGAAACCCTACACCCATTGTATTTATATTGAATATAAATTGTATATGACAATAATACCCTTATGTAAATAAAAAATGAAATAAAACTATGATAATAAAAAAGGAAATAAAACTATGATAATAAAGGTAATTAAAGTAACACTCCCCCTCAAGCTGGAGCATATAAGTCACCCATGCCCAGCTTGGAACAACCAGCAACAAAAGCAAGACGAAATAATGCTTAGTTTGCTCTTGAAAAATATGATTCCCAGCAATATAAATAGCTGCTTGATTATCACACATCATATCAATAGGTTGATTAATCGAAAATCCAAGCTCTTGGAGAAGAGATTCCAACCACAACAATTCGGCCACAGTATGTGCCATAGCACGATATTCAGCCTCTTAGTTTGTTTCTTCCTACAGATAGTAGAGTCCAATAAGCAATCGTAGTAGTAGCAGCAGCAGAAGTAGTAGCAGCAATAGTATTAGTAGCAAGAGCAGGAGCAGTAGCCACAGTAGCAGTAGTAGTAGTAGGAGTAATGGTAGTAATAGTCGTCATCGCAGTATTAGTAGTAGTGATTGCAACAGCAGAAGTAGTAGCAGCAACAGTATTAGCCGCAGTAGTAGTAGTAGTAGCAGCAACAATAGCAGTAGTAGTAGGAGCAGCGGTAGCAGTAGTAGGAGTCGTAGTAGTATCACTCATGATGATAATCTCAATATAAATATATCTGCCACTAATCAAAAAGACTGAAACTTTAGTCCAAGAAACAAAACAGCAACACTGATGTATAATCAGATGTAATTGGCTCCATCAATTAACCAAAGGGATGCTGAAAACTCATAAATATAGACTACTGTATAGAAGAAAGATATCTGACCAGACATCTCGATTCAAATAATTATATACTTGACGGAAACCCAGCAAGACCAGTCAACCATAATCAATAAAGTACTCCGATTCTTGAATCCGCTGATTAGTAAGTGTTGTAATCCATGTTCACAAACCGAACCTGATGAATTTGATATCTTCCAATCTCATATGTATCAAGACTTGAAGAGAAAACAGATAAAAATTACAGCTTTAGGTGGCTGTGCACCAAAGAAGAAGTAGGTTACTAGGGGACTCTCAAACCAGCAATAGGATCAAGTAATCAGGTAGTTAGACCTGCTCTGATACCATGTCACAAAGCTGATTAGAGAACCCGCAGCAAATAGTAAGAGAGAAAGAAGAAGGGAGAAGGAATAGAGAAGAGGAGAAGAGAATGTAAAAAAAAGAAACAAAGAGGGGGCTATAGATTTCTGTAGTAACAGAAACCCTACACCCATTGTATTTATATTGAATATAAATTGTATATGACAATAATACCCTTATGTAAGTAAAAAAGGAAATAAAACATTGATAATAAAAGAAGGAAATAAAACTCTGATAATAAAGGAAACTTAATTAAAGTAACTTAACAAGTGCAATTATAAAGCATAAGAGACATCCAAAAACCCTAATTACCTTAATTAAGACTCAACTATTAACTACTATAGCACCACTAAATATCTCTTCAACACTAATGAAACCCATTCAACATCAAATTCTGCCAAATTCAGCTGACGCGGCCATCTGACAACGCCATAGTATGATGCAGATAAACTTTAGTCATGTAGAAACCTACAAGGACACTGCTGTGGAAATATTTAGCCAATGTGAATAACGTCGGAGTATGATGCAAATAAGATTTAGCCAATGTGGATAACCACGAATATTTATGTCAGAAAAAAGTTTATCCATGCCATACTTTGAAAGGCCATGTCAGCTGAATTGGGCACGGTTTGATGTCTGAGAGACTTGATTAGAGAACTTTTGAACATAGAAGGACTTGATTCGATAAATTAAAAGTACAGGTATTTGATTAGAAAATGCGTAAAAGTACGGGGATGAAAGGTAGCATTCATCCTATCAAAGAACAGTTTTGACACATCTTAGCCAAGCAAGAAGAGCACGGTCTTACTTTTTCCATTTGGCCATCCTCTCACTAGAGGAAAGAAACACAGATAAATTCATGGAAAAAAGAAAATTAGTCTTCATTCGTTTGGTTGTACATAGATAATGAGTAATACCCTGCGTGTCTTAATTCCATCAAGTATCCAAGTCTTTGACTTGCGATCTCCTATTTTCTATGAGGATGCTTAGGAAGTTCCAAGAGAATTTACTCTTGGATATTTGGATAAAAAAAAAAAAACCGAAAAGAATTATGAAATTCAGGAAATTAGTCAGTCAGAAACCAGCTTTTCACCCCAATAGACGTCTAACATTAGGTAACGCCGGAATTCATCTCCCTCAACTGAATATGATGAGGGTAATTCAGTCCTAGTCGTACCTTGGTGTGATGTACGGCGGGGTAAAATTTGTCCTGGTCCTTTGTTGTCATGCAAGAAAGGCGAGACTTGTCTGATGTTCTTAACTTCTAACGTTAAAATTAAACTGTTATCATCTGAGCTCTTAAGAATTCTTCTGCCACTCTGATCCATACCATCGCATTTTTGACAGACACCACTTTTCTTTTTTCATGTCCAGAATGTTACTGGCTATTGCTTTCATGTAATACTATACAGTGGCCCAATAACACTAATTTCGGCCTTCGTTTCAGCTGAAGAAGAGATGAAAGTTTTTATTGTGGCTACCATAGCATGGGGGTTGCGTAAATGTTCCCGCACAATCACATTGTGTTTAATATTTCTCATTGCAGTCAAACCTGGCCTATTCCATGCTGTATACAGTAAGTTTATGGACCTCTGGGTTCATTTCACCTACTTTTGCTATTTTTTGGTGGCCTCTGAAGCATATTTTGCATAGGATTGTATGATATCATCAGATGCTTCTGATATCTTAGCCCATTTAAGCAGTCTTCGGTGTCCATTTATCTGCAATTTTTTCAGGACTATCCTGCCTTGAGCTTACTGCTGCCTATTTTGCTTTATATGCCAGTGATATTTTTCCTGGTGTATCTTTTAAGCCACAGCATCAGCAAAAAGAAATGCCAGTACCTGATACTTCTTTGCGAGGTGCATTTCGCTCTGCTATATATTCTTCACCTTAATCTCATCTCAAAAGTCTTGGATCAGAAAGGGTCATTTGCTGGAGAAATTCTGAAACAACTAGGTGAGGTGATCACATTTGAGGTGCCCATTTTTTCAAGTACCAAGACAGTGCACCTTTCCTGGCAGATGAAATTGTAAACATATATTCTTTATTGCACGTGTGCATGTGAAGTTTGATATGTCATGTTTACGTAGTGATCCTTTTCTGTCTGCAATTTATGAGTTTCCTTTTCAGGTCTTTACAAATGTGATCAGAATGGCCATTTGTTGAAGATAGCGATGCTTGGATGCTTTTGTGCCCTTCACAATCATGGGATTGAAATTCTATTCAGATTTTCAAATGTGGTGCAGCAAACACCCTTCCAACCCATTGGGTTTAGTATATTGAGAGCTGGCTTGATCAAATCAGTTCTGTTTTCTGTGTACACTTCACGATCCTGTGAGAGGCAACATGAATTTTCTTCTAATGGTACAGCTTCTTCGAAACTGAACTTTCTCTCAATGACCATTGCAACCATTCTAGTTGTTGGAATGGACCTTCAATGTTGGATGATCAATCCATGCAGCATTTGTGGAAATTAAGAAATTATTAGAAGTGAATAATCTTTGCTAGTTGAGTAATTCCTTTTATTTCTTCTTCTGTCAATTAATATGTTTGATTGAAAAGAGGCTTAATATCAAACCCATGGGTTGGTTTAATGGTAAAGGGTTGACTCGTCTATGTAGTTTGGCACATGGGGTAAGTTTGATTCCCCACACCATCAAGTGCAAACAACTTCAAGTTTGGGCCACCGATCCTGGAGTTGGTTTGTGTCATACCTGATCAGTTAGTGCTTCATGAGCCTAGGTCTTACCTAGCTGGATTTCTTTGTCATAATAATTAAAAAAAAAAAAAGAGGCTTAGTAGGATGCTCTCGTGTAGAAGAGATCCAAATTTGCATGAATGGAAGGTAATGTACATTAGTTTCACATTATAGAAATAGCAATGTCCCAAAAGAAAAGTGATTTACTTGACTTGTTATAGTTGCCATTACCATCTATTTATTGACCTCCGGGTTAAACTGTCAAAAAACATACTCAACTCTGGAGTTCATCCTAGAGGAGACAAGAAAGCATCTACATATCTCATTTTCTTACAGCTGCCCGTCAAGGAGAGATCACGGCTGCTGCAATCGAGTTTAGCCACAAGGTTGTGTCTCGTTTAGATCATACTATCCAGTAAATTTAATTGAATTACCAGATTTAAGCTAATTTAGGTGAGGCCTAACTGCTCTAAGTAGTCTCTGCCCTGGTAAGTTAAGTTACTTTGCGACTTCTGTAGAGATCTCAGCTGAAATTTCTTTATAGAGTTTGCTTATTCTTTTGAGAAGAATTTGCCAGACAGTTTTTCCTGCAGTCTTCATGTCAACTTACTCTATGAGCAGTCATTGATTTGATTGTAGATTTTGAGCATATCTGAACATGACAACAGTCTGCAAAATTCATGAAAATCAACAATTCCAGGACCTTACCTTGTTTTCCTCTTTTTTTCAGAGAGGAAGATAATGATACATTTGGGTGCTATTGGTCAGAAGTTTCTTTCAGTATATCGGTCATGTGGAAGCTACATTGCATTTTTTACTATTCTTGTTGCACTATACCTAGTTACTCCAAACTATGCTTCATTTGGTTACTTATTCTTTCTTCTGTTTTGGATCATTGGGAGGCAACTTCTAGAAAAGACAACAAAACACCTCTGGCTTCCTCTAAAGCTATATGCAATTGCAATCTTTGTGTTCATTTATTGTTTGAGCGTCTTTGACAAGATCCGGCCATGCTTTACCAACTTGATAGATCTTCATGCGGTCTTTGGCTATAATCCAGAGGCTTCACCATTGGAGAATGTGCGGCAGTCTCTAGCTGTGCTTGTTGCCATTCAACTGTTTAGCTATGAGAGGAGATGGAGCAAACATACCATGTCAACTGACAGCAATGCAACGATTAAAAGGACTATTACTTTCTTGAAACGGCTCCTCATCTTGCATGTTGAGAAGATACTATATCTTGCTGTGCTATACACGTCCTTGTCCCCAATCAGTGCGTTTGGTTTCCTGTATCTTCTTTTCCTGGTGTTCTGTTCAACCCTACCAAAGTCCTCTCGGATCCCATCAAAACTATTTTTAGTTTACTCAGGATGTATTGCAATGACTAAATATCTTTTCCAAATACGGGGTGATGAGGCAGAGATGTTCCCAGGTCAAAAGAATTCCTATTTTTCTCTTTTTCTGGGTTTGCAGATATATAAACCTGGTTTCTGGGGGCTGGAATCTGGGTTGAGGAGGGAAGTTTTAGTTATTTTTGCATGTTTGCTTCACTACAACGTCTTCCACTGGCTGGAGAAAATGCCACATGAAAGAAGCATAGGAAGATGGGATGAGGCATGCGCTTTGTTTGGGACGGCAGATGAAATTTTAAGTGAAGTCTGCAATCTTACCAAAGAAACCGCTTCAAGCTTCAGCCCATTACTAGATAACGGGAGACACATGCCAAGTCACTCTTGGGCATCTTCTAGCTCCAGTATATCTGGAAATGTGTCTCCTATATCCTCTGGAAATAGGGGTCCTCAAGGTAGAAAAAGCAAAGAGTACCTATACGCCTATTTCTGGGAAAGCTGCAAGGGAAGCAATAAGTGGAACAGAAAGAGGATTCTCTTCTTCAGAATGGAGAGACTTCACAAGCAAAAGAAGTTACTGGAAATATATTTGAAGCTTTATATAGAGAACATTTTTAGCCTTTTCGGGCTGGAGATTAACATGGTTGCATTACTTCTTGCCAGCTTTGCAGTGTTAAATTCTATTTCTTTGTTATATGTTGCATCACTCGCTGCTTGTGTTCTTCTACATCGAAATGTTCTACAAAAGCTGTGGCCTATGTTTGTTTTTTTGTTTGCTTCGATCGTCACTCTTGAATACTTGGCCCTGTGGTCAAACTTGATGTCCAAGAAACAAGATGAGGGAGGCAAAGCACAAGTGAGGTGTCATGACTGTTGGAGGTTCTCAGATCACCATTTTGAGTTCTGCAAGAGCTGTTGGCTTGGTACGTTCATCAATTTTAAATGCTCTTGATTGTTTTTTGGTTCCAATTCTCCTCCAATTTCTGACACTAATGAGGAGCACATGGATCACTCTTTTCTGGCATTTTTACAAGTCTCTTTCCAGCTTTTCAAATGAAAGATTAAGATTTATAGAAATATGCCTTGATTCTCATTTTGGGGATTTTCTTAAGCTTGTTTAACTTTTCTTTTGGCTAAATATGCTTGTTTAACCTTTGTCCATGAACAAGTAATTTGAGTAATTTTCTATAATTTTTAGTTTACAATTTTTGGAAACCATGGTATGTTAGAAATATTTGAAGGTCTCCTGTTGCAAAAATTTCTTTTTGGAACTTGATTGTATTTGTATCAGAGACTATTCTAGAGAATCATCTCCATTTTTCTGGGAATCAGTTCTAAAGTTTATTTTGAGCTGCCATGTACTTTTTGCAGGAGTAATAGTTGATGATCCCCGAATGCTTATCAGCTATTACGTGGTTTTCATGTTTTCATGCTTCAAGCTTCGTGCTAATCACTTGTCGGATCTCCCACAATCCCAGATGTATCAACAACTCATTTCTCGATGCAAGAACACATCTCTGTTGAGTGATCTCTCTTTTGAAACAAAAGAGTTGTGGACACTACTTGACTATTTGAGGCACTACAGTTATTGCCATTTACTGGATCTTGTTCTCGCTTTGATATTGATCACGGGAACCCTTGAATATGATGTGCTTCACCTAGGTTACCTTGGCTTTGCTCTTATCTTTTTCAGATTGAGGCTTGATATTTTGAAGAAGAGGAATAGGATCTTCAAATTCCTAAGAATTTACAATTTCTCCCTAATTGTCCTTTCTCTTGCCTACCAATCTCCTCTAATTGGGAATTATATTGAGGCGAAATTCACAACAGTTGATTCCATAGGTCAAGTCATTGGCTTTTATAAGTATGACTATGGTTTCAGAATTACCTCAAGATCTGCACTTGTTGAGATAATCATATTTATGCTAGTATCACTTCAGTCGTTCATGTTCTCCTCCCAGGAGTTTGACTATGTATCGAAGTATCTTGAAGCAGAACAGATTGGTGCCATAGTGCGTGAACAGGAGAAGAGGGCTGCTTGGAAAACTGCACAGTTGCAGCATATACGTCGGTCTGAAGAGCTGAAGCGCCTGCGAAACTTGCAAGTAGAGAAGATGAAATCTGAGATGCTCAACTTACAAATTCAGCTCCAAAGCATGATTCCCCATGCAAATAGTGACAATAAATCTCCAAAAGTCCATGGCCTTCAGAGGAGGAACTCAATTAAGACTTGCAAACCTAATAGCTATCCTGGGAAGGGGGAAGACAAGTTCATGCAGCAGGGTTCTGATCCGAGCTTTAATTTAGTATCCACCTTTGAAATGAATGAATCTAAAAGTCCACCAACCAGGGACCCAACTAAACTCTTGTTGGAGTCCCTCCCTGAAATATCAAAGCATGGGGAGAGAGATCTAGACACAGGGTTATGGGATTTGGAGAGAAGTAGTCAAGCGAACTTCCAAGACAAGGAAAATCCGCTAATTTCTGCAGTACATCTGATTGGTGATGGAGTTTCTCAAGTGCAATCTCTTGGGAATCTTGCAGTTGCCAATCTTGTCACTCTTTTGAACATAGAAAACGAAAAACAAGAAATGGATGGCCAGTCTTCTGAGGATGAGGTTTATTATGAGATCGAGAGTCAAAACATAGACTGTGAACAAGTGGAACAAGCATTTGTTATGAGATCTGTGAATGAATTGACAGCTTCTGGTTCTTCATGCCTTCAACTTGGAGTGATCATCCGATACATGTGGGCTCAAATGCGGTCAAACAATGATGTTGTCTGCTACTGCTGCTTTGTCCTGATATTTCTATGGAACTTTAGTCTTCTCTCCATGGTCTACTTGACAGCTCTGTTTCTATATGCACTTTGTGTAAATACCGGTCCAAGTTACATGTTCTGGGTCATCATGCTTATATACAGCGAGGTGTGCATTCTACTTCAGTATGTATACCAAATTGTCATCCAACACTGTGACTTGTCCATCGAAACCAAGTTCCTTCAAAAAATTGGATTTCCTGCACACAAGATTGTGTCATTCTTTGTGATCGGCAACTTGCCTCTTTTTTTGGTTTATATCTTCACTCTCTTACAGACCTCCATTACAGCAAGAGATGGTGATTGGCAAACAGTCACAAAGTTCAGTATTCAAAGGAAGAGGAACAAGAGACAGGGCGAAGCTTTAACTAATTATAGCTGCAAGGAAAGAATATGCAGGCTGATTTTATTTGCAGGAAATTCAATTAATCAATTTGTTAGAGGCCTTTATAGGTACTGGAAGTCTCTGACAGAAGCAGCAGAAACTCCTCCTTATTTCGTCCAAGTTTCCTTGGAAGTTAAGCAGTGGCCTGAAGATGGCATTCAACCAGAGAGGATTGAGTCAGGAATGAATGAGTTACTCAGAATTATCCATGATCGAAGATGCAAAAAACCTGATAATATATCCCCGGCAAGCAGGATCCGTATCCAGAGTATCGAAAGAAGCACTGAAAATCCTAATATTGCTCTGGCTGTGTTTGAGGTCCTGTACGCGTCTCCTTTGACAGAATCCACTCCAGCTGCGTGGCATAAATCACTAACTCCAGCTGCTGATGTTTCTCATGAGATTCTAATAAATAGAGGGGCTGGTATTCTAGAAGAAGTTGGATTTCCTTATCCAATAATTTCTGTGATAGGTGGAGGCAAGCGAGAGATAGACTTGTACGCCTACATTTTTTGTGCAGATTTGGCTGTTTTTTTCCTCGTTGCCATTTTTTACCAGTTGATCATAAAGAACAAAAGTGAATTCCTTGAAGTTTATCAGCTTGAAGATCAGTTTCCAAAAGAATTTGTCTTTATCCTGATGGTAAATTTTTTGTTCTTTTATTGGATGCTAAATCCATTGCATTACAATGTGTGCTTGAGAGTCTTGCTTGAATTCTTTCTGGTACAATTAATACTTTCACACGGTTATTAAGTCACATACTTGTTCCAATTTGCCTGGTTATATTTAGATGTGCAGAAAAGTTCAAGGTCTAGTGTCATTTTTATCACTGCAATTTCCATAAAAGGGAGTAGTACTTTTTGGCAAAAATGTTTACAATTCTGTACTGAATCTTTGTTACTTATGTCCTCTAATCTAGAACTTATAATCATTGAATCCAGAAGAGGATATGTAACCCCAGAACTGAGGCAAAATTATAGTATGTTGACATAGTAGTGTATGATTCCGTGTCAATTCTTCTGAAATGTATTTGGCGCTTTCCCCTTTGCAGGTAGTCTTTTTCCTGATTGTACTCGATCGGGTTATATACCTTTGCTCCTTTGCCACTGGAAAAGTCATTTTCTATCTTTTCTCGCTTGGCCTTTTCACCTACTCAATCACAAAGTATGCTTGGTATACAGCACTACCAAATAAGCATACTGGGAGGTTTGCGCTTCGTGCCATCTTTCTCACCAAGGCAGTTTCTCTGGCTCTGCAGGCTGTCCAAATCCGCTTTGGGATTCCTCATGAAAGCACATTATATAGGCAATTTTTGACCAGTAGCATTTCAAAACTAAATTTTTGGGGTTTCCGGCTGTATCGAGCACTTCCGTTCCTCTATGAACTGCGATGTGTGCTTGATTGGTCCTGCACATCTACATCTTTGACCATGTATGACTGGTTAAAGGTACTAGTGCTGCATTCTCCCCCTCTCTCTCAGTTTCCATTTTGTGTGCTTTTTTAAGCCATCAATATATATATGAGTGATAATTTCTGCTTCTCTTTCCCTCTTGTGTGCTCACCAGCATTTAATGAGTGATACTTACCAACATAGTTCATAGAACTGGCTCGTCATGTTCTCTCTCTCTCTCTCTCTCTCTCTCTCATATGCATGGTTTAACAAGGTGACAACTGCTACAGGCTGTTTCATTTTCTTCTAAAGTGACGATAAGTTCCTAGTATAAGTGTTGCTTCATAATCGGGGTGGATGGAACATCGAATGAAACTTCTAAAGCATGAGAACATTTTTCCAGAATAAACTTGCAGCAAGCAAGCAGACACACACAGAGCATAAGCACACGTACACACACAGGGAGCACACATACATCCTGAGGAACTTTTTTCAAATTTTAGTTTTTGGTTGTTATATGCTGAGGAATTTATTTAGCTGAATCTGATATTAGTTTTTTCCCCAGTTGGAGGACATTCATGCCAGCTTGTTTCTTGTCAAATGCGATGCGGATTTGAACAGAGCCGGACACCAACATGGACAAAAACAAACTAAAATGACAAAATTCTGTGGTGGAATATGCCTATTTTTTGTCTTACTATGTGTTATCTGGGCACCTATGCTGGTAAGGCAAAGCACCATATATGAATGGATTAAGCATAGGGGATAATTGTGCTTTCTGCCTTTATCATTCTTCTCCAGGCATCCTTTTCATCTGTTCTCCTTTTGATGGATTAGCTTAGTAAAATTACTGGCATCTTATTAGTACATTGCTCCTTTGACATTAACATTGGTTCTATGTCACATGATATGTTGCTATTATTTTTCTGCACAGTGAATCTGCTTCATGATGTGAGAAACATGCAGATTACCATTTAGGACTGTGGACTGCCCATGGTACTCTGAGTTAAGAGGCTCCTCACTCTTAATTCAACATCAGGATAAATTCTTACTAAATTCTGTTAGAATTTAGTTCTTCCGATATAAGTTATTTGACCGAGTTTAAGTTCTGAAGTGTATATATGGTCTCGCAAGTCACAACAACTTACCACTCCTTTGTGTTGTCTGGGGTTTGGCTCTCTGTTTCGAGAGAGAAGGGAGTTGTGTTATTCCTCTTTGATGCCATTTCTTGTAAATTCAGCAGTTGATCTACCTGATTATGAATGCTTCATGTGTTGGACAGATGTACAGTAGTGGCAACCCCACAAATATAGCAAACCCTATTGAAGATGCAAGTGCTCGAGTCAAAATAGAGACAGAAAGTGGAAAACTAACTTTGTTTGAGACCACTTTGTGTGAGAAGATATCATGGGATGAGCTTGAATCATATCACAACTTGGATCCTCTAGGTTATTTGAGTGCATACAATGTGAAAGATGTTCAAGTAATCTGCTGCCAAGCTGATGCAAGTACCTCGTGGCTTGTTCCTCCAGTGGTCCAGGCCAGGTTTATCAATTCTCTTAGATGGAGCATGAAAATCACCTTTTCTTGGCAATTGACAAGAGATAGGCCAAAAGGAAAAGAAGTAGTGAAATACGAATTAGATGTTGACGATATTAATCTTCCAAGCTCATCAGAAGTTATGGAAGTTCTGAATGGTACAGCCAGCAGTTTTAGAATTTATGACATCTATCCTAGATTCTTCCGCGTCACAGGTTCTGGTGATGTGCGGCTTCTTGAGCCAGTGGTATGCCATTCTTTGCTATACATAATACATTTTTCTAATGGAACTAGGATTTGATTTCATCAATTCTTGAGTCTAAATATCAAATAAGAAAAAGACATTGATCATGCAGGTTGCCTCAGTTAGTGGAGATCTTGTTCTAAATCGTGGCCATCCTGGATGGTGGTCATTTCATGATACTGATGCCCCCAATATCAGGGGATGTGGGACTTTGGCAGGACCCATGGCAATAGTCGTTTCTGAAGAAACACCACGTAAGTTCTGAATAATTATCATGAGTGGGGATTTGTGTGCTGTTTCTTTCGATAATTCACTTCTGACAAAGTTAATTGAATTTGTGCAGAGGGGATTCTTGGTGAGACACTTAGCAAGTTCAGCATATGGGGCCTCTACATTACTTTTGTGCTGGCAGTTGGTCGCTTTATTAGGCTCCAATGTGCTGACTTGAGAATGAGGATCCCATATGAAAATCTTCCTTCTTGTGACAGGTACAAATCTAGCATAAGTTTCTGACTTTTAAAAATCCTTGATCCATTTTGTTACCATTTTTAGTACCCAGACTTGTTGTATCCTTTCCTGGATATGATCTGTCATCCAATTTGTCTTCCAAAACCAGTATATACTGCATTTTCACTCTTATTTCTACCAAATATTGTGTAAGGGTTTCTCGTGGCAGCGAAAGCTCCTTCGTTTCTCGGTGGCACGAGTCATAAGGAGAAGGACAATAAATACTCGGATTACGGCGAGGGCTGATAAATTGTATATCCCGTAAATCTTTTACCAGACGAAACTCATACATTGTGGGAAATGACTTAACGTCTTGCAAAATCATTTTTGTCCCCTCACCTTCTTCATTCAGCCAATTTTGTTGATGCAGGTTACTTGCAATATGCGAGGATATATATGCTGCAAGAGCAGAAGGTGAACTTGAGGTCGAAGAGGTCCTTTACTGGACACTAGTGAAAATCTATCGGTCACCACATATGCTGCTTGAGTACACCAAATGTGAGTGAATGTTGGCAAGATAGTTAAGGCTGGATGCACCACAACATCCATTGCTTTGGCACAAGATCTGAAGGCAAGAAAAGTAAAAAAATGCAAGTCTATTAGGAAGCTTGGTCTGAAATTCCCCGTCCATGGATAGTTTCTATCTTATTTAGAAGAAGCTTGCTGTCCTTTTTGAGTATTGTCTGTCTAGCTGAGCCTCGATCAAACCTTCACTGAAATATGTGTTGTGAAATCCAAATACAAGGATGGCCCCTCTTTATAGTAGGATGTATTGCCTGCTGAACAAGTCTTGAAGCTGGTAAGTGATGAGAGCTTCTGTAAATCTTGTAGTGCTAAACTATGCCTAGCAGCAAAGCAGTACTTGATATGCTTAACAATGCAATTGACCTGATCTCACATGGATAGGTATTAAGAACTGGTCCTTAGATTTTGTGTTCTCTCTGTTTTTTCTCGAGCTCACAATCATATGGGAAATGTTGGCTGCAGCTTCATAATTACCGGTACAAATGCAAGCAAAGTCTACAATTCTCCGTTTGGTTCTTCACGGTGATTCCTAGTTGACAGGCTAACATTTATCAGTTGAAGAGCTTTTCTAACACGTCAAGTCTATGTCTGTATAAATGCTCTTGTTTATATGTTGATACTGGATTTGTCTTCAAATAATGGGTGAGCAGTACTTACGTATCATGATTAGCTCCATATGTAAGCATACTTGAGTTCAACATAATCAGTTCAGAGAACACTTTGCCTGTTAATTAGTTTGTGGGGGAAGATCTGTGTAGTTAATCCCTTTCCTTCTAGTTGGAAAAATGATGAACAAGAAGGTGGAGACAATTCCAGCTCCAAGAGGCAGATCCATCACCAGTTCATTTTCCGTGGTTAGTGCTTCATCAAAGAAACAAGACCACACATTCGGGTTGCTAAAGGCAAAGATCAAGAAGACAAAGAGTGACACAAAAGGCATGGACACGTCTATGAAACTAATCCTCAGCTTCTTCATCTCTGTATCACTGATGAAATCTCCTTCAAAATCACGATAATTGAATATGTAAAATCCTCTGAATGTGGCAACGCCGTAATATAACTTCCCGTCTTTGCCTCTAAAGCTGTCCGTGAATGAAGAAAGGTAACGGACGACGGCACACAGCCCAAACAATTCAATTAATCAATTTGTTCTGACCAAAAAATTTAGTGATTTTGTGCTTTTTGAGTTCGATTGAAGGTTGCTAGAGCAATTTAACCTATTTGCAACCACGGCAACGGGGCAGATGCATTCAAATATGTGTATAGGTAACTTTGCTTATTGAATTGATCCCAACGCATTTTCCTTATTAGGAAAATAATATTCCCAACAATAACCTCCATGACCTCAGTAGTCAATCTTATAGCCCATATGCCATTTTGCAACATAATTATCATTCTGAAAAACTATACAAACTTGAGTTGTCTATCCATTCAAGTGGATTTGTTGAAGGAGGCTAAGAGGGTATGATCCGCACATAACCATCAGAGTTGTCGAAAGAACATGGGAAGTTTGCATCAGAAATGATTGCGTGACAAATCTTTAATGTACTATGATAAGCCCATTCCTTTCTCAAGATGTGTGGTAAACCACTCACTAAATATAAGAATTTATATGCCTGACAGCTAACTTTAATAAGTCCTTCAAACAAAATTAGCCACTAATTTTTAGTGATTTTGTCCTGATTAAAAGGAAATACTGTTAAAAAGTTTTAATGTGCACTTCGCAATGAAAAAAATTGCCATAAAAAACTTCATCATGGATTTAGCACTTTTTTATGATCCATATCGTCTACTATGGTGAAATTTACTTTCTTATGTAACGGTAATCATTTTATCCCAATGTACATCATTTATATCGTGTGACATCATCATACTGTTAGGGGATTGATTATTAAATAATAACCAACCGAATTGGATGATAGAATATATAGATATTGTATGTTAATTTTTACACTGATGTATTTTCTTTCTTTAAAAAAACTTACTTTTTTTAATTTGCGAAAATGCTTTATATAGACTGCGTTTGGCCACTGGTCCTGACTCGCTTCTTTTTCGATCAACACAGGCCATCTTTCAACTCTCTTTCACGGACGCACGCGGAGAGAGAGAGAGAGAGAGATGCAGCAACTGGTAAATATTTATTTCGACGTCATGAGAGACTCATCAATTTTCATTTCCTTTCAAGGAGCTTCTCTCCTCATTTCCGCTGCCCTCGAGATCTCCTGCGAAACTCCCTCCTTGCGGGCAGCTGCAATAACAAAGGAAGTCGTCTTCACACTTACAACAAGCAAGTGGTCCGCAGTCTTCGGAAGTAGAGCATGAAGCTCTTACTTCCTTGCTTTCTTGCACACCTGCCATATCACATCAATCCACTGTGAACATTTCCATATTCTCATGCGTGCGCGCACACAGAGAGAGAGAGAGAGAGAGAGAGAGAGAGAGATACCGATGGCAATTAGCAGCAGCATAATGCATGTTAATGATGATTTCAACATTGCTCCCGAGTCAAAAGGGTTTTTGCAGGGATGATAGGCTGATGGTTTTGCTTTAGAGATATGTTTTTGCGATCTGTTTGTTCCACTATGCGTGTAATATCAGAGATATATAAGTCGAGCCACTCGTGATGGAATCAGAGAAGTTGATCTGCATCGACTGGCCAATCAAAAGAGGATGCCAGAGATCTTATATTTCCATATTCATTAATGTGCAAGTTGTTTAAGTTAATGCCAATCAAATAATTTTGAGGCATCGGCAGGGTGAACGTGCCACTTGTTAGAGACAATTAGAGATTTCTCTAAGATAATTTTCAATGTTAAAGATTTTTTGACAATTCTGTTTGATTATCTATAGTTATCAAGATTGCACTTGTATCACTCTTTGATCATGCATATCTTCTTCTTCTTTTTGTCGAAGATTGTGCATATCTTGATTGATATGTTTTGTGAGATAGTCATCTAATAAAGTATTCTTCTCAAACACACATTGATTTTGACCAAAGAAAAAACATACGTTGAAATATACAGAAGATTCTCCAATTCACTATTCCGCATTATTCTTATCTAATTGTACATACATTCATTTTTGTGGAGAATCATCGGAATTATCAACATATCCTTCCCTTAGGAAATTATCCTAGACAAATCCCTGATTATCTCTAATACCATATAAGTTGCTAATCACTTTCAAATCTTATCCATTGCACACAAAAATTGGAAGGCCTAACGGAGTATCTCTTTATATTTTATCATTCTTAAGATAATGAAATTCTTCTCACATAAGAGGTGAGGAGTCCATTGATATTGTACATACTCCTTATATGGAATCCTCATAAAATCAAATTATTAGAAGCATTTTCCTTCTTTTGAAACTGGTGTGATGCTGTGAGAGCAACTTCACTACCGAATTTCCATGGTGATTAAAACTCGATAAGCAGGTAAGCCATCACAATCACAAAAGCGGAGTCCTTCCATTTGGCCTGAAGACTGCACTATCATTGTTCCATAAGGCTATGTACAAGACATTCCAACCCATTATTGTGAATACTAGGGGTGTGCATGGTCCGGGCAGGCGGTTCCCGACCTAGAACCGGAAATCGCCCGTTAAGGATTGGTTCCAAAAAATTGGAACCGGGATCCACCTGGGAACCGGACCGCCGGTCTGGTCCGGTTCCCGAGTGGATCCATGGAACCAGTCTCAGAGATCTTGTGGTGGATCTTGTTAGGCGTATCCTTCCACACGAATCTGTTACTAACTTGCTGTCGAGGGCGACGATATCGGAAAATCGACACCGGAAGGCAGAATAAAGAGATAGCGAAAGGGATGGATGGATGGACTGTCCATGGAACCGGGAACCGGACCGGTACCCACCTGTTCCCATAAATTGGAACCAGGAATCGGACCGGTTCCCTCAAGAACCACCAGTTCTAGGTGGTTCCGATCCGATTTTGGATGGGTCCTGATTCTTTTGCACACTCCTAGTTGGGGTGGTGACGCCGTAACGCTTGGAGTGCAATGTCAACGTCATGAAGCTAGAGTATTCTCCTTATTTCAAAAACAAACCAGGAGGAAGTTATATGCAACCGCGGATAAAACAATGAAGGATATTTTGAAAAGTTAACTACAAAAGGGGTGTCTTTAATCAAAGAAAGTGCAGAACTAGCACCACCGTTTCTGTAAACAAATTGTCATAAACATAGTAAGTTTCCTTTTTAAATTCATTTTTTCGGCTTATTACTTACAAGTGAGTTGAGTGCCTTGGTACTAATACATAATATTTATATGCCTTCTCTAGTTAGGAGAAAAACTTATATCAATTATTGATATCTAAAACTCTTACCTCACTAAAGATTAATATTAAAAATTAATATATTATTTTAAAATAGTTGGTCAGTCAAGTGGACGGGTGGACAAATCCGCCCATGGAACCGAGAACCGGACCGGTACCCACCTATTTCTCATAAGAGTGATTCTCTACGCGGATATACATTGATGACATACATTGATGACATCCTTGTTTACTATGATGAGGAGTCTAAATGTAAGTTGCTTAAGTAGTTTGCTCATCTAAAAGCAATATGGCATCATGTTATCCTAAAAAATATACATTTTTTTAAATGACATAAAAAAGATGTTTTTTTTTGTCAGAAAAAAAAAAAGATGTTGAAAATGCACGAGAATAACCTTTTGGCAAATGGTTTAAAAGTACATAAGAAACCAGTATTTCGCAAAAGTACAACTGTAAACACATAGCGCTTCAACTCCAATTAAAAGCATCAATTGGACAATTTTTTCGCATGGAAAACGTTTTCTACCTCCTCCAAGACCTTTATCATAAAAAAATTTTAAATTTAACTTATTGCCTCAACTTGGTTACAAAAATACCAAATAGGGGAGACATATTTCATAGAAATTATTGATAGTAGCAACAAAACTAATTTTGATATACACTGAACAGAAAATAATAATTCTTTCACGTGCCAAAGATCCTACAATGATAATTTAATTGATCATGCTAGTTATAATTCAAAATTCATTTAACAACCTATGACATTTCATTTGATTATTGAAGGCCTAAAATCTTTTTGATATTTCTCAGTGAAGAATTTCTACACATTTTGACTTGCTAAAGAACCCTGATTGTCATTTTAGGTTAAATTTGTCCCTAGGTGAAATTCTTTTGTTGATTGACCTTTTGTTAAATTTTCCTTACGTGGAAAAATTTAACAATTAAAAAAAAGCTCCGAACCCTAATCCAAGGAACTAATAATTTTAATCGTGACCTAGAAGAAGGAATAAAAGAAGAAACAATACTTTATAATTATTTGAAAATGATATAAAAATCATGAGATAAGTGTAATAAAAGTCCTAAAACTTGTTACAAAACTCCAATTTAGTCTTAAAACTTTCAAAAAGTGCAATAAAATTATAAAACTTATCACGAAAGTATAATTAAATTATAAAATTTTAAAAAGTATAATCATTTTACGCATGTCTGGTCATCTGCGCACATGGTGTGCAACACGAGGAAGAAGGAGAGAAGGAGGTGGAGGGGCTGGGCCTGGGGAAGAATGGGCCCAGCCCTCAGTAAAGGAAAGAAGAAAAAGGGGTTGGTTCAGGCTTAGCTGCAAACCATTTAAATTTTTAATTTAATAATAATTTTGAATTTTTTTTTAAAAATTATATTTATTCGAAATGCAGTAAAACAAGGGAAAATAAAATTAAAATAAAAACTTAATTGATGCAAACAATATTAATGCCTATGTGATGTGAAAATCCTTTTTTGTTAGGGCCAAATTTATTCATTTGGGATCCAACGAGTCCAGATCTTTGAGGAATTGTGGAATGCCCATTTTGTTGCCATATTTCCATGAAATTTTATGTTGGTTCATAAATCATTCGAATGGATAATATAAACAATATTTGGTCTAGTAAGGGTGAGATAAATAAGTGGACCAAATTGGAGACAATATACATTAGGATCATTTAGCACATCATCTTGATTATATATATAGCTCAACTGGTATATCAACAGGTCGAGCACTTAGCAAATCAGCTTCATCAATAATTTACGTGGTGATACACTAATTGCTTGTCATTGTTAAGACTATATGTTTGTGATCGTCTCTTTCATTGGGTAACATATTTCGATTTGCTTCTTGACCCAAACCGAAATGAAACAAGTACAATACCCGTAGATAGTACAATAAAAATATAACCCAAACCATAAAGACCCAAAAATTTTAGGTATGGGTTTGGTTTTGACATCCCTAGTAACAATTGAACACTATGTGGATAGTAGAAATGCAATGTATTAGCTATTATTGCAAGGAAATGTGTTCATTTGGATTGCTTCGTGAGAAGAATAGTCAATTCCCATGCAAAAGCCTCTACTTCACTAGTTGGTCCTTATGGCACACTAACCGTTAGATCCTCGGCTTTTAAGTTGGACCAGTTGATCCAAACTACTAAAGAGTTCAGGAAAAATTCTTCTATGCATTTGTGTTTTTGAGCCCACTCCATCTCATCTATATTTGCAACTCTTTTCCCTACCTAATTCTCTTTGAATGGAGAACCAATACTGATTGTCGGACTCTTTGAATAATTTGGCCTTAAATCGGCCTTCAATCATGTTGAATTCCCTATCTATTAGAATATCTATATAGCAAATTACTTATTTATCTAACAGCTTAAACTCTTAAAACAGTTGGCAGTGATCTTATAAAATTATACATGACATTAGAGTTGGAAGTCTTGAGTTCAAATTTTTCTAGGTCCTATTTGCCTTCCCAATTAATTTTCCATGTTCGGTACCATGCAAAAAAAATCAGGTTAAGCGTAAGGGGCAGTGTTGGAATATTTAAAAAAAAATCATGCCTTCATTTAACTACTTAAGTTTTAGAACAGTCGGCTGTGGTCTCACAAAATTTTACAATGTCCATGTTAAATATAGTTGCTTATAACATTTTCCTTCTATGCTTTGTTATATGTGATTAGCATGAACTGGCAAACAATTAGCATTGGTCATGTTAGGACTGCCATTCTAAATCAAAACTTGATATTACTTTTTGCAGGTACTCCGTTTCCTTGAACCAACCAAGCTGGTACACCGATAGAAAGGGTTGGTGATGTAAAAGCTATCATATAAAACTTGTTATCAAGCAATACATTCATTCCAAATGAGGTGGATTAACATACGCAACATTGGTTCAAATATTATGATATTATGATAGAAAGTCCAATCTAAAAGTTTAAATTATTAGATAAAAGCATATCACATATATATAAAAGCATGTGAGATATGTTATTGAGCGATATGGAATAATATTTCTATAATTGGCTTTATAGCTTTAAAAGCTAAGGCGGATTGAAAATGGTGTGAGCTTAGCCACTCGAGTGTCCTCTACATTTGCTAAATCCAATCTTCACAAGTGTTTGCTAATTTGGTCTAAGAAGTGACGAGCAATTTGAGAATGCAACTCTTTTGGTGCATGGCTATAACTATGGAGTCCCTTCTCTTAATGAAAATTGCTGGATTATTTAGATAATAAATCACTTTCTTCTCTAACAATTTAAGCTTTTAGAATAGTTGGTAGTGATTCCACAAAATCTCACTGGGCATCAAAGTTGAAGGTCCTGAATTTGAATCTAAGTCTCATTTGCCTCCGAATTAAATATTTTCACACTAAATACTAGGAAAAAAAAATACAACTCGAGACCTCCAGATTTGATATCATGTGAGATTTTATGGGATCATTGCTAACTGTTCTATCATGTGAGATTTTGTTGTATCAAAAGTGACCAGCAATTTGAGAATGCAATTCCTTTAGGGCATGGTTGTGACTATGGAGTCCCTTCTCTTAACGAAAACTTCTAGCTCAAATGGCCATGACCATTGCTGCGATATGATTGCTATTCGACATTACTAGTCCAGATCAGTATAAATTAGCTCGAAAAAAGGAGCCACATAATAAAGAAGGTAGCCCTTTTTAAAAAGTACATGGATGTTTGTGGACAGAAAATATACGGGGATCATTTGGATTGTCTGAAAAATACAGGGAACTATTGGTGTCATTTACTTTAAAATAAAAGTACAGTTTAAGCTTCTTATGTGATTCTATATTAAAGAAAACTATTAAAATAATATTTGCTAACTATTATATCATCATACACAATACTTTATTATTATGTTACACATAAAGCTATACTGAAATATTAAACTTTATGGCCCCATATTAACAATTACAACAATATTTGTCCAATCGATAATTAATAGTCACAAAAATCATTTTAGTGGAAAATGCTAAATAAGTATAACAAAAGTTAGATACTATGAGACATCATAATACAATCTTACCATATAAGTGTTGTGATTAGTTGTTTTTCTACTCGTTACTTAGAATCACATAGCCTTTCATCATGTTTAAAGAGATCATCTGAAGATATCAATATTACTTTAAGAATTGCCCCTATCATATGATACAATTTTCGTACACATAATGTATACTATATGATTCTATTTAATTAAGTAAAGGTGACATTATTTTCATCTCCTATATGATTAAATCTATTCCATGTTCACCAAATATAAAATTGCCCTCAATCACTCAATTGCAAATTGTAGAGATGGCCCCATTCCTTTATTTATTTATTTGTTTGTTTCTATTTTTTTTTAGAATTTAATTGTCATAATCAACCATTTCACATTATTACTTTTGCATATTGTGGGTACCCCATTATGTTTCTCATACAAAAAAAAAATGCACTTGTTTTTTTTTTAATTTTTAGATTTTACCTCCGTAGCAATAAGTTTTGTCAAAAAGAGAAATTTTCAAGAAAATATGTATCAACTCTCTTAATTTACTACATTAAAAATATAAAGTTATAAAAATTTTTTTTCATTATTATTACCGAAATATTTTTACAAGATTATCAAGGAACACACTGGAACAATCGATGCAAAAAAAGTTTTGCGTAATCAAACATCTTCCTGTTTTTTCCTAAATATTTCACAAATAATATTAACTTTTGTCCATCCAAAATGACAAGATTTCATTGGCATTTAAAAAGAAAATCTTATTACAGGCAGCGTTTCGATTTAATTAATTTTCGCCTTTTAAATTTTTACATAATCTAACAAAGATATTTTTATTTTTATTTTTGTATTTCATCCCATCATTCCATTATATGTATATATGCATATAAAAGACAACTAATAAGAAAATATTTGAAAGTGATATGCACAACAAAATCAAAACACGCGACGCTATATCCTACGTAAAAACAGGAAAACTAATAAAGAAGGCAATAAAATAAAATTAGGACTACCACTTTAAATTACCATTGAATCATCAAGAAGGAAATTACTCCTTTTTTTTTTCCTTCCTATCGCATCATAATTTTACAGTGGAGATTAATGCCGTAAAGCTCAAGATTAATGCCTAATTAGCGCTTCCGCGGACGCCAGAATCCTCGGTCCTTCCCTAGGGTTTTAAGTTTAACCACGAGCAGCGCAATCTCCCTCTCCTCCTTCCTCCCCAGGACTCGCATTCTCTTGCCGCCGCCGCCGCCGCCGCCGCCGCCGCCGCCGTCGGAGCCGCCGAAGGGATGCCGACCGTGAGCGTGGGCCGGGACCGCCTGTTCGCGGCGCTGGGAAGAACTTACAGTGAGCGCTCCCGACTCCTCTCCGGCTCTCTCTCCTTGCCCGATTTTTTCCCCTTCTCCGGATCGTCTCATTTTCTTTGATTTTCCTCTTTTTTTTTTTTTGGGAAATGGCAGCGCAGGAGGAGTTCGAGGATGTGTGCTTCAGCTTCGGAATCGAGCTCGACGATGTGGTGAGCGGAATTCGTCGTCCGTGGTTTTGCCTGGTTTTATTTTATTTTATTTTATTTTATATTAAGGCTGAAGAGGTTGGGGTTCTTTGTTTGTGGTGGCCAGACGACGGAGAAGGCGATCATCAGAAAGGAGAAGCACCTCGAAGAGGAGACTGATGAAGATGAGGAAGTCATCTACAAAATCGAAGTTCCGGCGAACAGGTGACTGCGAAGCTGATTCGGCATTCAGTTAGATGTTGTGTGTTTCGGATGGGTTTGGAGCCTGTTTCGCGGGTCACGGGTGAATGTTGGTTCGGGGGTTTAAGATGCTAGTGTCCATCTTCGGATGGGTTAAAGTCTTGGGCGGACTGTGTTGCTCGTAATGGCTATCGAGATTCTGTGTGGTTCGATCTTTTCTTTGATGTTATGATGTTGCCGAAGGTTTTTTTGTTATCTTTTCGGTCGATCGATGTGAAGGACCAATTGCATGTAATCAGAGACTTCATAAACACATTACCACCTGAAAAAGGCTCAGCTTTTGAGTAGTCCATGTGATGTAGCATTTATAGTGTGCATCGAGGCTTTTCTTACTTATGTGTAAATAGTTTCTTTTAATAGTCTCGAAAGATTGGTACGAGTTAGGACATTTTTTCACCACTTTGTGAAGAATTCTAGTTGTATGGGGAAGCGGGTTGATATTCTGACCCTTGGGATTCCCGGTTCATGCTAATGGTCCTGAAAGGGGTTGATCTTGAATTTAGTTTATGTTCAGCACTTTGTCATGCTAGATGGGTCAATTCCCAAATTTTATAGGTATTATCGCTGGCAAGAAACATAACAAGCCTTTTTAGATTTGGTCAGCAGGTTGCGATGTTGACTCCTTAATGCTGTTGGCTTTATTTTGAATCATGTCATCTAGAAACTTCATTATTTAGTTATAAGTCAAGTTTTTCAAAGAGACGACGGGTTTATCATCATTTTAGTCTGTATTGGTAATTAATGATTATTCTTCTTGATAAATTCGTGCATGTACTATAGAAATCACTATACTATTATAATAATAAGGTATCCTCTGGGAAATGCACAGATACGACTTGCTTTGCCTCGAAGGGCTTGCTCAGGCCCTACGTGTATTCAATAAGCAGGAGGAGACACCTCAATACAGTCTTCGTAACATTAGCAGGGGATCAATGCTTAAGATGCATGTAAAACCAGAGGTACTGATATGTGAGGATTGATCTGTCTAGATTGATCTATGCTGGAATCATTTATTACCTGAGTGACCATTTATGTGTTGCAGACCTCACAAATCCGTCCATATGTTGTTTCTGCTGTCTTAAGAGGGATAACATTTGATGAAGCCAGTTATAACAGCTTCATTGATCTTCAAGACAAGCTCCATCAGAACATTTGCCGGTATTAATTTTTGGATCTTTAACATGCAGCATAATACCTGTTTTCCTTCCCTATTTCAAGATTTAGGTTTGAGAGGGAGTGGCTGGAGGACAACACATTTTTGGGAAGCTTTTACTGTGTTCATTTGAACCTTAAATGTAAAGAAGAGAGACCGTGATCTTACATTGAGATGCAACGTCCTATATGGCTTGTCCAGAGCAATGGTTTTAAAAATTTCCAGCATGCAGCCAATTGTCTTTGCAAGTGTGCATTTTAGTGTGATACAATAATGTTACTTTATAAATTAAAGATGTGAGGGAAGCATGATTTTT
Source organism: Eucalyptus marginata (assembly GCA_014182565.1). Taxonomy (NCBI): domain Eukaryota; kingdom Viridiplantae; phylum Streptophyta; class Magnoliopsida; order Myrtales; family Myrtaceae; genus Eucalyptus; species Eucalyptus marginata. The sequence continues at coordinate 29,081,646 of CM024586.1, forward strand.
TTTTTAAATAAGTCATGGCTTCACTGTTGCTTATGCTCTATGTGCTCAGTAGGGGCCATATATATTATTACCCTTAGGAGGGCTATAAATTGTGAGAAATGCCTGGATGTGAAGACAGGACTCTGCTGAGTTGTTTTGAATAATTTGGTGAAGTGGTGATGATAGATATGTTGCTTGAGCTAGTTTTCATTCTCGAGATCTATATTCAATTTGATATTTTATTCGCATGTAATAGATGCCCAGCCCCCCAATCCCTCCACTTAGGACATCAGATGCTTGTGCTTATGCTAGATCCTCAAAACGTTCTGTTTGGATTGACATGCTTGGATTTTCCTCGATATATTAGGCGAAGAACACTGGTTGCAATTGGGACTCATGACTTGGATACACTAGAAGGCCCCTTCAGCTATGAGGTGTGTGTTTGAACTAATCGCCTAAACTAGAATCTAAAATGAAGAATTCTGTGCATGTGTCCTACTATCCTCACTTGAAGCTTAGGCCCAGCTAGTACATAAATGGAAGATTTTCAGATTGCTGGCATAATGGATCTTGTCATGATAGAGTGTTATCCGGGCTGGAGCTTGTGCTCACCTATTCTTTCCTTTTTTTCTCTCTATATATTTAAATGCCTAAAGGATCCCCCCTTGAAACTTCTTTCTACCCCACACTTCGCCTCACCATCTATTACATGTTTTCAAGGAGTTGCAGCTAGCTAGGCAGGCTTGGACCAGTTCAAGTTTTGTCATCCTCTGAGCTTGTCCCAGAGGATGGCATTAATGTATATCCAAGATACTCTATTTTGATCCCAAAAATTCATAGTATTATGTTTCGCTATCAGGAGTGCTCATCTACTAGATAAAGCATTGACAAAAACAGACATGACAAGGAATTGCACATTTGGTTTAGCTTAATATGTATGAGTTATATATTTGCTACAGCTAAATGTTTCTTCTTAATATGTATGAGTTACATATTTACTATGGCTAAATGTTTCTTAGAGCTAAGTATGATAAGGTGTTATGAGAAGTGCAGCATATCACTGACTCATGTTCCTTTTCTTTTGGTCTCAGGCTTTGCCGCCTTCCAGTATAAGTTTTGTCCCCTTGAAGCAGGTAGTTTCATGATAAAGATTGTTTATTGCCGTTCATGCATGTGCCATGAGTCTGATCTGTAGTGTAGATCTGTGCTATGTATTTGTAAGGATTTTTTTAACTGTTCTCTAGGGGCAATTCTTAAGTAGTTGATTAAGAAATTTTTATGGTTTTCAATTGGATGCACAGATTGTTCTTGTGGTATTTGTAATTTTTTCTTTGGAAAGTGAATCATATTAAATAAGTATGCTTAACAAGTGCCCTTTTGTTAACAGTGCTCTAAGGAGACTTACTAAGTAACTAAAAAGGAAATTTTGTAGTTTCCAATGCATTAGCTTGTTATTTATAATTACTATTTTGCAAAGTAAATTATTCCAAATTGAGTATGCTTAACATGTTGATGCCACTTTTGAGCTTCATGGGATTGCTATCGACTTTAAATTTGTTTTGTTTTCTTTATCAACTGTATTGATCTGTTGGCTGATCACGCCTTAGTTTCTGTTCTGATATTAGGTGAAGAACTTCAGAGCTGATGAACTAATGGAATTTTATAAGGTGGGTCCTCAATAGCTGCTGCTTTTTCATGGTCTTTTTATAACCGTCATATTTGTTTTGTTACATATATCTTATGCTTGCAACTTGCTTATTTGGTGTGCTAGTTAATAACTTAATGTAAATGAAGAATTATGTAGCAGGTCCTCATTTTTGCCATGTTTTACCTTTTTTTTGGCTACTTTGTTGCAGTCAGATTTGAAATTGAAGAAGTTCTTGCACATAATAGAGAACTCGCCTGTGTTCCCTGTCATCTATGATTCAAAGAGGTATCTTGGTTTCTTCTTACACTCTTGTTTGTAATGTGAGTTCCATGTATCAATATGAAGTGTGTATATTGATGTTAAGGGGAAATAATAAATAACCACTTAAATGTAATGACATGTTGACTTAGTTTTGATTCAACCATTGCCACTTAAGTCATTAATATTGCAACCTTGAGTTATTTGGGGGTTGATCGATGCATTGGGTTCAATTTCCAAAGAGAAAATAATCAAGGCCTTCAAGCATCTTCTGCCACATCAAGCCACTAAGTGCTTAGTCTTGTTTATGAGTTGAAGTGAGATCAACTGTTCTGTTTAGGTGTCATTAGTGTTCTCAAAAGCACTGGAGTTGCCTGGGCAGGCACCCAAGGCGGCGACTTCAAAAGCACCTCAAGTAAGGCTGGTCTCTGAGGCATTCCCTCAAGGAAAAAGATGAAATTAGGTCATGTTCTTTGACCCTTTTTGTTCCTTTCTCTAAATAAAAAATGAGAAAGGAGGTATATTATTTTAGTAAAAGGGCGAAGTATTTAAAAAAGCAGCTGTCGACTCTGCATTAGCACAGTTGGAGACTTCCAGAGCCTAGTCTTATGCCTAACATTACTTTTAAGAGAGCCAGGGAAAAAGATGAAAATGTGTAATCTTCTATACATTTTTGCTTTTCTTTGAACATTGTCTTTCCTATGTACACCTATACACTGAACTTAGCAGTCCATCCTCCTTATTTTAGCTCTCTCTCCACCCATTGCAAGGCACCATAGCAGGAAAAAGAACTTTTGCATGCGGTGTCACAAAATTTGATTTGGGAAAGCAGGTGCCTAATGTCAATAAGAAAGATGCTATAATGTAGTACAAACATTTCATGACTTGAGATCTACCTTGCTGATACATTCTTTGGGTTCATTTAAAGAAAAGTTTAAAAAAAATATCTTGCTAAAGGATTTATCCCAAACTTTTAACATAACATGTCCCTTATTTTAGGCCAGGGCCTCGCTTAGGCGCTTTTAACAACAGTGGATGATATTTTCTTTTCTGACGTCCTAAATAATTAGAAATGATACAGTTGATTTCTTCATAAATTCTTGATTAGCCGTGGACTGATTTTTATTGGTAATGTATTAATTAGGCAACAACCAATTCTGGTTGACCATTGAATTGTTTATCCTGTTTGAACAGGGGTCAGCTTTTTAAAAGGATTGGTTTTGAATTTTTTGGCACATGGGGTTCTAATCTAGCTCATTCAGGTTCAATGATATTTGGTTACTCCAGTTGCAGATAGATTACACTGTTGCCATTGGCTTCACAATTTTGGTTCCCATTGAATATGCTCAATGTGAACAAATTGTAGTGACTATTTAGCTGTCATAGCCAAACAGTGTGGGCAAAGTGATGCTTCATCCACTTTTTGGGTGTCTTGCAATCAACAATTTGACAGATATTTGTGATGTGTAGTCTGATTGATTAGCGAGCATCTACATTGACTGAAATGATACAGTTGACTAAGCTTCTTATCACTGAAAAGGCTAATTTTTTACTCCATGCAGAACTGTCCTGTCTCTGCCGCCAATTATCAATAGTGCACATTCGGCAATAACTTTAAAGACGAAAAATGTTCTCATTGAATGTACTGCAACGGACTTAACCAAGGCTAAGATAGTTCTAAATACAATGGTGAGCATACTCAATTGTTTGTCCTTTTCTCTACACCCATCCTTCTGTATAGAGGACTAATGCGGGCAAGTGTTTTCCTTTAGGTGACATCCTTCTCAGCATACTGTGAGAAGAAGTATGAAGTTGAACCAGTTGAAGTGATATACCCTAATGGGGAGTCATTCGTTTATCCTGATTTGTCCCTATACAATATGGAAGTGTCCTTATCTTATGTCAACGATTCAATTGGAGTTGCCTTAAAAGCTGAAGAGGTATTGTGAACATTCATTTCAAGCCGGAGTTTAAATGTTTGCATTAGGTGGCTGTGAGCTTATATTAGAGTTGGTTGGTTATATTATTCTCTCATCAATTGAGTTAAATTTTTTGTTCACAATGTGCTGTTGTGCCTAATTTTAGCTCATGACTATCTGGTTATAATCTAGGAAACACCGACACTCTCTGAGAGCTTTCGTGTCGTGTCGGATACTTCGATACGTGTTTGACACTCTCCGACACTCTTGAACATTCTTCGACACTTAGTCAGCACGTGTCGAAAAATCCGACACCTGCTGTCGAGTCGAAATTGCGACATGCAAGTTTCCCATTCTGATACGTGAGATCAATTTTGTAAATTTTCAATAAATGAGAGGTCAAAATGTATCTGTATGAAAAAATAATAAATGGGGAAAGAAGAGAAACTTAGTCTTCTCTTCTGTTTTGACTCACTTCCCATGATACAAAATTCACACCCCAAGTTTTTTTCTCTTTCTTTCTGATACATCTGACACGTGAATCTAGGATGTAAATTGCTTGTTTTTCCTTCTCCAAATTTTATGGATTATTGAAATGGAGTTGAATTTGTTCAATTGAAACAAAGAATGATATTAATAAATGGTTGATTAATATTTTTAGTATAAATTAATTCTAGAATTTTTATTTATTTATTTATTTTTGAATTTGAATCAAATTAAATTAATTGAAATAATCATAGAAATGATTATTTATTATATAAATAAAAAATATATTTAATATACAACGTATTACAACATGTCGAAATTCTCTATTTTTTTAGAAATGACGTGTTGCGTGTCCCGTGTCGGTGCCATTTAGGTTATAATGCTAAAGCTAGTTTCCTTCCTTCCTGAAGCGCATAAGGTCATGATGACTCCAACTAGTTAAATTTGTGTCGGAAGGCTTCTGAGAAGCCATTTCTATGATTTCATGGATGTTTTGTTGAAAGATCTAGGCCTCAATTGCCAACATGAGCTTCTCTGCTATGTCTTTGGACTTGCTGAGCTTATGGTCATTTTGCCATCATTGAAGTATTGTGTGCTATATCTGGAATTGCTGTTTGGTGGAAGTGGATAGGCGCTGCACTGAATTATGTTGATAAATGAGTTCATATGGAACGGAATTTGTCTTTTAGACTGGTTGATGCAGTTTGAAAACATTTAGGAACTAATTTGACAAGACCTGTTTCAATCCAGTCACTGATGCAAGTATGTGCCATGGAGAGCATTTCAATGGAAAGAAGGCAGAGAAGCCTTCCTTTTAACTTGAGTCAGTCTCTGATGTCACAGGCTGTATAGTGTGTGGTAATAGAGCTGATGGAGCATATGATAGGTCTCGTTCCTTTTTCTTTTCTCCTTTTTTTTTTGGAGGTCTTTTCTCTTTGACATTTGCATGTTGACTGATGCAGTGATGGGGTTTGTTTTGGCAATAATGTTTTGAAGATGGGAGGGAATGGAAGGGTCAATAGACTATATTTGCTGTACATGGCAATTGATGGGTTAGTAGAGGTTTTCTAAGTGGGGCCTTGGAACAATTAATTGGTGCAGATACTTCTTAGCAGGAACCTTTTTATAAACACAACAGGTCTCCCTCCCATTCAAATGGTCTGACTTGAGGCTGCCTTTCTGAACACTTTATGATGATGTTGGAAGTTGCATTGTACTGTAGATTTATGTATCAATAGTTCAAAAGAAAATTCATATTTAGCTGAATTATGTGAATGGACCTTCTTAAGCTCAGGTTACTAGCTTGTTGAACCGGATGCAATTAAGTGCCAAAAACACTGTGCCAAATGAGGGACAATGCAAAATCACTGTCTCGGTACCTCCTACCAGAAGTGATGTTCTACATCCATGTGATGTTATGGAGGTATTGTATTTGTATATCTCTATCACAGTTGCTGCTACAATTTGTCACTCTTTATTTACGTATACACCGGTCTTTCTATTTGGATTAAGGATGTGGCAATTGCTTATGGATATAATAACATTCCAAAAAGAAAGCCCGCATCTTTGAAGCCTCTGCCCTTGAACCAGCTCACTGATCTTATTAGATTGGAGGTAGGCTAATTTGGTATTTTATTATTTGCTGTATATGATCAATATTTCTTTTTCTCATATGCATAACATCTCTTTGCTTTTGTCTTTTCATTTCTTTTTAGATTGCCATGAATGGGTTTACAGAGGTCTTGACATGGATATTATGCTCCTACAAAGAGAATTTTGCTATGTTGAACCGGAATGATGATGGATCAGCAGTAATAATTGCAAATCCTCGATCCTCTGATTTTGAGGTTTGTACACTTGATTTCATCATTGATAAATCAAAAGATCCTTGTAAAATATTGTGCAGTTTGGCTCTCAAATTTATGTTATTGACAATACTATTTCTTGGTTAGTTGACAGCAGTTTCCTTAAATTATGACCAATAATCTTTTTCACCACGGATTGATATTTTTCTTTAAAATAGTAGCCTTGATTAGAAAATGATGGTCTGGTTTCTCTTTCTAGAATTTGCTTTAATTTTTTGCTTTTCAGTTTTGCTGCCTGTGTTATATCTTTGACAGGGGAGCTTATCCTGACTACTTGTAATTAGCAAATTTGGTGTTATACCTTAATTTTTTTATAAATAGAATTATCATGTTTGGTCGTTTCCAAGTATTGGCTTTAGTTTGTTCTCTGAGGAAATTTGCAAGCTGCATGAGGAAACTATCTTATCTGTGCCCTGATCCCTCTCTATTTATTTAAAGTTCCTTCTCCTTTTCCACAGGTAGTTCGGACAAGTCTTATGCCTGGCATACTGAAAACAATTGGACACAACAAAGATCATCCAAAACCTATTAAGGTATCCAATTTTCAGTCAGCCTGTTTTATACCCTGAAATATATTATGGTAACTGCCAAAGTTCTTCGCTAGAAATTCTGGCATACCTTAGTTGGAGCAACACATTAAACATATGTATTTGCATGTGGGATTATTACTCAATTCAACATTGTAATGAAGTATGAACGATAGGCATATCAATCCTCTTTCAATTTGCCTATCATATAGGCACAACGTGATTATACAAGCCTCTCTGCTATTTATTGTCTTTCATTTTTGTAAAGAACAACACTATATTGTTCTGGTGTCTTTTCTTTCTAACTGAATTGGTTGCATATTGAAACAACACATGCAGCATTGTTAATTGACTTTTATTAGAACATATACATGGAAAAACAGTCCTTCAATTATGTCTGAAAATATTCTCTAGGTTCTGCATTGTATCTATAATGTTTTCCCCATCTTGTTAATTTTAGATTTATGAAGTGGGTGACATAGCACTGCTGGATGCGGGAAAAGATGTGGGTGCAGCAAACCGTCGCGTTTTGGCAGCATTATATTGTGGTGCTAACTCTGGATTTGAGGTACTACAATATCAAATTACAGTTTTGAGACACTTGACTTCAGTGTTTTGCATGATTATTCCATTTGAACATCTAAACGTCATGGTTGGGTTCCTTCTTCATTGTTTATTATTTTCTTCTGATGTGATAATTTTCATATTCTTGAGTTTCAACTTCTATGCTGCAGTTGATTCATGGCCTGGTGGACAGACTTATGGAAGTGATTGGAGTTCCTTTTGTTCCTGCTGGCGACAATACAGGCTATTATATTGAAAGATCTGATGTGAGTTTCTTCTTCCCTTCTCATTTTTTGCTGCCTCTGTAGTGGGCTGTTCTGTTAACCCTTTTCATAATAAAGGAGCCGGAGTTTCTTGCGGGGAGGCAAGCAAGCATCATTTTCAAAGGCAAACAGATTGGAAATTTTGGCATTGTCCACCCTGAGGTATCTTATCCTCTTTCTGCTGAGTCCTTTCGAAGAGAGAATTACATTATTCAATTTTTCTTGGATTTCGGATTATCAAGAACCAAGATTTGTCAGTGGTGTATGAAGTTTATCATTGACTTCTTTGCATTTGTTTTAGGTGTTGAAGAACTTTGACATTACAGATCCGTGCTCTTTCGTCTCGATAAACATTGAGAATTTCTTGGATTTGTGATGAGCGTGAGTCTATCTTCTCACGTTATGATTCCGCTTTCTAATTTCTAATTTATATCACTGTACACCGACTGCTTTCGATAGCTCTCTGATTGCTGTAAACTCTTCAATCTGCAGGTACAGTGGATGATATACGATGGCTAAATGAATGGAAGCAATTCCGAGACATGGACCGGAATTTTGAGAATGAATCCATTGAATTCAGATTGTCTCCATAATTTTATGTGATGCTCCACCTGATGTGGAGAAAATCTGGGCCTCCATTTCTGTTTTCAAATTTGGTTTCTCAATGTATTCCAACTTTTCCTTCAGTTCACGCATGATACCCCAGACGACAGACCCTAGGTAGAAATGGAATGACAGCTAAAGGAATATAGAGGATTATGTAAACTGAGGCATGCTACCGATAAAGAGTAAAGATCTAATTTGTCTGCCCAGCTATTAAATGTTGGCATATATTTTGACTTTAAACACCCTAGAGAACACTAGGGGTGATCGGGTCCAGGGTGGTAGGGTCTAGACCTGGACCCTGTACTCAACCCTATTATAACCGGTTCTTTTTTTGACCTTGTATCTGAACCTGTTTGTATTGGATCATGTACTCGATCCATCCTATTTTTTCCGGTCCGATTTTAGGGTCAATCCCGTTTCCATTGAAACCTGTTTTGCAATCTCCTGATATTTTATATGATTTTGAATTTTATATTAATACGCGATAAAATAACATAATTCTCCAATTAAAACATTAAGTATTTGTAATAAATAAAAACATGAACTTTTTGATTAAACAAAAAATTAATAATCCACAGGGCTAATTATAATAAATAAAATCACAAGGCAAAGTAAAAATCATAACATTGCATAAATATTAACAACAAACATGAGTTTAATATTAGTTTTATTTTTACAACTATTACATGAAGCTGTTCATTTATGCAAATATAATTCTTCATATAAAAGAGAAATTAGGTGAGTTAATCCACGTGGTACACAAGAATTTGACGGCAACGAAATCTGTCCATTTGTTGGACAGTGCGAGAGGGAGTCGATGAGGGAGGGAAGCGAGTGAGGAAGAGGAACAACGAATGAGGAATGCCGTGCGTTTTTGAGAAAGCCAAGAGGAAAAACGTCGTGTGATTATGAAAGTAAGAATAGAAATTAGGAGAAAAAATAGGATTTTGAATAGAAATCAAGGGAAAAAAAAATGGGGTTTTGGATCTCTATTTACAAAACTAGTTCCCAAACCGGCTCCAAAACCGGTTCGAAATTTGGGAACTAGTTCTCGGACTGGTTTCAACGGGAACCGGTTCCCGACCCTATTTTCAGGGTGGGTCGGTCTAGGCCAAGATATCCGGTCAGGTTGCCACAGACACCCCTACAGAGAACACTGGATTCGGTCGTTACAAGGCCCTTGGCTAAGAATGGCAGGCCCTGGGAAATGGTTCTAGCGGTCTGATAGGCGCATTTTGTGGCTTCATGTGCCGAGTCAAAGACCATAACCTTGGGTCTTCTAATGGGCCTACAGATGCCCAATTATAGGTTTGTGGCCTGAGTGGGCCGAACAAGGTCCAGATTAACTGGTTTATGGGCCTTAGATGGGCATCCACATGTGCCTTAAACGGCCCACTGAGGCCCAATCTGGTGGAGCCTACTTTTGGGCTCTGTGGCCCATGGGCCTTAACGGCCATGAAGATCCACGCTGGCCTTAGTATTAGGTCTTGTTGGCTCGATCTGTTTGAGATGAGCGCCGTATTTGGAATTTGCTGGTGGCGGTTCGGTTGGCGGTGGGCATATAGGTGGTGGCTAAGTTTGTCTTGGTGGTGGTGGTGAGGCTGAGGAGGGTTAGACAGTAGGTAGCGGCCGAGTCGGTGGTGGTGGTGACTTCTAAGCGCACCGACGGTGTTATTGCTGATGTACATTTTTGTTTATTTTGATATTTTGAGTAAGAGGAGACGATACCAACGGCAGGTTAGTAATGTTAGTGTCCCCATTAGCTATTGCCCATAGTTTTCCCGACGAAAGGATTACAATTAGTGAAATTCGGAGATACATATAGAAAAATTAAAATAAAAAATAAAAAATTAAGGACGGCATTGAGCGTCAAGAAATTTTTTTGGGACTATCCATAGCATTACCCGTTGATAAAAAGATAGGTGCACATATATGTTAGACGTGATGGTGTCGTCTACGCCTTTTCTATTCTCTGCATTTTTTTCTTCTTTTTTTTTTTTTCCATTGGATTGGTGCGAAAGTACTTTGCACCGTGTGATTAACAAATACACAGGGACGGAGACCCACTAACAAGTTATACCGCAAAAAATTTAGGATATCTCTGTGTTCCTGGAGAGAGAAAAAAAGGTACGGTGACAATATATATACTATATAGATGTATATGTCAATTCAATAATAGACTTTCCAATTTTGCAATTGTAATTCTAAATCTTTGCGCAAAATCACAATATAGTCATTCTAGTTAAATTGATAGTGAAAAAAGGCTCAAATGGTGGCAAAGCCCAAGTTATCATCGTCAACATGTCATGTAAGACATGATGGGCCATGACTGGAAAATTTGCACAAAAATTTAGAATATATTGACAAAATTAAAAAGTTTAGGATTAAATCAACATATGTATAGTAAGTTTAAAATTGAGTTGATATTCCTAGGTATCGTCAAGCAAAGGCAGGTTTCTATAAAACAATTTGAAAGGACTTGAGGGCGATTAAAGCGCATAGGCGTAGAACATGCATTAAATTAGAGAAGTACGGGCGTTGACCTTTTACATGCATAGGCACTTAATACATGCATTTTTTTTTAAACATGCTAATGTTTTCAGTTGCATACCTATATTTAAAAAAAAAAAAAATCTTTTATACTACATAGCAATTATCATTGTGTGGAGTGTAAAATAGCGTGAACTTCCATATATTCACACGCACGATAACTAGACTCGGTATATTACTCAGCAATTCTTTAATTTCCACTGAATTTGTTATCATTTTGAGAAAGAAAATCAACAATTCAGATCAATTAAACGAAGTTACCTCAACCCAATTTTTATGATTCAGCAAAGTTCAAAATCCACCTCACAATTTGCACAATTGAAAAGTTGCTGAACTATTTTACTGAACATAAACCAAAAGAAAATTATCCAATCAATCGTAAATTTATTGCATATATGCCAATTTAATCCAAAATTTTTCAATTTTGTCAATTTAGTCCCAAATTTTTTCGTAAAATTCTAATGTCTTCCTCTTGGTTAATTTTTGCCGAAAATCGCTAACATGATTTAGGTGACCCAACGCTGGCCACAAAAAATAAAAAAAAATAAAATAAAATAAAATAAAACAAGAAAAAAAGAAGAAAATATATTAAAAATTTGTCCATGTTGGTGTGTCATTCGTGCCAGATAAACAACTGATGTTCATATCAATGATTTCTGAAGAAAATTAACAAAATGAACTTAATTGGTACAAATACAAAATGTTTAAGAATAAATTGATCTAATTTGAAATGTTTATGAGAAAATTGGTACTAATGCGATAAGTTAAGACTTTTTTGATATTTTCCCCATGCCACATGTGTAAATTGACTAGCGTAAGCAAAGAGCAACGTGCTGCTCAACTCGAGCTCGACTAACGAACTAACGCAAGCGAAGAGAGACGCACTGCTCGAGTTGAGCTCGACTAACAAGCTCAATTCCTTCTGGTCACAGGTCGAGTTCGAACAGGTCGGAGAATTTATGGAGATGGGCAGAGTTCGAACTTGAAAAGTGCTAAGCCTTGAACAGTTCACTAGCCTTATGCAGCAGCAAAAGTAAAGTATCACAAATTGACAGAATATATCCATAACGTGCAACTATGAGGTACACATGCAATATCATTTTCATTTGTACCCTTCTAATTATAATTCAGTCCTACACCATCTGAAGATTCGGATGGCTGACCAAGTGTGTATGTATTCCTTCTCCTATGTCACGTTATATGAGAGCATCCCAGAAGCAATCTTAAGAGAATCGTCAGTAAATAAGCAAAGCTTCTCTCCTTTTCCTTCTCTGATGGAAGACACCTCTTCTTGATAGGTGAAAGAGAGCCTGCGAGCCCTCGCCTCATGAGCGTGCTTCATGCAGCACCTTGTTGGAGCTCGGCCGGGCTCTCTCTCTCTCTCTCAACCATTTTAGAACCCAAGTGCCGATCAACATGACAAGTCTTTATTTGATTGAGCGTGTAGAATCTAAGCAATTATGATGAAACCATGAAGAAAGGCATGGATGCAACAAAAATATCTCTCATGTACACTGATCTCGATCTCATGACCCCGGCTTACCTGAGAGGAACTAATCATGAACTTCACACTGATTACATGCTTTTAGACATGGTCTGCATGCGACAAGACAGGAAATGAGAGAGCAACTGAAGACTCTCAAAGTCATCACTGGCTCGACAGTTGTCTTCATGCTGTGAGTGGGTTCATGGCCGCCTGTATTTCTTCCAACGTTCGACCTTTGGTTTCAGGCACCAGCTTTGCCACAAACAGTATAGTCAAGCCGGCTATGGCTGAAAATATGAAAAACGTTCCTGGAAGAGAAGAAGAGTATGAGAGTCCACAAAGTTGGCTAAAACTTTTGCACATTGAGAGGGAAATTGCGCGAGCGAGCAAACCTGCTGTACTGAGTTCCATCAAGAAATTAAAGACGTATGTCATGATCCAGGAAGTGAACCAGTTGACCAAAGACACTAAGCTTCCAGCTGAACCCTTCATATTTATGGGAAATATCTGGAGCAGCAGACACCAATCAAAATGAGCCTCACAAGAATTCACTTGGTTTTGTAATCAAAACTGCAGTTGCTGAGATTTACTCACCTCGGACATTATAAGCCATGGTATTCCGGCAAGGCCCAATCCGAATGACGCATTATACACCTGATTTTTAAATTGAAGACATCAGCACATAACTCGATTGAATGAGTACAGATATGTATACAGTAGTCGAAAAGTATCTTTGGATGCTTGTAATTACCACTATGCCCACAAAAACCAAAATGGGAGCAACTTGTGTCCACCGGTGAAAATCCTGTCGATGGCAAAGCTTAAGCGAGTCCAAGTAAATTCAACAGACAACTCTAACAGAGAATTTTTCAGGGTCACTTGATTACAGATCGAACCTCCAGCAGAAATGACAGTCCGGCAAGAAAGCAACCTAAGCATGTTCCGCTTGCAGATATCTGTCAAAAATCAATTGACCTCGAGTCATTACTTTCACTTCTATCATATATAGCAAGCTTAACATCAGCTTTTTGGGATCACTGTACCAGAAGCAATGGTCGTCTTCCTGACTTATCCATCAAGAGCACACCAACAATTGTCATAGGAACCTGCAGGAGAGAATAAAAAATAATGACCTCTTTTCCAGCTAAGTTATTCTATTTTATTTTCGAACGAGCCAAAGACCTGAACGACAGCCATCGTTATGGTTCCAACATTGGCAGAAAAACCTACAATCACAAGAAGATTTTGTAAGTCGTCAGCTTCCATAGTATCTTCCCAAGAGATGATCCTTAAAAAGTAATCATTTACCTGCAGATTCAAAAATAGAGCTCGCATAAAAGGCAATGGCATTAGAACCGCCAAATTGTTGCAGAGCCATCAGCCCGACTCCAACCTGCAGAGTCTCAGTTAGGCTGAAATAGAAGTTAATTGACAGGTGAGAAACAACACCACTAGGAGATGCATAAACGTCTCACAAGGAGAGAGCGAGCATATGTCTTCTGAAATAAGTCCCAAATTCTACCCTCCGAGATTTGTTGAAGAGTCAGCGTGTACTCCTGCGGACCAGATAGTTAGCTTGCTTGGGATATGACGTAAATTTATCACAAACTATTTGTGTAATAAGAATGATTAAGCAAAATTACTTTGATCTCAGTTGATTCCTCTGAAATATCTGAATTTTTCCCTCTCAGGTATTGAAGAGCTGCTTCGTACTTTCTGTCCCTACCAACTTTTGCCTGCATTTAGATCAGTAAACTCAAAAATATTTTCCATAGGACATCAAAATCTTGAAAGAATCCAGCGAACTCTGCACATTTCAATACTTGTTCCACTTCTTTCAGTTTCCAAAGTTCCAAAATACTTAAAAAGCAACCAAACTATGCTTAGGTCAATTGTTTGGTGCTTATATATGTTCTTCGATTGGGTGCGTGAACTTTGACTCACCAGCCATCTTGGTGACTCTGGGATGAAAAATAGACCTACAATTTGAAGCGCGCATGGACCAGCACCTGCAGATGATATCACGTAAAAAACAATTTGTTGTCAGAATTATAATCATCTTAGATATGAAACTGTAATGAAATTACCTATCAGAGCTAAAATACGCCAGTTGACAACAGTTCCGATGAAATATACAAGTGCTGAGCCAAGAGAGAGCATGAACTGTCGAATGGAATCAGTCACACATCAAGCATCATCAAAATACCCAAACACATATTCAAGCTCTCACAGTTACCTGATGAGCTGTTCCAAATCCCCCACGGAGATTTTTAGGCGTTATTTCTGAGATATACACCGGAACCTACTTCATGGTGGAAAATACTATAATATAACTAAACTGAATCAGCACCAGCAAGCAAGTCCCAACTTCACATTGAAATAGCACGTTTACCACATAGGAAATAAGCCCAACTCCACATCCTACCAACAGCCTTCCAATGTCGAGCAACCAAGCACCCTACTAGCATCAGCGAAAAAACTAGTTAGTGGCATTAACACCAAGTATCTTATCGATTCCTTCACTCCATTATACATCTAGTAATTCCTCTCAACGTATGCGCATGCAATCAAAGGAAAAATGCGAGTATGCAGATACCTCTGAGAATATTATTGCAATCCATCCAGAGAGACAGAGTATGTCAGAAATCCCCATTGCCTGTCGATATTTGCAGATCACATAATCAAATGTTTCGCCTCTGTCAGCCCCTTAGATAACAATACTTGGGACACAAGTTGAACTTAAAGAATAATGAGAACCAAAAATGAGGCCATGACCCTAGCTGAGACCGTGGGTGAATAACTAAATAAAGAGGAGTTCATTAATTATCTAGGCTCAAGGATGCATGAGAAAAAGACTTACACCTCTGCGTCCAACTAGATCTGCTAACTTTCCGCTCATTATGGCACCTAATATTGCTCCAACCGTCATAATTGAGCCAAAAACAGAGTACTGCATGAACAAAAAGGCTCCACACATAAGCATGAGATTAAGTCAAAAAACAAGAAAATAGAAATGTCCAAGAGTTCTAGACTACAACTAATAAGCACATAAATTGAACAGCTGCTTCACTGAGACAGAGCCCTAGAATTTCATATTCAAAAGACCATACAGCAAATTTTAAGAATTATGAAAATACTTATTTCTGAACAATATGGTCCGAATTAAAGAGCCAGTAATATGCACTAGGAAATATCATTTAAGAGTCATAAACCTTGGTCTCTGTACCACTTTTTTTTTTTGGTCGGCTGTCTCTGTACCACTTGGTTACCGGTGTTTTCAAATCACCCTTTGAAATGACAACATGTGCTTAAATTGCGTGGTCCAACAGACAAAAGGAATTGCTCATCCTTCAACCACTATAACATGTGCTTAAGTATCACAGACTCAATGAGTCGGTGTAAATAGGAGAATTCCACTGGATGGATTTACTGATATTAAGTCTATAAGGTGACCTATAAAAGGTGAAAGTACCCTCTTACTAACTGGGGTTTTGACCGTTAAAAAATGTCATGGAGCTGCAAAATTCAGCAAAGAGATACAAAATCATATAGATAAAAAAAATCTACGTGTCTAAATCTCTTCCCAGTGGTGTCCACAATTAGATTTCCCATTGATTTGAGACTAAACATATCCCCACAATATCCACCATGTTTGCATACCTCAGCCAGAGAGAGACCTAAGTCATCCATGATTCCAGATTCAGCAGGTGACGAATATCCTATCTGCAATTATGACAAAGCAGAAACTACCGTCATTCAACTGATTTAACATATATATAAACATCTGGTCGTGCAACATCGGTCAGAACCAGTCAATTGACATATGAACATGGCCATTTCATATGCCTTTATTATAAGTAAAGCAATCAAAACACATGCCCTTACGGTTGACTGCTACTATCAACATGACACTGATAAAAGCATTCAAAGCAATGTCTACACAACTCCTTATTCATTTCTGAAATTAGACGAAAGCTCTTTTAGAATTGGGCATGAAAAGGATCAATAATCCCCAAGTCACAACTCAAAGATGCTCCTAATGTTTTATCGAAAGGTCTGTCTTGCATTCTGCTAACAGGGACAAATCAACAAATAACATGCAATCACTTCAAAAAATGCATCCCATAATAACGGGATTAACCACATGGCCAGTGTCAATTTGCATCATGCTTTGCTAAATGTAACAGCAAGATACTTTCTGAGGCATTGGAAATGAGTGAAGCACAATTCTTGTCGCATATCATCATTCATTACCCCGTTTATTTCCAAGGAATCGAGTACCCAATATACATTTTGCCTTCCAACCATGTGTACACTATCTAAAGCTCAATCCCCACACGAGCACTCATGATTTCAAAGGTCAGTGCATCCAGGAAATTCAGTGATCCAAGCACAAACCACCCCACCACAATGAAACAAAGATATCATCTGTAAATTGGTCTCCAAGTGTTAAGAGGGTCACTCACAGCTGCCCCAAACTCCAAGGAACCGCACACGGCCACCAGAGTGCTAAGCAGCAACACCCCCGTGGCGGAGCCGCCGCCACCGCTGCCGCCGCCCCCACCTCCTGACGAAGCTGCCGTCAAGAGCCCCTGTTCTGCACCTTCTTGTCTGTCCATGTCTTTGTTTTCCCAAAAAAACAGAGGACCCGTGAGGATCATTTAGTTTTGTCAGCGAAGTAAATTTAGTTACCAACGACCCACGAGTTGCAACTGCTGGTCAACGCGTTCTAAAACTGACAATACTCTTGAAAATGCATCGCACCTCCTACGTTCGTCGTGGCAGGCTTGAAGAGCCGATGAACTGGTCGGTTGCAGACCCGCGAGTCGCCTTTGAACGGTGCTTACACGCTCGTGGGTGAGTCAGGGGTGCTCGGCTGTGACGTCCTTTGTCCTTGGTCTGACGATGCTGACGAGATTTACTATGGTCGTGTCGAAAATAAAGGAATGAACTTGAGTTGCGACGCGATGAAAAGATTGATCCTTTGACAGACCACAGTCATCGCCGCCATGGATGAGAAAGAGGTGTGGATCAATGGCGATGTAACAGCACAGCAGGACCGACAAAATGCTCTCCGACAGGTCTCCCTGTTACTTGGAGAGAAAAATGACAAATGTCTATGGTCCTAAAATTTTTCTGAATTTTAAAATTTTTAAAAAATATAATCAAATTTTAACTTATCAAAAAAGTACGATCGAGTTTAAAATTAATGAGTTGATTGGACTGATTTGATAAATTTTAGAAATTTAATTATATTTTTTAAAGTTTTAATATTGAATTGTACTTTCGTAATAAGTTTTAAATTATAATTTTTTTTTTTAAAAAAAATTTTAAGAGCTTTGATGTGCTTATCATAATATTTTTTACAAATTTTATTTTTGAAAGGATGTAGAGCATTACTATGCAATATATTAAGGGTCCGTTCGTTTCGGAAAATGGTACCCATTTACGAAAAATATTTTCCGGAAGTCATTTTCCAGGAAAACGACAATATTTTCGGTATTCGGTTAAAACCAAAAATGTTTCGGAAAATATTTTTAGGTGTTCGATAAGGAAAATATTTTTCGCATTTCCCGATTGGCGGCGCGAACGTCAAGCTTGAGGCTCGCAGATCGACAAGCCACAAGTTTGAGATCGACGAGCTGAGGCTCACTTTGGTTTGGCAATTGACGAAAGAAGAAAAAGAAGAAACAAAACAAAAAAAAAAAAGAAAAAAATGAAAAAAAATGAAAATGAAAAATGAAAGAAAAAGGAAATAAAAAATAATTCAAATTAAAAAAAGAAAAAGAAAATTAAAAAATAATTCGAATGAAAAAAGAAAAGAAGAAAAAGAAAAGGGAGGAGGAAGTCATGATTTGTAGAGTTGTGAGATAAAGAGAGATCAGTGAGGAAAATGTTTTCCACTTTTCAAAAGTGGAAAACATTTTCCCTACTTTAAGAACTTTTTTCCTTTGATGGAAAACATTTTTCTTGGGGAATTCATTTTCCGTAAAACGAACGCCTAGGAAAATGCGGAAAACATTTTCTCGAAAATTATTTTCCGCGAAACGAACGGACCCTAAGTAAGAATTTATGGTGTTTAATATAAAATAAGAGTCTTGTTTCAAATTTAAAAAAAAAAAAAAAAAAGAAAAGAAAAGCAAAAGGAACTCAAAATTATGACTTTGCCCTAGTCTTTAATTTTTCAGCTCAGTTCACTCCATCTTGTGGAATTCCCTTATACTTAAATAGGTGCTACAAATTACATCTATTCATTTTGGTACCTAACTAATTTGAGCTCAATGCATGTGAGCCACTAAACGTTATAAATCTCGCAAGATCTTCGTCTCGATATGTATGAATCCGGTTCATATAAGCTGGTTCATCTAAATTTGCTACATAAATTAGGGTCAATATATTGAAAAAAAATAAATTAGCGTCGATAGAAGGGTAAAAAAAAAGAAGTGACGTCACCTCATTTTTCACTCTCTATTATCTCGTTACCCCCTAGCAAATCAACTCAAATGAAATTAGATTTGTGGGAAACTACTAAAAAGATTTTGGACAAAATATGGTCGATTACAAATTGATTCCCCCATACTATATACATGCTTATAATGGGAATCAACTTTCAACAATCCACAAGATAGCTTTCCAATTGAGTAGAGGCATTTAAGTAATGCATGGTCTTATCTTTGAAGGTTAATCTTAATTTTAACGAACTTAGACTTCAGAAAACTTGCAGGGAAATATATTGCAACTTTTTCTAAGAAATCATTCATGTCCTTAATTCACATCTAACCCTTTATTTTTCAAATCGCAACGCTAACTCATTATGTTGCTTGCCCAACACCTATTGTAGTTGAATCAACGATTGTGAAAAGTTCAAAAGAAATAAACTCATGGTTCAACATGTTATATATATAATTCGAAAGGTGCAGCTTTGCCTCTATTTAAAACAACAAATACATTTTCTGACCAAAATGAGAAAAGAAAAGAACAGAAAAAACGAAACGTTGTGTTTACAGATACAGAATTCAAGAAAAGAACAGCTAACGTTCTCTGCAGGTTGAGCTTCTAAACTGTGTCGTTTGCCTTCCATGCCATCAAACAGAACTCCCAGGACCACATACAAATGTTGAAAAAATATTCCTAAGTGGTTTTGATGATTGACAAAACTTAGAGACTTTGATTCTAGTAACAAGTATATTCAGGTAGAAAGTTTGATGGGATATGATTAGACGATATAAATCAGAACTAGAGTCATGGCTTATTTTTTCCTTTCTTATATATTCTATCAAATGGTTAGGAATGAGTCAAATACTTGTGTAATGGCTAGTGGCGATTGGTTGAATTTCCTATCATATTTATAAGGAGTTCCAAAAGGAAAGTCTTTCCATAACCATGGGAACAACTTATTGGAGATGAAACATTTTTTCCAATTCGAAGTACTCAATTTTTGAAAACCCGAACTACTGTATGGGTGACATAACATATGGAAAGCTTCACAACGGCGATCCTAAAGCAATCGGATGTTTTCAATCAGATCCAGGCCAACGAGTAGATTGGCTAGATAATCCTCCTGGACATATGTCCAATGGATAGCTTGGACTAGGAGGAGTATAAGAGGAGGTCTTGAAGCTAAAGGGTTTATCTTTTATGTTCACGAGAATTCAAGCTTTTAATCCCAAAGTCTGAAGAATATTTTGTGATCTTTTACATTCATCTCTATGAGCAACCTTGTGTAACCTTTTAAAGGCTGAGAGTGTGTGAGAAGTTGTTCACACAAACTTAAGTGTCATTAGCTCAGATATTATAACTTTTGATCGGTTTTTATTCGTGGATTGCAGCCAATAGACTATAGTGTGGAAGAGTAAACGTAAGCTTGTAAAAGTCAAACCACTATCTTTAGTGTTCAATTCTCTATCTTTACTCTTTTTATTTATTGTGACAGTATTGTACATTGGTAAGATTTGACCACTTCATCATAAGTTGTTTCGCTGCAATATCTATTTAAATTATTTCATTTCCGCATAATCACCTATTCAACCCCTCTAAGTGATAGTTTTAGCCATAACAACAGATGCATGTACATGTAAAATAGGACGGCTTCATTGTTGTGTAGATGTATTGACGTTCAAAGCAGTGATATTATTCCAATCAAATATCAAGTCAACGCCAAATCATAGTGATTGACGTTACACAAGACACAAGATCAGGCTTGCGATACGAGCATCAACCCGAGGGGGATAAAAATATTGCAGCACAAGTAGGTTGTTCATGTCTCCCCTGAGATCCAGGAGACATCGACAACGAAAGTGGTTAACGTAAGCTAAAGAGCCATTTTCGAATGTACTCAAGCGAAATGGACTCTGATTATTAGATCTCGAGACCAAGTTGACAGTTCCACCGTCGCATCGTCTCATCGACCTCCTACATGATAACCATGGAAACAAGATTGTGCCGAATGTACTTTCTCCTCTTGGCCCAGCCTTGTCGAGAAACTGCATACTGTATAATCGGCGATGCATCTGCAAGAGAAATTCCGGCGTTACTTTCCTACTTAAAATGGATTCATGGTGGCCTGTATCTCTTCCAGTGTACGCCCTTTAGTTTCCGGCACCAACTTTGCTACAAATAGAACGGTGAATCCGCATATGCTCGAGAATATGAAGAACGTTCCTGAAATAAAAGAAGACAGGTCAGTGAACATTTGTTGTAGATATAATGTGTACAAGCATGAGAGATGATGTGCGTGTACAATGTGCATAAAAGAAGTTGTTTTGTACAGCAAAGTTGCAGACTGGACTCATTTTCTTATTTACTTCTCTTTAGAGATAATTACTTTATACGTCATGGGTTGTGATGTCTTTCACTTCGCGAATGGTGCGAAGTGTTGAACATTTTGATGCAGCACATCATTCTACAACATGATGAAGAAGCGAATGCAGGATTATTCTTCACGAGCTAGAAAAAAACCACAGAAAATCTAAACCAAAATCATTGGACAAGGCACTGTCTCTCCAAGATTGGAGCATAGAATATCTATTGTCAAAAGTTAAGTAATGTGTGTGAGTGTGTGTGTGAGAGAGAGGGGAAAAGTTTACCTGCTGAACTCCAATCCATCATGAAGTTGAAGGCATATGAGATAATCCAAGAACCTAACCAGCTCACCACCGTCACGAGGCTACCAGCAGAACCTTTCATGTTTATAGGAAATATCTAACAGCAAAAGACATTTCTCAGTCAAGATATTACTTGCCGCTGTTCTTTTTCATTTCCCTGTAGTAACAACTTGATGCAGATGTTAGAAAACGAAGCTACCTCCGACATTATAACCCACGGAATTCCTCCCATGCCTAGAGAGAATGATCCTGTATAAACCTGTAGGGAAGTCAAAGCCATAATTACTCTGTTGTTTCACAACCGAAATCTGTGCTGGATGTAACTTATTGCAACAAGACTCAGGTAAATCTAAGGTATCCAATTTCACAAGTAATATTCAAATGTTAACATTCCTGTGATAAATATATCAAGCATAGTTAATCTGCAGTACCAGCACGCCGACAAGAGCCAGGATCGGAGTGAAAGCCTTCCACACTTGAAGGTCCTAACATAAAGACAGATAAAATTCATGAGCCAAAATGCACATGGATTGATAAAAAGCTAAATCCCAGAGAATATGATGCTCATCCCTGAAAAGAATACCTGGAAGTAGAATGAGAATCCTGTCATCAAGCAACCGAGGCATGTTCCTGCTGCTGAAACCTGTCAAAGTTGGTCAACCTCAGGATCAACACTTCAACTTGACGAAATGGTAAGAGAAAAAGGCGCTTCAGTGCTTACCAACAAAAGTGGCCTTCGACCAGATTTATCCATCAAGAGCACACCCAATGCCGTCATTGGAATCTGCACATGTGAAATTAATCTCCGCCCTCTAAAAGGAAAAGAAATTGCCGAGTCAACGGCCAAAACAGGACTGAGAAAAGCAAGAGGGAGGAACCTGAACGACAACCATCGCTATAGTCCCAACACTACCAGAGAAGCCTATCAAAGGACCATAATCGGTGAATAAACAAATCCATTTCTTGCTTTTGTTTGTCAAATCAAAGATAGCTTTACAAAATAAAAAATCAGATGTACCAGCTGATATGAATATGAAGCTTGCATAGAAAGCAATTCCATTCACCCCTCCAAACTGCTGCAGTACCATTAACCCTACTCCAACCTACATCTCAAAGTTATTATCAATTTTCACACTCGTCCCTCTAAAAATAGTGGATCTGCAAGATTTAAGCTAATGTAGAATACCGACAATAAGCGAGTAGGCATATTTCCTCTGAAACAAATCTAATATCCTGGCTTCTGAAAGCCGTTGAAGGGTTTCTGTGTATTCCTGTAAAATAGTACAACCCACATCAGCATCTATTACCTGCAAGGCAAAATGTATAAGGATTCCATGCCAGAGAGCTGTTTAACAAGAAAGTAAAAGAGCTACCCAAATCTCAGCTGCTTCCTGAGAGATATCCGCATTCTTCCCCCTCAAGCGAAGCAAGGCTGCTTCACACTCTTTACTCCGACCTGTCTTTGCCTGAACAACATCAATGTGTTAAATTTTGATTTTTTGGGACACTTTAATTGCAGTGTTGAATTCATCTCCCTAATCATTGACAAATGTGAAAAGTTCTTTTTTTTTTTTTCTGTGGGTCTTCTAGAAGGAAGGCCATTGAAGAGATAATCTTTCAGAACGACTCACCAGCCATCGAGGAGATTCCGGAATGAAAGCCAGACCGCTGACCTGTACAAGACATGGAATAATGCCTGAAATGAAATCAATAGCAAATTGTAACACTATTCGGATGAGATTAATACAGCATCACCAAGTTACAAACTCACCTATGAGAGCCAATGCTTGCCAAGAAACGAATGCTCCGATAAGGTAAGTCATTGACACACCACAACAGATCATTAACTGTTGAAATTGAGATGGTCACGGATGAGTTAGGTACAGGAGCGATAAGAGTGAAAAGATGTAGTTATATTTATAAGTGATTTTGCATTACCTGATGTACTGTTGTGAATCCTCCACGAAGGTCTTTCGGTGTAATTTCTGCTATATATACAGGGACCTGTTTAATCAAGTGAGAGAGATTAACAATTACAATAAGAAAGGAAGTTCTGATGAATTTTAACTTTCAAAAACAGTTACCACATATGAGAGGAGCCCCATTCCACATCCTACCAGCCACCTCCCAACATCAAGCCACAAAGAAATCTTTCAAGAATAATTGAGCAAATTAGTATAAAGTCATAAGAAAAAGGAAAATGCACTTGCTTTTTTAAGATGATTTTTGGCATGGGAGATGCATCTCTACTTAGTAATTGGCATTAAAACATCAGTAGGTTCCCTAATAATCATGAAGCAAATTCAAAAATGAAAAATGGTACTCACCCGCAAACTTCATTTTCTCGGTGCATGCATTTGAACTCATGATAAGCAAAGCACATCCACAATATTTTAACAAAAAAAAAGGTTCAAATGTGCAACATGTACAATTTGCAGGCAAACTGATGTGCTTTTTGCATAAAAGCTGATTAGATGAGGTAAATTTCAAAGATAGAGAGCTCAAAAGTAAGTGAATCTGAGTATACTTGAAATGGAAATAAGATGAACGAACCTTCGATAATGCTATAGCTATCCAACCTGTTATGCATAATATCTCTGAAAGTCCCATAGTCTGCTTCACCAAAACTAAGAAGTTGAGGGAAACTGATATTTCGCAGAAAAAGATGATGTCATACGACAAAACCATATGGGACAGGGGAGCTACTTACACCTCTTCGACCTATGTAATCTGCGATTCTCCCGCTGATTGCTGCTCCCATCATAGCTCCAATTGTCAATATTGATCCAAAAAGCGAGTACTGCAGAGTGACGGCCAGAGAGAAATATATATTCAGAAGACAATGCAGATTGCGGGCACCAAATCTTTGAACCGAAACATATTTTCTCATATCACAATTTTGTTAATTAAGTTGAAAAGCATTTTCCCACATAATTCAATTTCGATTTTTCTGACCTTCTAAGTTGTCTACATGATGATGAAATTTATACGCTAGATGACCACCATGGCGTAGATACGCCAAATTGTAAAATGTGGGGCATGAACAATAACATAGTGCAAGGCAGGTATCCAACCATTAGATGTGCATC
The DNA here is from genome assembly GCA_014182565.1 of Eucalyptus marginata. NCBI lineage: Eukaryota > Viridiplantae > Streptophyta > Magnoliopsida > Myrtales > Myrtaceae > Eucalyptus > Eucalyptus marginata. Next base: position 29,105,990 of record CM024586.1, read on the forward strand.
CATTTGCACGTGATATAATAGTAAAATGAATGGCAATTGCTTTACTAGAAGAAGAACAAAGACAAGTGATGAACAGCGCGCTGCAAAGTCCTACTACCTCTGCAGAAGTGAGGCCCAAATCATCCATGATTCCAGACTGAGCAGGTGATGAGTATCCCACCTTAAATCAGAATCAAAAGCATCAGTTCTTGTGAACCAAGTGATCTAATTGTGAATCACACTCAAACAGTGTCTCCAAGTTCTCCCAAATCCTAGTGAATAAAAAATTATGTAAGAGTAATTCGAATTGTCAAATCTCTGAATAGTCCTTCCTCATGTCAGTTTGACAGTAACATAGACAGATCCCTCTCGTGGATCGTGCAAGTCTATCCCTTTCTCCCCTGAATCAACATGTAAAGCTTAAGCAAAATGCAACACGACTTTGACTTACATCACAAAAAATTCTATGATAAAGCTATATCAATCAAAACCATCGTGTGGTAAACAACTTTTATTATATAAACCGCCAAAACCATATTTGGAATACACATGGTACAACAAAATCTGAACGAAGAGCTGGCAATGATATAAACCCGAGAAGGCAGCCATAAGATCAAGAACTCCAACTAAACAAGTCAGACCCAGGTAATAAAAAGAATGTTTTTGCAAATACTCACGGCAGAACCGAACACATATGAACCGCAGACGGCAACCAAAGTGGTGAGAACAAGAACAGGCGTCGCTGAAGAAGAAGATGAAGAGGAAGATCCACCATCCCCGTCATCAGGACCGATGATGGTTCTCTTCACAAGCAGAGGAGTTCTTGATGGCTCTGCTGCTTTTGACTCTGAACTCTCTCTCTTCATTCTGTTCTTCCTTTCTCGAAAGACCAAGAACTGGAGTGATGAGACTGAAGGCGAGGGTGGCCACTGAAATCTCTCGGAGAAGAGAGAGAGTATGTGGAGAGGAGTAATGAAGACACGGACAAAAGAGCGAGGACAACCTGCGAAACCGGGCCAAGTGACTCGAGGCAATTGCGAGGTGGCAAGCCTGTCGTGCAAGCAGTTTGTCGTTTTCCATGTCTGCTCTGATGTCAGCGCCGACGAATTCTTTTATAGGACATTGTCCAGCTAGACCACATGATCATAAACGTACTAATCGTGTGATTTTTACTATTTTTGAGTAATTTTATACTAATGAGTAACGAAGTGCATGACATACAAATATCGTCAAATAATTAAAAGAATATACAATGTTTTCCATAATTTCTTGAAATTTAAATAATTTTGCTTCTTTCACAAATTTCGGAAGGAAAATTGAAAGGTAAAAAGTCAATAGTAGAAGTTTTCAAACAGGTTTGATTTGGCATGGACTACAGACTTTTGAGAAATTACACAAAAGATATGGTATTGTTGCCTCTATTCCATTTTCGATCTTTTTAACTTTATTTGGTGAGAAATGTGGCCACTCAAGTAATCTTCAATCACGATGTCGGAATTGAATTGGTACTACCATGAGAATGAAGAATGCTAGGAAAATGGACACTATTAGTGTCATAATCTTCGTATAATGCTCACTTGAATATCTTAACTTTTTTTTATTACTTAAGTGCTATAATGTTACTCAAGTGATTGCCTTTACCTTTTTTCTACACTCACTTGGGTATCATAATTATTTTTTTCAATTAATTGAGTGTCATAATTTTTCAATCAATTACTCGAATGTAAAAAATTCTTGAAAATGTTGACCACCAGTACCATGTCATGTCCAATTTCCAGCACTTGTGTAAATGCTTTTAAAAAAATTGATACTCAAATGATCAATTAAAAGTTATGTAATTCAAGTGAGTGTGGTACGAAAATTTTGGCACTTGTGATATCTTTGTCCCGAAAATGCCGCATGATATTTATGATGCTTTGGTATTCACATCAACTATAATTTTGTGAGAAGATTTATTTTTATTTTTATACGATTAAGTTGAATTCTTTATGGCTTCCTCCTTTATTTATTGAAGGGCATATTATGATTCTCTCGAGTCTAGTACGAACTGGAGTGTGACAAAGAGTTTAAGAACTTTGGTTTGTGGTAAAAGAACGCATAAGGACAGGTACTCTACAAAACTCTACTGACTAAATCAGTAAGGTGTTGATTTAGATGATAACAAATTCCACTTTTCTTTTGAGATCTTGGGTTTAAGCCTTATTGGGAGGGAGCATACTTTATGAGTAAAATCCCGAATGCACTAGGCCGATGTGGGAGAGTGCGTGGTTCGGACCGCCTAAGAAGGTCGACTTGTCCAGATCAGTCAAAGTTGGCCGGCACCATCTGACCGTTAAATAAACATAAGAACTTGACTAGGTCTCTGTAAAAATCATCACCCAGCAAAAGGACAAGAATTCACAATGCTTTTGCTCTTCCACTCCACGTTGCAGCTCACTCTTTGCAACGATCAGGAACAAAATGTTGATCCCACAATGGTCTTTTGACATCCCAGCAGGCATAATACTAATAGAAGATCCGTGAATTTAAGTCACCGCAGAAAAATGAGCAAGCGATGCTTGCAGTTCTTCCAGGGCTCGCCCTTTGGTCTCCGGCACTAACTTCACGGTAAACAGGATCGCTAAACCACAAATGCCAGCGAATATGAAAAATGTTCCTGGAAAAAGCACAGCCAAGATGCAAAAAAAATGAATATTGGATAATGCTCCTAATATATCCAAGCGCACAGTCACATGCGCCTAAGCTCCAAAATACTGAGATCATACTGCGTAAAGGAAGTCAATGGAGACAGCAAGCATACCAGGTGCGCTCCATTCAAACATGAAGTTGAAACTGTAGCTCACAATCCAGGAACAGGACCAGTGGGTGAAGATCACCATGCTTCCTGCTCTCCCTCTTACATTTACTGGGAATATCTACGTAAGGTGGAATCACAGCAGTCACTGGCCTTTGATTTTAGTCTTAGTCATCATAAAATTCAACAAAAGTTATTATGGATTCGCACCTCAGACATTAGAACCCATGGCAGTCCTTGCATGCCGACTGACAGAGATATAAAATATGCCTGATTGCATTACTAGTCTATCAGCAACTTCAGCAAAACTCACCACACAGTTATAGACTAGCTTCGCTAAGCTCTGGTATAATGATTTACCAATATAGCTAGGAAAACCAAAATTGGAGTGACATCCTTGAAATTGTGCAGATCCTGTAGACAAGGGGCAAGGACATGAAAGAACAAAAAGCAGGTCAAATTCTTAAAGAACCCCAAGTGTGCTAGTGGTTGATTTAGTTATAGTATAGCTAACCTGCATGTAAAATGAAAATCCTAGGATTAAACAGCTTAAGCACATTCCAGCAGAAGAAACCTGCAAATCGAGAACAACCTCAAGCTCAAGCTCAATTTCAGCTTTCTGATTACTGATTCTTTTAGGAATCAAAAGAGAACGAGTTTCTTTTCCTAACCATCAAAAGCGGTCGCCGTCCAGCTTTATCAGTCAAGAATACAGTAATTGCAAGTGCTGGCATCTACAAATCATGTCAAACTATTTGTAAAAGCAACATGCAGAAGTCAAATTTCATGACAATATTCCATAATTGAGTATCTAAAAAACTCTCCTGAAGACAGAAAAACGGCTTACTGTGACAATAGCCACGCTCCTGATACCAATGCTAGTCGAAAAATCTGTCATGGAGAAAATTTTGTCGTAATTATTTCCTCACACTTCCTGAAGTAGTAGAGAAGCATTTTATTTTACCAGCTGATTCAAAAATGGTGCTTGCATAGTATGAGAAAGCGCTAGCTCCACCAAACTGCTGAAGCAGCATCAGTCCAAGTCCTATCTAAGATTTAGAATGATTCGAAAATGAAGTCCTCACTAGACAGCATGGCATATAGATGTGTGCATAAATGTTTATATGTAGTTGAAGAGAAGCTCACTGTGAGTGCATGAGCATATCTTTGTTGAAACACATCTAGAAATCTTGAGTGAGATTGCCTTTCAAAGGTTTCTGTGTAGACCTGTGGAATTCATAGAAGCTGAGAATGTGAAGTCCTAGAATTCATCGGTCCTTGAGGGGAAAAATCAGCTTTTCCTTAGAAAATTGTGAAGGGAATGAGAATTTTACTCTGATGTCGGCCGCTTCCTGGGAAATATCAGTGCTTTTGCCTCTGAGTCTCTGTAAGGCAGCTTCAAACTCCTGTTTTCGACCCACTTTTGCCTGTAAAATTATTCACATAAGATTGCATAGTTCTTGGAAGCTTAATAGTACAACTTTAAATTTAATTTTCTCACATATCAAATTGTCACTTGTACACAACTAATGGAAAATCCTGAAGGAACTTACCAACCATCTAGGAGACTCTGGTATGAAGTATAAACTGAAAATTTGTATTACGCCAGGAATTCCACCTGAAAAATAAAATGCAAGAGGCGACCTTTTCTTTTATTTTCTCAACTCTTTTTTTCAGGAATAACTGTAAATAGAGAGTCCCAGACAATACCAATCAAAGCCAAGGCGCGCCAGGAAACAATAGTTCCAACAAAGTATGTCATTGAAAAGCCACAGGCTTGCACGAACTGCAACTCAAGAAGAATAGACCTAAAGGTGATGTATTTGCAACATAAAGCAAGATCATAATGTTCCAATTTTATTCTTACCGAATTGAATGAAGCAAATGCTCCCCGAACATTTTTAGGTGTTATTTCTGCGATGTATACATGTACCTGATGGGAGAAGAGAGGTGATGATCATCGTGGTTCCCATAAGTGTACCAGAAAGTCCAAAGTGCATATTACCACATAGCCTGTGATTCCAATGCCAAATCCTATTAATGCTCTTCCAGCATCCAGCCACCAAGCATTCTGCAAGTGTATGGTTAAGAGATAATGAAAAATATTGCAGCCAGTTAAATTCTGTTGGAACTTCTCCAAGACTAGCAAGTAGTGCTGCTTGCGTTCTGCCTACCAGACTGCGGAGGATTTGGACCCACGAGATGGTAAAGGGGAGAACTAGAATTGGGTGTGGAAATGTGATGTGACCTCTAGAATCAAATTATTTGGTTGCTTCTTCATAACAGTACTGCCACAAGGCATCTGCTTGTTCACAGAGGCATGAATGACGAATGTGTCCCTTATGTGATACTCAAGGCAAGACTATAATTCATTTGCTAAGAGATTTTCCATTTTTGCTCAGAAACTTTGGGATGACATTGGACTTCCTCCTTCTATGGTTGGAAGCTACAAAAATCCTTAAGGGAGTGGATTAGGGATGTGACAACTAAAACTTGGTACCTTAGGCCTAGGATCTGTTGTTGTGCTTTCTCATAATAGGATTGTGGGTTCTTTGCATATAGGAATGCTGTTGCCTTTTCAATCGCTATTCTAAACTAACTAACTTGGCATCTTTTTGTTTAGATAAAGCAGGGAACATCTGCTGCATTTACAAAGATTAAACAATGCTGAAAGAAGTCCAGATCAGGATCAGAATGGGAAATTTCAGAAGCTGGCTCAAATTGAATTTTGATGGAGTGGTGGTGGAGAGTACAGGAGTTGCTGGAATTGGGGGCATAATAACAGAAGATCAAGGAGAATGGGTGAAGGGTTATACCCATTGTTTGGGAAAGACTTCTGCATTTGCCGTGGAAGTGTGGGCTATCAAGGGGGAGAAACTATTGCTTTAGATTCAAATATAATATGTCTAGAGATTGAATCTGATGCCAGTCATCTGATATATGCCTCGCAAACAACATCCATAACTTGAACTCAATTTTGAATGAATGCAGGGACATGTTAGGTGAATTGCAGCAAGTGAGGATTAAGCATGAAATCAGGGAACCAAATCAGTGTGCAGACAAGCTAGCAAAGATGGGATCAATGGCATCTTACGATATATTTACTTTCAATTGTATTCCTTCTGAATGAGAAACTTTGGTTGTATCAGATAAGCAAAGAGCAATATGCTCGGAGACTCAGACTAGAAGTTTGCCTTGATTTGTACTTTTGCATTTGGAGTATTTATATAAGCATGTTTCCACTGAAAAAAAAAAAAGCACCCATTGAAAGTGATGTCAAGAAACTTAAAATTTGTAATATGTCCAGCCAACTTAAACATTCTTCCATAGTAATATGAGAACACGATCATGTAAACGAACAACAGATGGAAATCAATATCTTCCCTGACCACACCGAACTGGAAGTTACCAGTAAATTCTCTTTAGATTTCCTATTCTGTTCGCTAAGTTCAAATTTCGCATGTGCTGGCCACTTATGAGGAGAACTTGAAGAAGTGAGAGAAAGGGAAGGAACCTGGGTAAGTGCTATAGAAAGCCATCCAGCTGTGCAAAGTATTTGAGAGAGCCACATTGTCTGCATCACAAGATACAACAATAGCAATTTGGTCCAACGCAATTGTGAAATTTTAGAAAGTCTATAGCTCATGAAGTACTTACACGCTTTCGACCAATAATATCTGTAATAGTTCCATTCAGTAAAGATGCTGTTAGTCCTCCAATTGTCAGCATCGAACCAAAAAGTGAATACTGCAGCATAATAGGAGAATGATTGATACAGAGAACCTGAACCGTAACTGACCACTTATCTGTCAGCAGTCCTTAATACAAGATATGCTTTTAGCGCTTATCAATTAGGATAAAGGGTTAAATGCTATATTATATGTTAAGGAACAATGTATGAAGAAAATCAGCATTATAGTTGGAAGATTAGAGTTTAGATGATAGTTAAATCAATTCAAACTGTGCAGCAATCATCCCATCCTGATCCTATTCCAGCAATTAGCTGAATACGTCAGACCCATTTGACAGATTCTTCATTTGTGAGGAGTAAGGTAGACTAACCGCCGCTACAGAAAGTCCCAGATCTTCCTTTATGCCCGACATAGCTGGTGAAGAATAACCCACCTGCGCAGTAAATTGCTCTCGCCATTGTCAAGGTGCCTTAGTGACTGCGAGTAACCTCGTGAGGAAAAACAGCCTCAATAGAGGCAGCACAATATGGTCAGCCCAAACACTGGCTCCTAATTTCATGCTTTCTTTTCTCTCTTTCCCTTTTCTCCTGATAATGCAACGGAGCTCGAATATTTGATTACTTCCACAGTGGTTGTGACAGTCCCAATCCTATGCGAATGGGTTATTACAAGAGCACAAAATACCTATTAATAATTCCTGCGGATGCTATTTTTTCAGGGACAGGCCATATGATGCAGAACCTGCTAACCAAGTTAACTGTATCTTCTTGAGGCTACTAGATATTCATGAATTGGAAAGAACTGGTGAGTATGAGCTGTCCCTATACTCTAGTCCAACAGAAAGCATCTTGGTGACGATGAACAGAAGAAACATCACAGAGAAAACAAAGATTCCATAAAGACAAATGGATGGCTCATAAATTGGTTTGGAATGCATAGCGTGGTTGGTGCAGCACCAATACTTACAGCGCAGCCAGTTGCAAGAGCCCCGCAAACAGCGACCAGTGTGCTAAAAACGAGAAGAGCAGTGACAGAAGAATCACTGGAAGATGCGGAGTCGCCGCGATTGCCACAACTAGAGACTTCTTCTTTGAGAATCAGAGAGCTTGTTGAGAGCCCATCTACTTCTGTGCTCTCTCTCCATGTCTCCTTATTTCTGATGAGCAAGAATTACAAGGAATGGAGGTGACAAGAACTAATCTTCTATGCATATAAAGAAATCAAACAAATGGACTTTCGGGTGTGTGAAACTACGACGAAGACTCACTAGAAAGTTTCTGGTTCAAGGTCATATGATTACTGCACGTTCAACTTATTAGTTTTTTTTTTAAGCTTTTCCTATTAAATTATATCTCCAATTTAAATAGGAACTCGACCCGATTGCATGAGAAAAAGATTTAAATAATTTTTTTTTGAATGACATATATAGAGAGACTAACTTATATATATATATATATATATATATATATATATATATATATATGTATATATATATGTATATATATATATATATATATGTACGTTCAAATCATCCGTGGACTTGCCTACACGTGACGTGTGAGTCTTCACATGTGAATGATAATTCTTTTGTTTCAAAAATTAATTTTTCTATTTTTATTCTACCAATGAATTTTTAAACAAAAATACATGTTTAATAATGTTATAAAATTGCCGTTCATGGAATATAAATTTGTTTCATAGAAACACAAAATTCCTCGCTCTTGAGTGGCGACGGGAGACAGCTGACAAGTGGGTGATTGGCGAGTGATCGACAGCGAGTGGTGGGGACTGGGGTGGCCGACGGGCGGTGATAATAGTGAGCGATAATAAAAGTTTTTATTTCTTACTTTTATTCTAGAAAAAAAAAAAAAAAAAAATAATGTATGATTTCTACACGGAACTTATTTTTAGAGTAAAAAATTATTTTATAAATAAAAAATAAAATTATGTTATTAAACGGATTTATGTTATAAACCTGTTTCTAGAAATAGAAAAATTTAAAAATAGAGAAATGGGATGATTATCATACACACCTAAAGTGATTAGAGAAAAGAAAATGAAATAAAAGTAAGGGTTTTGCTTCTGTTGGGTTTCCTTTCCTGTTGGAGGCAAATGGTGGGCTTTACTTTAATGAAAATTTCTCATTTATTTCTCAAATAATTTCATGTTAATTTAATTGTAAAATCCTGTCCATTTCCACGTCACTTTCACTGCACGTTCTCAGTGGGATCACGTGAATGATTGCTTCTCATGATTCTAAAATCTGCAGTAGTCGTGGCCGCGATTAATTTATGGATTTGTTTCTCTTTCAAAATTGAACCGTACCAAACCTGCTACCCTATATTGGAAATAAATAGAAGATTAATTTATGTTCCAGTGGGTATAAATAAATAGGACAAGTTCAATGATTGAGTCGAAATTCATTTAAAACCATCTCTTTCGTTTGGGTGGCAGCAACTCATCACCAGTTTTGAACCGCTACCAGCCAGGGCGGAGGTTCGATTTTATAGCACAATCTTGACGATCCATGCAAGAAATCACAGATTGATTGTTCGCGTTTAGCAACGAACAACTACTTTAGTGTAATTCATAACAGCATCAGTAAAAATGAGTTGACTGGTGACCTGTTTTATCTAGCAATACATACGTAAGTTACCGACGAAATTTACTAATATCTCTAGCTAATCAGAAAATTGCCACTTCCATTTGACTCGCACTAGTTGGCTACCAAATTTCTGCGATTTACAATTCGGTATGTGTAATCTATCGTCGTTTATGGAAGGTATTACTATGAAACTTCTCCTTTTTTTCTTTCCTCCCCGTTTCACGTTGCATTAACACTTAGCAAGAAAAAGCCTCCTGTCAGCCTTCCTATCACTGCTGCTTGTGTTTGGCCATATTGGAACAATCGAACCAAGGGCCACCCAAGCCGAATCGGACAAGCCGGTTTGGTTCGGTTCTTAAGAGTATCGGTCCGGTTCCTAGTTCCATAAAGATGGAATTGGTGATTTTCAGTCGGGTTCTTAGTTCCGAGGGGGAACCGGACTGGCGCATTTTTTAAAAATATTTAATTTCTTAAAAATAGTAATAAACCCTAAAATAATAACAATTCTAGTATTTTTAATTTTTTTTTTTTTTTGCTAAGTAATTTGATGTGGACATCGAGCCATATCAAGGAGGAGTCTTAGAGACCCATTGTCTATTCCCGCTTGGTTCGATTACTCGGCGCGGGCCAAGCAATTCGAGCAAAGTTTGTTGGCGTCATGGTTCGTGATTTTCGGCATGGAGATGACCTTGGATCAAATCTTGAAAAATCTTGGAAATCTTGACGCAATTTGATTATATGGACACCAAATATTTGACCAAGTCAAATATATATATCTTCTTGTTTAGGAATATTCTAGAATATGATGCATTATATTTCTAGGGTTGATTTTAGGGTTTGTGTGGCGGCTAGAAGGCCTATATATAAGACTAACCAAATTTCTTTGGGGACAAATATATTTTATTTTTGAGGAAAAGAATTGAGAGGTTCTCTTTTACTGCTCTTTTGAGGACTTGACTTTATCAAGATTCTCTTGTGGCGGTTGATTCGACTTATCAAGCGAGATAGCGAATTCTTTCGCTCATGGCGTCTATAACATTGGTTGGTCAACAGGTCACGTTCATACCGAGGTTGCTAATCACAGGTTTGATTGGAGGTCGAGGTTCGCAATTCGCACCATCCAGACCTTCGTAGAACGATCTTTCCGCAACGATTCACATCAGTTGGTATCAGAGCTTGCTTCTACAAAGTCTATTTATCTTTAATTTTCTGTTTATATTCAGCAATTTGAGATTTATTGAGCTAGGGTTTCGGTTCTAGCCAATTTAGGGATCCGATTGCTTTTGTGCTTCCATACGAAGTTGTTTGCTGTTAGTTTTAATTTTTTTTTTTCTAGCATCTTAAATTGTATCTCGAGTTCATCAAAAAAAAAAAAAAAAAAAAAAAAAAAGAGAAAGAAAACGCACAAAAAAAAAAAGTGCGCAAGAGAAAAAAAAACAGATTCGGCAAAAAAAAAATAGCCGAACAAATAAAAAACAAGAAGGTGACTCGTTTGTTAGTGGACTGAATTGAAACAAAATTAGTAGTGATTTGCGTTTCAATTGGAATTTCGAAAGTTGTACTTGTTGGTTTGAAATTGTTACTTGCTGAAACAAAATCAGTAGTGATCTAATCTTGTTTGATTAGTTTGATTGATTGTTGTGAGGGGGTTGAGAGACAGGTTTTGAGTCCGATAAAGAGCTTGTGAAAAGAGAATACGAGAGGAAAAAAAGGCAAGAGTGTGTGAGTTTAATTGAGGGTAAAAAAAAAAAAAAAAAACCTAGACTTGAGTTAAACACGAGAGGAGTGACAAACACCTTGAGAGAAACACGTGAGGGAGCGATTGGTGAGGATTTTTGTGACTAACGTTTATTTGCAGGTCTAAAATATGTCGCGCGAAGAAAGCGTGAATCAAAGGGAGGTTGACTCCATACGAAGGGATGAAGTGCTCGTGGAAAGCATCCAGCAATTGAAGGTCGTAGTGGAGGAGCTTAGTGGCCGAATGATGGGGAATGGCATGAGGGTTGATGGTGACCGAGAGATACCCCGAGGAAGGCCGCAACATCAGCGAGATGCCTCTAGAACACAACCTAGAAGGCAGCGGCATTATGATGATGATGAGGTTGACATGGAGGATGATCGAGATGCTCGATTTGGAAGGTGGAATGGAGCCCGAGGGTTTAGACATCGAGAAGATAATGAACTTGGCAATATCAAGATGAACATTCCTTCTTTCCAAGGAAAGAATGATCCCGATGCGTATCTAGAGTGGGAGAAACGCATGGTGATGGTATTTGATTGCCAACGATACTCCGAGCTCAAAAAAGTAAAAATTGCAGTTGTTGAATTTACTGATTATGCTATAATTTGGTGGGATCAACTTGTGACTAGGAGAAGACGCAATGGTGAAAGACCGATAGAGACGTGGGATGAGATGAAAGCGGTGATGAGGAGGCGTTTTGTACCAAGTCATTACCATCGAGATTTGTTTCAAAAGTTACAAAAATCTCACACAAGGCAATAAGAGCGTGGAAGAGTATCACAAGGAGATGGAGATTGCCATGATCCGTGCTAATGTGGTGGAGGATCGTGAGGCCACAATGTCAAGATTTTTGAGTGGTTTGAGCCAAGACATAGCAAGGGTGGTGGAGCTACAACACTATGTTGAATTGGAGGAATTAGTGGACAAAGCCATCAAAGTTGAGCGGCAATTGAAGTTGGATCAAAATCACAAGAGTGGAGGAGGTTCAAATCAGAATTGGAGGTCCAATTGGAAGAGAGATGAGAAGCCGAATTGAAGAGGAAACAACACCAAAACCGAAACCTCAAAGGAGAAGGAGAGGGATGGTAAAGTTGGAACGAATTCGGCTTTAGGTAAAACCGAAAACCCTAACACTAGAACTCGTGAGATTAAATGTTTTAAGTGTTTGGGCAGGGGTCATATGGCGAATCAATGCCCTAACGGGAGGGTGATGATCATGACTGGACATGGTGATGTTGAGTCCGAAAGTGAGAGGGAAGAAGAGGATGATGAGATGCCACCGTTGGAGGATTGTAGTGATGGAGAAGTGGCTATAAAAGGAGACTTATTGGTGGTTAGGCGTTCTCGAGTGTGCAAGTAAAGGGGAGGAGCATCATCAACAAAGAGATAACTTGTTTCATACAAGATGTGTGGTGAATGGTAAGATCGTAGTATGATAATTGATGGAGGTAGTTGTGCGAATGTGGCAAGTTGTACTATGGTGGATAAGTTGGGTTTGAAAACGACAAAGCACCCTAGGCCTTATAGACTTCAATGGTTAAATGATAGTGGTGAGGTGAAGGTGTCGAAACAAGTTCGAATTCCATTTGAGATAGGGAAATACAAGGATGAGGTAGAGTGTGATGTTGTACCTATGCAAGCGAGTCATGTCTTACTCGGAAGACCATGGCAATATGATCGAAAGGTACATCATGATGGATATACTAATCGTTATTCATTGGTGATGAATAAAAAGACTTATACTTTGGTACCAATGACACCTAGTGAGGTGTATCGAGATCAGTTAAAGTTACAACGAGAAGCCGAGAGAGAGAGAAAAGGTGAGAAATCCGAGGGCTTGCGTGGTGTGTCTGAGACGCAAGGAAAAGGAGAGGCCGAGAGGAGAATTGTGGTAAAAATCGAGGGAAAAGGAGAGAGGAAAGAAAATAGGCAAAAGAATTTTTATGCAAAATTGAGTGATGTGAGGAAAACTTTAGTTCTAGACCGACCAATGCTTATACTTTTGTACAAGGAGGTTTTGTTTTCTACTAACGATCTTGACCCAAGTTTGCCTAGTCCTATTGCATCTTTATTGCAGGAATTTGAAGATGTCTTTCCTGATGAACTTCCTGGAGGGATACCACTGATTCGAGGCATTGAACATCAAATCGACTTGATTCCTGGTGCGCCATTACCTAACCGACCCGCATATCGAAGCAATCCCGAGGAGACAAAGGAACTTTAGCAGCAAGTTAGCGAACTATTGGAGCGAGGGCATGTGAGAGAGAGTCTTAGCCCGTGCGCTGTCCCTGTTTTGTTGGTGCCAAAAAAGGATGGAACTTGGCGAATGTGTGTTGATTGCCGAGCAATCAATAATATTACGGTAAAGTATCGACATCCTATTCCTAGGTTAGATGACATGTTGGATGAGTTGCATGGTTCTTGCATTTTCACTAAAATCGATTTGAAAAGTGGCTATCATCAAATTAGGATGAAAGAAGGTGATGAATGGAAAACTGCATTTAAGACCAAGTATGGGTTATATGAGTGGTTAGTCATGCCATTTGGATTAACTAATGCACCGAGCACGTTTATGCGACTTATGAATCATGTTTTGCGTGCTTTTATTGGTCGATTTGTGGTTGTCAATTTTGACGATACCTTGATATATAGTCAAAGCCCTGATGACCATATTGAGCATGTGTGAGTTGTCTTGCAGGTTTTAAGGGCCGAACAATTATACGCTAATCTAAAGAAGTGCTCTTTTGTTACCAACAAATTAGTATTTCTAGGATTTGTTGTTAGTGCTGATGGTATACGGGTTGATGAAGAAAAGGTCAAAGCAATTTGTGAATGGCCAACGCCTAAGACAGTAGGAGAGGTGCGTAGCTTTCATGGATTGGCGAGTTTTTATCGGCGATTTGTGAGAAATTTTAGCACCATTGCCGCACCTTTAACCGAGGTTATCAAGAAGCACATGGGTTTCACGTGGGGAGAAGAGCAAGAGAAAGCATTTAATCTGCTAAAAGATAAGTTAACTAATGCTCCTTTGTTATCTTTACCGAATTTCAATGCTACTTTCGAGATAGAGTGTGATGCTTCTGGTACAAGAATTGGAGCCGTGTTGATGCAAGGAGGGTGTCCCATAGCTTATTTAAGCGAAAAATTGAGTGGAGCAACATTGAATTATCCTACCTATGATAAGGAGATGTATGCTTTAGTGCGAGCTTTGGAGACTTGGCAACATTATTTATGGCCAAAGGAGTTTGTGATCCACACCGATCATGAGACCTTGAAGTACTTGAAAGGGCAGCAAAAGTTGAATAAAAGACATGCCAAATGGATGGAGTTCATTGAGACTTTTCCATATGTGATCAAGTACAAGAAAAGAAGGAGAATGTGGTAGCCGATACACTTTCTCGAAGGTACGCGATTCCAACTATTTTAGAAGCAAAGTGTTTAGGTTTTGAGCATATCAAGGGCTTATATACTGATGATGATGACTTTGGGAGAGTGTATGAAGCATGTGAACACGCTGCATTTGATAAATTCTATAGGCGTGAAGGTTATCTTTTCCATGAAAACAAGTTATGTTTGCCTAGGTGTTCTTTGCGTGAATTGTTGGTGCGAGAAGCACATAGTGGTGGTTTAATGGGGCATTTTGGCATTAATAAGACTTATAAAGTGCTGCATGAACATTTTTATTGGCCACATATGAAGAGAGATGTCACACGTGTCTGTGAGAGATGCATTGCTTGTAAGCAATCGAAGTCTACAACTAAACCGCATGGCTTGTATACACCATTACCTATTCCAACGCATCCTTGGACTAATATTTCTATGGATTTTGTGTTAGGATTGCCTAGGTCTAAGTATGGTAGAGATTCTATTTATGTGGTTGTTGATCGGTTTTCAAAGATGGCTAATTTTATACCTTGTCATAAAACTGATGATGCATCTCATGTTGCTGATTTGTTCTTTAGGGAGGTTGTGCGTTTGCATGGCATATGCCTAAATCGATTGTTTCAGATCGAGATTCTAAATTTCTTAGCTACTTTTGGAAAACATTGTGGAAAAAACTAGGAACACGGTTATTATTTTCTATTACTTGTCATCCACAGACCGATGGTCAAACCGAGGTAGTTAATAGAACTTTAGGGGTATTGTTGCGTGCTATTATTAAAAAGAATATAAAATCTTGGGAAGATTGTCTGCCACATGTTGAGTTTGCATATAATAGGAGCGTGCATTCTGCTACTAAATTTACACCATTTGAGGTTGTCTATGGTTTTAATCCGTTAACTCCGTTAGATTTAACCCCTTTACCTATTGATGAGCGTGTGGATTTAGATGGAGCAAAGAAAGCTGAATTTGTCAAGGTGTTGTATGAGAAGACGCGCGCAAATATTGAGCGCAAGACTGAGCAATATGCAAGGCAAGCCAACAAAGGGCATAAGGAAGTGGTGTTTGAACCCGACGATTGGGTTTGGGTTCATATGCGCAATGAGCGATTTCCTGAGCAGCGACATTTTAAGTTATTACAGCGAGAGGATGGACCATTCATGGTTTTGGAAAGAGTTAACAATAACGCCTACAAGCTTGATCTTCCAGGTAAGTATGACGTTAGTGTCACATTTAATGTTTCTGACTTGACTCTTTTCGATGCCAGTGATGATTTGAGGGCAAATCCTTTGCACGGGGGAGGGAATGATGTGGATATCGAGCCATATCGAGGAGGAGGTGCTAGAGACCCATTATCTATTCCTGCTGGTTCGATTACTCGAGCGCGGGCCAAGCAATTCAGGCAAGCTGTTAGCGTCATGGTTCGTGATTTTCGGCGTGGAGATGACCTTGGATCAAATCTTGAAGAATCTTGGAAATCTTGGCGCAATTTGATTATATGGACACCAAATATTTGACCAAGTCAAATATATATATATATATTTATTTATCTTCTTGTTTAGGAATATTCTAAAATATGACGCATTATATTTTTAGGGTTGATTTTAGGGTTTGTGTGGCGGCTAGAAGGCCTATATATAAGATTGACCAAATTTCTTTAGGGATAGATATATTTTATTTTTGAGGAAAAGAATTGAGAGGTTATCTTTTACTGCTCTTTTGAGCACTTGACTTTATCAAGATTCTCTTGTGGCGGTTGATTCGACTTATCGAGCGAGATAGCGAATTCTTTTGCTCGTGGCGTCTATAACGTTGGTTGGTTGACACGCGTTCGTCAACAGGTCACGTTCATACCGATGTTGCCAATCACAGATTTGATTGGAGGCCGAGATTCGTAATTCGCACCATCCGGACCTTCGTAGAACGATATTTCCGCAACAATTCACATCATAGTTGGTTCTAGTGGATCAAATCGACCCGGTCCTCAGTTTCAAAAATTGAGAACCAGTCCTTCCGGTTCGATTCCCAGTCTGTAAGTAGAACCAGATCTGAAATCATCAAAGAAAATGGGCAAGTGAGCTTGCACTTCTTCCAATGCTCGCGCCCCTTGGTCTTCAGCACTACCAGTGAGAAGCACTTGGATATAATTGGGAAGTATGATATAACCAAAATCTGTATCACCAAAAGCTTGATATAAGCATAAGTCCAATATCACCTAGAAGTTGGATATAACAGGGGATTGCTGATATAAGTGGAGCAACTACACTACCTTAAACAACCTTATCACAAAATTTGAGGATAATATCTCAAGACGATTTTTTTTTCTCATTATATGATAGCTAATTATCTAGTATAGCTTCCTAATATAGAAGAAAGTGTTAATTATCAATCTCGAAGATTATCTGCATGGAAAATACCAATTACGTGCGATATCTGGATTGATTAACAATCATTCCAAAGACAATATACTCATAGACAAGCTAGTTTGTTTTTGGAAACCAAAGATATAATTGTATGGGCAACCAAATCTATGGGAAATCAAGATTGATTGACTCCAAATGCTACATTGATCTACTAAATAATTGTTTGACGGTCTACTTGCAGATTGATCCTCGTGAAGATTGTACAATGAGAAGATTGGATGCTAAGGACTAAGGAGTATAAAAGGAAATCAACAAGACACCAAGAAGAGTATACAAGAGATTCGAAGTGCAAAAATCCAAATTTAAGAGAAAGCTTTACTTCCTACTTTGTCTTTTTAAGCATACTAAAATTGTAAGCTCTTGAGAAGTATTGACAGTATTATAATTTGTGCTTAGTGGTGAAATAGTGAGACCAAACTTAAAAAAGAAGCACTTGGGTATAAGTAGCACATTCTATTGTAATTACTCATAGACTACTAGTGGAATCGAGTTGGTAGGTGATTAGTTTGGGAAAGTGGATATAGGCTTACACTAAGCCAAATTACTATAAAATTATGAGTGCATCATTCTCTATCTGTCTAATTATATTCATCACTACATGATAGAAGCGCATTGCACACTTGATAAAACTTGTTCCTGTGCATATTAAGCTTACCGCTCATATTCGATATTACGCTTATATTAAACTTGACCTCTTTAATTCCCCAATATTTTGTCAAGTTTCTTAAAATCACTTATTCACCCTCTATAGGTGATACTATTAGCCAACATCATATTTAAGTGACAGACAAAATTGAATTTACTTTAATCAGAAAATTACCCATTTCATTTGACTTGTACTAGTGGCTACCAAATTTATGTTGTACTATCAGTACGGAATTATAGAAATTTAGTTGCTTAAACTTGAAATTACCCCATGTACAATTCGGTTTGTGGAGTCTAACGTCATTAATGGAATGTCCTACTACGGAACTTCCTGTCAATTCTGCTTCTGTTTGGCTCTCACAACAATTCAAGTTTTAACAACCTGCGGCTCATACTCATCAAAGAAAATGGGCAAGTGATGCTTGCAGTTCTTCCAATGCTCGTCCCTTGGTCTCCGGCACTAGCTTCATGGTGAATAAGAACGCAAGACCGCATATGCACGCGAATATGAAAAATGTCCCTGAAAGGAGCACAAGCCAGATTAAGCATAGATACTGAATATATCACACACACACACAGAGAGAGAGAGAGAGAGAGAGAGAGAGAGAGTACCGGGTGCGCTCCATTCAAACATGAAGTTGAAAGTGTAAGTCACAATCCAGGAACAGGACCAATTCACAAATGTCACCAGGCTCCCGGCTGACCCTTTAATGTTTACAGGGAATATCTACAGAGAACATATCACTGAGAATGGTCGTGTATGAAAGATTGCCGAGTGCAAATTTAGACTGAAGCCAAGTACCTCAGACATGATAACCCATGGTAACCCTCCCATGCCAAGCGAGTAGCCTACGCAATACCCCTAAACAAAATAGTCTGTCTGTCAGCAAACTTCAAGAGAACGAGTCATTGCATAATGGTTTAAGATGAAAAGAGACAAAGGAAAAAAGGCACTCCTATAGAAACTTACGATGAGTGCTACATACGCCAGAATTGGGGTCACTGCCTTCCAATGATCAAGTTCCTGGTTCAACAATAGAAAAAATAGCCGGAAACAATAAGGTCACTTAAAAACATCAAAAACCGCAAATAGGAATAGTCATCGTTCACGAAACCTGAATAACGAATGACAATCCTAGAAGAATGCAACTTGACGACATTACGGCTGAAGAAATCTGCAAATAAAAGTTGGGTTCAGGCTCAGTTTCTCGGAAAGTGATCTCGTTAAGGTAATTATAGAAAATTTGTCATTTTCCTAACCATCAGAAGTGGTCGTCTTCCGGCTTTATCAGTTAAGATTACACTAACAGCAGTTGCTGGGATCTGCAAAACAAGTGTAGAATTTCTAGAACATAGGATGAAAAAACAAAATTCATCTTTCACCACAATTCTGGATGTCTAGTACCTCGATAATTGCTATGCTTCTGGTACCAAAGGTACTTGAGATGCCTGCCAAGATAGAAAAAAAAGATAAAGATGACCGAGCCTTCATTATTTGTAATTTACTAATGTATTTAGTGTTTGATTTTACCAGCAGATTCAAATATGGAGCCTGTATAGTAGGCAAATGCATTGCTCCCACTAAATTGTTGAAACATCATCAGCCCAACTGCTATCTGACAGTTACAAGATTAGGAAAAGAATCACAAGCAACTTGAATAATTTGGAGGGCATTCTCACCATAAGTGGACGAGCATATCGTCTTTGGAACAAATCCAGAATTCTAGACTGGGACTGCCGTTCAAAGGTCTCTGTGTAGTCCTATAAGAATAAGTGAAATGAGAGCACATCATTGCCAAAATATCATATGCTTCCAAATTATAAGAAAGACGTGCCAGATTGAGGTATTACTTTGATATCGGCTGCTTCCTGAGTAATATTGACACCTTTGCCTCTGAGTCTCTGTAACGTGACTTCAAAATCATCCTCTCGGTGGACTCTTACCTGCAAGTGACTATGTGCTAGGAATCTTCCTTACAACAAAAGTCATTTATTTCTATAATTCTATACAACTAGCAAGTTCTTACTAGGGTAATTAACACCAATTGGATTGCTTTCCATAGCTACCATTAAAATGCTAATTCTATGCCTCAACTCCACTAACAACTTACCAGCCATCTAGGAGACTCTGGAACAAAGAACAAACCCGCAATTTGTATGATAGAAGGAATAACACCTGAAGATGAAATCACCAAGAATGACCCTCGGATATTTTCCCAACTTATTCACCGCTTAACATAAAAGAAGGGAACAGAGAGACTACTGATCAGAGCCAAGATGCGCCAGGAAACGATGGTTCCAAGAAAGTAGATAAAGGAAAAGCCACAGCATAACATGAACTGCAACAGAGGCCAAGTGTGTTGGTAAGCAAATGAATTGTCTCGACTCAAATTCAATTTCTACGTTGTCCAAACTTTTTGACCTGATTCAATGTCGTGAATGCTCCCGGACACTTCTAGGTGTTATCTCTGCAATGTACACAGGTACCTGTTTGGAAACAAAGAGAATAATCAACAGCATGTTGGCAAGCGTCAACTTCTATAAAATTTATTAGGACAATAAGTCCGAATCTTCCTGCATATACCACGTAACATGTAATCCCAATGCCAAGCCCATTTAGCAGTCTCCCAATATCCAGCCACCAAGCATTCTGCAGATTCAATGGATATACCATTAAGTGCTTACGCTCTATCTCACTGACTAAACCATGACTTGATCATTCACAAAAATAAATGTTGTAAAAATATTCCTTGCATCTTAGCTGGAAGAAAATCAATTGCATGAACGTGATCCCTTAACCAGCTAGGCAGATAGTTTGAAGTGCAAAATTTTACAATTGCAGTGAAAAATCACAAAAAACATCCTACAGGACTGATATCTGAATGAACTCATCCATATGATAAGCATGAAAGATGGAAAATGCAATTTAAATTATTAAGCCTGTTTTTCGAGTCATCAGCAATAAAGAAAAATTCTGAAGACGTGAGAGGAAGGGCAGGAACCTTGGCATATGCTATAGAAAGCCATCCTGCAGCGCAAAATATTTGAGAAAGCCACATTGCCTGCATCGAAAAGATATGAGCCTCCCCTGAGATCTGATGGGTTTTCATCGAGCTTTCAAGAATAAAACGGAGAGGTAGAGGATCACTTACTCCTCTACGCCCAATCAAATCTGTTACCATTCCATTTACCAGAGCTGCTATTAGGCCTCCAACAGTTAATGTTGAACTGAAAAGCGAATACTGCAACACAAAAAAGGGGGAGAATATGAATCCAAGTTGTGTTCCACTTTCCATTTCTCCGTTTGGTGTCACTGATACAGAAGTCACTTTCAGGTAGTCTACTAAGTCTCGTGCGTTTTATTTTACTCCAACAAATCTCATTTGACAGTATATTGATGGAATATTTATAGCGGCTGATAGATGAACAATCCTAGAAATATAGCATGGATGCTTGATAGGACTTGCCGCTGCTGTGGAGAGGCCTAAATCCTCCATTATGCCTGACTCGGCTGGTGAAGAAAAACCGTCCTGCATTACAAAAACATGCCATCAGTTAATGGTACCTTGTACTTGGTGGCTAATAATCTTGTCAAGAAATGCAGCAAAAAGCACAATTGTCGAGAAAATTCTACCATGGATGCAAAATAAAGAGGCAGACCGACCAAAAGTCCAAATCCAAATGGCATCTTTCTCACAAATGTGATTGAAGTAATAATAAAGATCATTTGACATCTTTTTTGCATCACTGGAGTGATCCTGAATCAGCTACATGCTTTATTGTGGTTCGAGCTGATATTATTATATGAAAACATGGTAACAAGTATCAAATTCTCCGACACAGCCTATCCTCCTTCGTCCCGGCTTATGAGAGGAAAATATTACAAAGTAGTTGTCGGAACAAATTATTACATTCTAAAATAATCAAGTCACCTAATATGGTATCAGCCAAGTGACCAAGAACATGACATTCAGGTGCTTCTGGAAAATAATTTACCAACTTTTAGGCACCAAGAACAGTAGTAGACACACTTTCAACAGGAGTTGCAGACACAGATCTTGGTTGCTTCATCTTACTTCCACCAACGACAAAATAAAAACCCAGATTTTTCATGAAAACACAATGTTGACCAATAATATAAGAAAACAGAAAAACTTTGACTAAGTAATCTGCTTCTTTCCTCTTATCTTTTCCTAACAAAATATTTCAGTAAAGCTTGAAAGAAATCATGACACTGCCTCCTTAGCAATCATCAGGTACACCAGAAAAAGCACCCCGATTGCCAAATACACCTCCAATTCAATACAGATGTGGGAGAAAATGAGAATCAAGAATCAATAAAAGAACAAAGAGCTGGTTTATCGGTGATGCATCTAACAGTTGATACAGTACTCACATTACACCCAGTAACGAAAGAGCCGCTAACGGCAATGAGAGTGCTAAAAACGACAAGTGGCGTGACTGCAGGATCACTTGAAGACATGAAGGAGCTGTCATGACTGCCAAGGGCAGAGGCTTCTTGGAGAAGCAGAGGGTCTGTTTGCAATCCATCTTCTCCTAACCTTTCTCTCTCCAAATCTTTCATTTGAAAGCTCTTTGTGGTGAGTCTTCAAGGACCGAAAATCGGCAAGAACGAGTGGTGAGTGAGTGTGAGAATTGAGTGAGATAGTGGTGAGTTAGTGAGGCAGAGATACAGAGCTCCAAATAACGCACTCCGTTGCACGAGAAGTTTTCTTCACTCTAAAGCTTCCTCGTTATTTTATGTCCGTTTTCCAAGTTTTTTTTTTTTTTTTGTCCTGTTGATTTATCACGTGGGTAGTTCCTCAGAATTGTAGTAGTTGCAGCGGCTACTCATTTATTTCTGGTCGATGGAAGCTACACCAAACTGCTAGTGCTACTTATCCGAAATATCTTGGGGTAAAATTTGACATGAGAGACAGCATGGAGGGATACTCTTAAAGAGTTTGAAATGAAAATCTTAGATAACAAGCACTGTGGGATACTTTAACACTTCCTCTCACATGCAAAACAAACTGATAGCACATAGAATTGACAATGACAAATAGGAAACCTCTCTTGCCTTCGTCGTCGGCCATCAATTCCTCAATGCTGATGCAAAGCCGCAATCGCGACTTTGTTGCCAATCGGAAACTTTGGGCCATATGACAATCGCGATTTCGATCTTCTAGTTGAGCTGCGAAATATAAGTCTAGGTCGTAATCTAGTTCTAAAACCCAGAATGGATCTAGAACTCTTCTTCAGAGTGTGTTTATTTGAGTTAAAGCATTTTCCACGAATTAGGTTTATGGACTTTCAGGTGTTTGGCTCGCTGTAAGTGATTGGTCAACGGAAAATCATTTACGGTAAAAGAAAATAGGCATGCTAGAAGTTAGGAAAATGAATTTAATGTAGAATGCACAATTCCCAGTATTTTCACTTAAATAACATAACTATATAGGCGTGAAAGATTATAAGATGGTAGCCATATAGCTTCCTATGCTTGATAGGACTCCCTGCTACCGTAGGAAGTCTTAAATCCTCGATTATGTTGGGAGAATTACCAAAAAAGTTATAAACCTATTGTAATTGTGCCAATTCAGTCCTAAATTTTTTTTTTGGCCAATTTAGTCCTAAACCTTTTATAATTGTGCCAATTCAGTCCATCCGGCCAAAACTGGCCGGTTGGTGCTGACGTGGATGCCGGCCGGGGACAGCTAGCCGGCGAACGCTGATGTGGCAATTTTTAAATATTTTTTTTCGAATTTTTAAATATTTTTTTGAATTTTTTCTTTTTTTTTTCTTTTTTTTTCCCACATTCTTCTTCCTCTGGCCGGCCGGCGCCAACTAAAGGCGAGGGCCGGTGAGGCTCACCCCCGTTGGCCACTGGCGATGGCGGCCTCGCCGACCACCAGCGAGGACCGGCGCCAGATCTCGAGGCCATCCCCGGAGAGGGTGCGAACGGCGAATGAGTCCAAAGGGGGTAGGAGGGCCTTGGCTCAGGTCACCGATGACCAAAAGTGTGAGAGGTCGCTAGATCGGCGACGGTTCTTGCCGGGCGGCCGGCGGGTTGCCGTCGCTAGTGGCCGGCGGGGGCGAGTCATCGCCAATGGCGGCGGGCGCGGCCTGCCGGTGGCTCATCGGCGGAGGAAGAAGAAGGTGGGAAAAAAAAGGAAAAAAAAAGGAAAAAATTCAAAAATTCAAAAAAAATATTAAAAAATTGCATCACATCGTTAGTCGTCGCTAAACTATCCCCGACCGGTCCACGTCGGCGTATCGGCAACAAAGGCTAATTTTAGTCGGATGGACTGAATTGGCACAATTGTAAAAGATTTAGGACTAAATTGGTCCAAAAAAAAAATTATGACTGAATTGGCACAATTACAATAGGTTTAGGATTTTTTTGATAATTCTTCCCGATTATGCCCAACTTAGCGGGTGATGAATAACCATAATGCATTATAGAAATCGGCCAGTAGTTATGGTAACTTTTTCTTTGGGGGAAAGTGACCTCTTGAGAAACTACAGCCTAAACATAGCAGTTGTTTAGGAGATCACTAAAAACAAAAGATTGCGTGGCCTGAAAAATGGTTTTCCAGAAGCATCTCTTCTCAAAAACGCAATTCCAAGTAGCGAAATGTGCAAAAAGACGAGCATTGATGGAGCGATTTTCTTCCTCCTTCGTTCTCTAATGAAACGCTCACGCGAATTCGGAATTAAACTCATGGATCTTGTTATTCTATTTAATTTCGGTACATGAATGATTAATTAATCTTTGATTAGTTTCTCATGTTTCAAATTGAATTCGAAGATCTGGTCTATCGTTTATAGTTTTGATTGGATTGTCAGTTGATTTTGAACAAAATTCGAGTTTTAATTCCAATTGATAGTCGCAATCAATGCATGTACTCCATAATCCTTAATACTCACGTGTTTTATCATTGAATTGATGTTGAAATAATACTTAATTTGGTGGGCAATCCAAATAGTCCGAGTTCGACAAGTGGAAGTTGCCGCTACCGAAAATATGACTTCATTGCATGACTTTCATAAACATTAAGATTTCCGATCTAATTTCTCAATCATAAAAATTATCATATCTTTTGCGAGTGCAAGACATTTACTGATTTTTAATGTATGTTCAATTTAATTCTTAAACTATATGGAAATAGTTCAATGTTGAATGTTCAGTGTTCACATTGTTGCCACGTAATGTGGATACTCACGTGGACATCCACATTGGAAAACATCGTGAGCATTCATAGTGGTTAAATTCAATCCACGTCGTACTTCAGCACGGTCTTAACTTTAGTTAAATCTTTCCATGCATGTCTGCCACGACTGAAGTTAGTGGGATGTGGGACCGGGAGATTTGATGAAAAAATTGTAAGGATAGAAGGACGTGAGTGGACAAATTAAAAAAGAATATATATATATAAAGTAAGGTGGCATTATTACCTAGGCGGTTGCTTTCCACGAAACTACCTGTGAGAAACGAAACAAAAAAATGTTGACCCCACATTAGCATCGGTAAAAATTAAAATCACCATTTTTCATTTTACTAAATTGGATTCTTTGCAAGTCCTATCTTTAGAGCAGGAGAAGGAACCTTGGACTTCTTAACCTTAAAAGGCAGGGATTTCTGAACCTGAAGACCTGTTGTTATTGCTGGGTCATGTATGAAATCAGACGGGATAGGACAGCCAGTTACTTCACCAGGTAGGGTAGAAATCCCCTTCAATTTTGCTGCTGCTGGAATAAGAGCTGTATGACGATATGTCTCCTTCATGATCTTTGGATTCTCTTGATGTGCAGGTGCTGGAGCTCGCTAGTCTGCAGGGAGTGCTGAGATAGTCGCTGTTGCAGCATCAGTAACAAGTGAGCGGGAGTAAGAGCGGGATTTGGGAAGGGGGTGTCTCAGGTATGCTCTCGTCTGACTGAGCCGAGGGGTTTGGAGGGTTATAAAATATTTGCCAGTAAGGACTAGCTTATTTAACTTCAGCTTTAAGCCATGGACCGTAGACCATAGTATCTTGTCCTTCAAATTTTGACTCATCATAGGGGATCTCTTTGCAAGAGGTAGCATAATGGCCCAATCTTCCACAGGAGTAACAGAAATGAGAAAGTCTCTCGTATCGAAAGTCAAGCCAAAAGACTTTGCCCTCTATACGAATTAGTTTACCTGTCCTTAAGGGATCTTGTAGTTTCAGGACGACCCTTGCCCTACCAGTCCGAGAGATCATGCCCTCTTTGGTGTCAACTCGCACTTCAATTACTCTCCCGAGATCTTGCACAACCTTAATAATTGTCTGTTCAGTAGTCCATTCCAAAGGCAAACCAAATATTTGTATCCAGAAAGCACAATTAGAAAACTCATAACAATGCAAGGGAGTTGTAGACTGCCATGCTCGTACAATTACTAGATGACCCGAAAAGAGCCAAGGACCACCATCAAGAACACGCTGTTTATCGGCAAGAGAATGGAATTTAGCTAGATATAGACCCTCTTCCCGTTGAGTAATATCAACACGGTTAGTCCTCCAAGCCTTCTTAAGAGTACTCTAGAATGCAGGGAAGTTTACAATGGGGTCGGACAAAATTCTGCACACCAAGATTAAGCTACATTCCTCCAATTTTGCAGGTGATGGTTGTTCATTCCAACAATCTATATTTTTCTCTGTTGTAAGTCTCCCTAATCTTGAACATAGAGCAGCAAGGCGATCCGAGTCATTATGTTCTTCGGATTCCATGACGCAGAGACAAGAGCATATGAAGAAATAAGGGGCCAACTAACCAGAAGTGCACTGTGTTGCACAGTCAGGTAAAATATCCGAGATGGGAAGACGCCACATTCAATAACAATATCTGTCGAACTACTCAGGATATGACCATAAAACAGGGGGAGATAACCGAGCAGTGAAGCAAACCAAATGAGAAGGAGGGCGGAGGCACCAGGTGGATCATCTTCGTCAAAAGCATTCCGCCGTCACTTCGGGATACAATTGCAGCATGAGTAGCCATTAGTAAGAGAACTCGGCATGGTGAGAGGAAGAAAACTGTGGATACAAACACAGCTAGCACAAACACCTTAATTTAGAGAAGAAACAGAGCGAGACCTTCATGAGACCTCTATGTATGGAAGATAGAGGGAAATTATAGGGTGCGGAGGAAGTTCGGAATGTAAATTGGGGTTAGGGTTTCAATTGCCATGAGTAGCCATGGGTAAAGAACTCTACAAGTTTGAGAGGAAGGAATTCTGCACGTCGAGCTCCGACAGGGGATTTCTAGGGCAAATTGAGTACCGATAGAGGTGCGAAAACCCTGCGGAAGAAGATGCAAAATGTTGACTCCAAGGACAGAATCTTCACTGGGTAACAGCGGAGTAAGAGAGCGAAAGAAATCTGCAAGTTTTGAGAGAAATTAGGGTTGCGATGAACAGGAAACTACCATCGGAGGGTAGAAAGAAGCTCTGCAAGTCGAGAGGTTTTTTTCACTCAAAGTCGGTGGGGTGATGCCGTTTTTACTAAATTGGATTAATACCACAAAAAAATCACAAAAATTGTACCGTGATAAACGAAACGTAAAATCCCAAATTGGTATACCAGTCAACTGTCACGTATCATTTAACTTAATAATTTGACAGTAAAATTTAACGAAAACTAACAAATGGTAAATTTGTCACAAGTGTACCAGTTTTGGGTAAAATTATCAAAGGTATACTAGCTTGAGATTTTTTATGGTTAAGAAAATAATGTGAGGTAAATTTGTTACAGCTGTACTAGTTTGAGGTTTTTCAGGGTATTAACCCTTTTATTTTTCTGATAATTTCGCATTGATTTAATTACAAAATCATGTCAATCTTGGCATTAGTATCACAACATGTTCTTTGCTAGATCACATGAATGATTGCTTCTAATGATTCCAAAATCTGCAGTAGTTGCGGCTACTGCAACTCATTTATGGATTTGTATTTCTTTGAAAATTGAACTGAATCAAACCTGCTACGCATCCGGCATATACATTGGAACGACTTAGAAGATTGATTGTTACCTATGTCCCAGTGTGTGTAAATATCCGTAAACAAATAGGACAAGTTCAATGATTGAGTTGAAATCATCAACTAAAACAATCTCTCCGTTTGGGTGGTGGCAATTTAACACTACTTTTTGAACCACTAGGCCTTCGCTTTAGTGGCAACTGCGCATCTCTCTTGATGTGCGAGAGCCAGGTCGGGGTTCGATTCTCATATAAGAATTCGAGAAGAAAACAACCTGTTAGAATTGAAGCACCATGACACCTTAGGGCTGATCCTATAGCACAATTTACAAGAAATTTCAGATCGATTGTCCATGTTCGTAACGAACATGTACTTTAGTGTAATTTATAAGCTATGAGTAGTAAAAATGAGGTGACGGTGACCTGTTTATCTAGTAATGTACAAGCAAGTTACAGACAAAATTGAATTTAGTAATGTCTAGTTGATCAGAAAATTATCACTTTCATTTGACTTGTACTGGTGGCTACCAAATTTCTGTTTTACGATCAGTATGCAGTTAAGCAAATTTAGGTGCTTAAACTTGAAATTATTGACAATTCTACTATTTACTTTATTGAAATCATTTTACTGGAATATAAGGAGTAGGAGAAATCCCTATAGGGTAGAAAGAGTAAGTATGTCTTAAAATGGAAATGCACAGTTCAGTCTATGAAATCTACCGTCATTAATGGAATGTATTACCATGGAATTTCTCCTTTTTCTTTCCTCCCCATTTCACATTGCATTAATACTTTGCAACAATTAGCCTCCTTTCAGCCTTCCTATCAGTGCTGCTTGTTGTTCGGCTCATGCTATTTCAAATTTTAGGAACCTGCGGCTAATAACCATCAAAGAAAATGGGTAAGTGATGCTTGCAGTTCTTCCAACGCTCGCCCTTGGTCTCGGGACTACCTTCGGGGTGAATAAGACTGTGAGACCGCATATGCACGCGAATATGACAAATGTCCCCTGAAAGTAGAACAATCCAGATTGAGCACAGACGCTGAATGCATCACTAGAGACAAAGAGAGAGAGAGAGAGAGAGAGAGAGAGAGTACCAGAGAGTGCGCTCCATTCGAACATGAAGTTGAAAGTGTAAGTGACAATCCAGGAACAGGACCCACTCGCAAATGTCACCAGGCTCCCGGCTGACCCTTTAATGTTTACAGGGAAAATCTACAGAGAACATATTCACTGAGAATTGTCTTGTCATAAAGATTCCCCGGTGCGAATTTAGACTGAAGTCATGTACCTTAGACATGATAACCCATGGTAAACCCCCCATGCCAAGTGAGTAAGCTATGTAATACGCCTAAACAAAATAGTCATCTGTCAGCAAACTTCATCTGAACGAGCCACTGAGCAATGGCTTAAGATGAAAAGAGATGAGGAAAAAAGGCACTATTACAGAGACTCACAGTTATTGCTACATACGCCAAAATAGGGGTCACTGCCTTCCAATGATTAAGGTCCTGGTTCAGCAACAGAAAAAATAGAAGGAAAGAATAAGGTCGCTTAAAAACATCGAGAGCCATGAGTGGGAATAGTTGTTGTTCATGAAACCTGAATGAAGAATGACAACCCTAGAAGAATGCAACTTAAGGACATTCCAGCCGACGACATCTGCAAATAAAAGTTGTGTTTGGTCTCAGTATCTCGAAAAGTGGTCTCATTAAGGCGATTATAGAAAATTTGTCATTTTCCTAACCATAAGAAGCGGTCGTCTTCCAGCTTTATCAATCAAGATTACACTAAGAGCAGTCGCTGGGATCTGCAAAACATGTGTAGAATCTTTAGAAAATATGATGAAATAACAAATTCTTGTTTCACCGCAATTCTAGATGGCTTGTACCTGGACAATTGCTATGCTTCTGGTACCAAAGGTACTTGAGAAGCCTGCCAAGATAAAAGATAAAGATGACCAAGCCTTTATTATTCATAAGTTACTAATGTATTTAGTGTTTGATTTTACCAGCTGATTCAAATATGGAGCCTGTATAGAAGGCAAATGCATTACTCCCACCGAATTGTTGAAGCATCATCAACCCGACTGCTATCTAATAGTTACAAGATTAGGAAAAGAATCGCAAACAACTTAAATAATTTGGTGGGCATTCTCACCATAAGTGGACGAGCATATCGTCTTTGGAACAAATCAAGAATTCTAGACTGGGATTGCTGTTCAAAAATCTCTGTGTAGTCCTATAAGAAAAATTGAAATGAGAGCACATCATTGCCAAAATATCAGCCACTTTCCAATTATAGACATGCCAAATTGAGGTATTACTCTGATATTGGCTGCTTCTTGAGTAATATTGACACTTTTGCCTCTAAGTCTTTGTAACGTGACTTCAAACTCCTCCTCTTGGTGGAGTCTTACCTGCAAGTGACTATGTGCTAGTAATCTTCCGTACAACAAAAATGCATGGTTTTGGCTTCATCATCCAATTCTATGATTTTACACAATTAGCCAGTTCTTATAAGGGTAATCAACGCCAATTGGCTTGTTTCCAGAGGTGCCATTAAAATGTTAATTCTATGCCTCAACTCCACTAACAACTTACCAGCCATCTAGGAGACTCTGGAACAAAGAACAAACCCACAATTTGTATGACACAGGGAATTACACCTGAAGATGAAATCACCAAGAATGACCCTCCGATATTTTCCCAACTTATTCACCGCATAACATAAAAGAAGGGAGCAGAGAGACTACTGATCAGAGCCAAGATGCGCCAGGAGACAATGGTTCCAAGGAAGTAAATCAACGAAAAGCCACAGCATAACATGAACTGCAGCAGAGGTCAAGTGTGTCGGTGAGCAACTGAATTGTCTCGACTCAAATTCAATTTCTACGTTGTCCAAATTTTTTGACCTGATTGAGTGTTGTGAATGCTCCCCGAACACTTGTTGGTGTTATCTCTGCAATGTAAACAGGTACCTGTGTGGAAACAAAGATAATAATCAACAGCACATTGGCAGCTTCAACTTCTAGAAATTTATTAGGATAATAAGTCCGAAGCTTCCTGCATATACCACGTAACATATAATCCCAACGCCAAGCCCGTTTAGCAGTCTCCCGATATCCAGCCACCAAGCATTCTGTAGATTCAACAGACATACCATTAAGTGCACGCTCTATCTCACTGCCTAAACCATGACTTGATCATTCCCAAAAATAGGATGCCATCTGTCTTAGCTGGAAGAAAATCAATTGCACGAGTGTGATCCCTTAATCAGCTAGGCAGATAGTTTGAAGTGCAAAGTTCCACAATTGCAGTGAAAAATCACAAAAAACATCCTACAGGACTGATATCTAAATAAACTCATCCATAAGATAAGCATGAAAGGTGGAAAATGCAATTTAAATTATTAAGCCTGTTTATCGAGTCATCGACAATGAAGAAAACTTCTGAAGAGGCAAGAGGAAGGGTAGGAACCTTGGCATATGCTATAGAAAGCCATCCGGCAGCGCAAAATATTTGAGAAAGCCACATAGCCTGCATCAAAAAGATATGAGCCGCCCCTAATATCTGTTGGGCTTTTCATTGAGCTTTCAAGAATGGAAGGGAGAGGTAGAGGCTCATTTACTCGTCTACGCCCAATCAAATCTGTTACCCTTCCATTTACCAGAGCTGCTATGAGGCCTCCAACTGTTAATAGTGAACTGAAAAGCGAATACTGCAACATAAAAAAGGGGAAGAATATGAATACGAGATGGGTTCCACTTTCCATTTCTCCGTTTGGTGTCACTTTCAGTTAGTCTAGTAAGTCTCATGCGTTTTGTTTCACTCCAACAAATCTCATTTGACAGTATATTGATGGAAACCAATTAGTATAGCGGCTGATAGATGAACAATCCTAGAAATATAGCATGGATGCTTGATAGGACTTGCCGCTGCTGTGGAGAGGCCTAAATCGTCCATTATGTCGGACTCGGCTGGTGAAGAATAACCGCACTACATTGCAAAAACATGCCGTCAGTTAAAGTTAACTTCTACTTGGCAGCTACTAATCTTCTCAAGAAATGGAGCAAAAAGTATAATTGATGAGAAAATTCCGCCACGGATGTATACTAAAGAGGCAGGCCAGAGGTCAGTTTCCAAATGGCATCTTTCTCACAAATGCGATTGAAGTAATTCATAAAGATTATTTGTCATCTTGTTTGCATAAATGAGTTTCGTGTCTGCTACTTGAGTGATCCTGAACCAGCTATGTGCTTTATTGTGGTTCAAGCTGATATTATTATATGAAGACACGGCAACTAGTATCGGACTGTTCGACACATCCTCTCCTCCTTTATCCCGGGCTGTGAGAGGAAAATATTACAGAGTAATCGTTGGAACAAATTATTACATTCTAAGATAATCCAGGTCATCTTATATCTTGGTATCAGCTAAGTGATCAAGAACATGACAGACAGGTGCTTCTGGAAAATAATTTGCCAACTTTTAGGCACCAAAAATAGTAGCAGACACATATTCGACCAGAGTTGCAGACAGATCTTGGTTGCTTCATCTCACTAACACCAAGGGTAAAATAAAAACCCAGATTTTTCTTGAAAACACAATGTTGACCAATAATATAAGAGAATAGAAAAACTTTGACCAAGTTATGTGCTTCTTTCCTCCTATCTTTTCCAAACAAAATATTTTAGTAGAGCCTGAAAGAAATCATGACACTGCCTCCTTAGCAATCATCAGGTACACCGGAAAAAGCACCCTGATTGCTAAAAACTCACCTCCAATTTAATACAGATGTGGGAGAAAATGAGAATCAGGAATCAATAAAAGAAAATAGAGCTGGTTTTTTGGTGATGAATCTGACAGTTGAGACAGTACTCACAGCACACCCAGTAACGAAAGAGCCGCTAACAGCGATGAGAGTGCTAAAAACGACAAGTGGCGTGACTGCAGGATCACTTGAAGACATGAAGGAGCTGCCATGACTGCCAAGGGCAGAGGCTTCTTGGGCAAGCAGAGGACCCGGCAATCCATCTTCTCCTAACCTTTCTCTCCCCAAATCTTTCATTTAAAATCTCTTCGGGATGAGTCCTCAAGGAATGAAAATCGGCAAGAACGAGTCGTGAGTGAGTGTGAGATTGAGTGAGATGGTGGTGGGTTAGAGGCAGAGATGGAGAGTTCAAAGTAAAGGACTCTGTTGCATGAGAAGGTTTCTTCACTCCAAAGCTTCCTCATTATTGTATGTTCGCTTTCCTAGTTTTTTGCTCTTTTGAGTGATCATGCGATAGTTGCTCAAATTTGTCGTGGTTACAGCGGCAATTCACTCATTTCTGGTCGATAGAAACTACACCAAACCGCTAGGGTTGCCTATCCAAAATATTTTGAAGAATAATTAGAGACGAGAGATACCATAGTGGGATACTCTTAAAGATTTTGAAATCAAAAACTTAAGACAACAAGCATGGTGGGATACTTTAGTACTTCCTCTCACATGCGAATTTCACCATAACATTGTATGCTCAATAGGACTGAGAGATTATGAGATGGTAGCCATGTAACATTGTATGCTCAATAGGACTCAACGCTGCCATAGAGAGTAATCCTCAACTATGCTGAGCTCGGTGGGCGATGAATAATCAGCTGGCATTGTAGAGATACGCCACCAGTTATGGTAACTTCTACTTGGTAGAGAATTACCTCATTAGAAGCTCCAGCCTAAATAGAGCAGTTGCCTAGGAGATCACCAAAAATAGGAGATTACGTCACCAGAAAGTGTTTTTGACAGAAGTAATTTCTTTTTTCCCAAAATGCAATTACAAGTAGTGAAAAGTGAGAATTTTACGTCTCTTTGCCAAATTGAGTTTCCATGGCAAACATAATTGATCCTAGAGGAGCAGCTTGAGTCTTTTCATATTGTCTGAATCATGACATCCTCATTCTTAAACAATCCAGGTCAACCTACTCTGTGGGGTCTATTAACCCATGTGATTCACGACATCACACAAATGAAAATA
This sequence comes from Eucalyptus marginata, assembly GCA_014182565.1. Lineage (NCBI taxonomy): Eukaryota > Viridiplantae > Streptophyta > Magnoliopsida > Myrtales > Myrtaceae > Eucalyptus > Eucalyptus marginata. The sequence continues at coordinate 29,139,260 of CM024586.1, forward strand.
AAAAATAAAAAATGAAAGTTTGATCAATCACACAAGCAAAGAGGCGAACATTGACGGAGCACTTTGTTTCTTGTTCTTTCTCTACTAAAACATTATTTTGAATTTGAAATTAAATTCATGAATCTTGTTACTCTATTGACTTTCGGTACATGAATGATTAAGATAATTGCACTAGAAGTCTGAAAATTTATCATGTAAGTGCAATTAAATTCTAAAACTTTCAAAAAGTGAAATCAACAGAATAACTTAATTGGACTAATTTGACAAATTTTGGAACTTGATTGCACTTTTTGAAAATTTATGGATTCAATGGCACTTCATGATAAGTTTTAGAACTTAATAGTACTTTTTGAAAATTTTAGAACTCAATTATATTTTTGTAAGAAGTTTTGGGACTTCTACTACACTTATCCCAATGATTAATTAATCTTTGATTAGCCTTTCATGGTTCAAATTGAAATCGAAGATCCTGGCTTAGGGTTTTTAATTCAAATTGGATTTTCAATTGATTTTGAATCACATTTGAGTTTCAATTCCAATTGATAGTCACAATCCATCCATATAATCCATGATCGAAATTTTTTTCTTGTTTATCAATATAAGTATGGTCCAAATGATACTTAATTTTGTAAGAAATCCAAATGGTCCGAATATCGACAAGTGGACGCTACGCTAGCGAAATTATGACTTTATTGTGTAAGTTTCAATGCATTTTAAGTCTTGATTTTCACCTTTCAAACGTTTCTAAGGCTCAATTGCATTTCACACAAAATCGTAAGGATTTTTGGCCTAATTTTCTCGATCATAGAAAATTTCCTATCTTTTGCGAGTGCAACAGCTCGACATTTTCTTAAATACATAATGAAAACAAAAGGCTGAGAGAAGTGAAATTTAAGGTTGTGCCGTTAATATCGTAGGTTGTTGTGAGGACTTGCTTGCTCTTTTAAGTGTTCAAAGTCAATTGGGAGAGAGAGAAACCACAAGACGGAAGAGGAAGATCGGAGAAGGGGATGGGGCTGCTTCCAAACGCTCGCCCGCGACCGGAGAACTCCGTCGCTGGTCCATGTAACATTCGTCTATTCTCGTAAGTCTCCATCATTTCCGTGGCAGCAAACTCCAAGCGCTTGCTTGCCGGAGCGGGGCACTCGAAAGCGCTCTCCTGGCTGACTAAACACTTGGGCTACATTTGGTCGTCCGAATTTTTAACCATGATAGATCCTGGATAGAATATGATATGAAATCCAGGATTTTTCATATCCTATCTACTTGTTTGGTGAATTGCGGTATTAAAATCGGATATATTCACATCATATCATATACATTTTTTTTTAATATAAACGGCATATTATTGTAAATGAACCTAAAAGTATATAAACGGAGATGGTGAAAATCTCCGTGACACTATTCCTTAATTTATTTTTATTTTTATTTTTATTTTTATTTTTCCTCTTTTTAAAATTATTTTATTTTTTCCCCTTTCATCATTATTTAATAAAATTTTATCAAATAGTAAACTATATTAACATACCTAAAATATAAAAAAAAAAAAACCTAAAATATATATAATAAATATAAATATATAATTTATAGATTGAATTTTATTATAAGATAGAATTAGAATTGAATATATAAATTAAAATAAGATTAAATTAAAAAATAAAATTTAATTTTTAATTTTTAATTTCTTAAATTAGAATTCAAATATTATTTATATTGAAATATAATTTTAATTTTGTTAATTTAATAAATTTGTTATTCAAGAAAAATAACTTTTCTATTATGGACATTAGAAATCCTAAACACATTTATTCCACTTCTCCCATGGGATAATTTTTTTTCCTATATCTCCATTATATCCGACTTTATCATATCCAAAGTAAGCACCAAATGTATGATAGGATAAATTATATCATATCCCAAATTTTATCCTGACTGCCAAACGCAGCCTTGAGGCTTTGACGGGACGCGAACCCGATAGCCGGTTTGGGAGGACCGGCCTTACAAACTTTCTGTCTTAACTTGGGGGCATGCATATCCGGCATTGGATATTCTCAATAATATGAGCATTGTGGAAATGTATTATAAGGATATGCATATGAAATATTTCATCATGATGATATTTATGTGTTAGCATTGAGGAGTTGCGTTATTTGATTTATGCTTGCCGTCAATCCACGCGAGGTGATTTTATGAGATATGTATACTATGCGTGCGTAGTTTGATTCTTATTTTGGGGCTTAATCATGGTCGACGTGGTTTCCAGGTAATCACAGGCGGTGTGATCTTCGGGTCATAGCCATAGCCGACATGGTTTTTGGGGTCTTGTCACCGAAAGTGGTTAACGTAAGCTAAAGAGCCATTTTCGAATGTACTCAAGCGAAATGGACTCTGATTATTAGATGTCGAGACCAAGTTGACAGTTCCACCGTCACATCGTCTCATCGACCTCCTACATGATAACCATGGAAACAAGATCGTGCCGAATGTACTTTCTCCTCTTGTGGTACTGCATAATTGGCGACGCATCTGCAAGAGAAATTCCGGCGTTACTTTCCTACTTAAAATGGATTCATGGTAGCCTGTATTTCTTCCAGTGTACGCCCTTTAGTTTCCGGCACCAACTTTGCTACAAATAGAACAGTGAATCCGCATATGCTCGAGAATATGAAGAACGTTCCTGAAATAAAAGAAGACAGGTCAGTGAACATTTGTTGTAGATATAATGTGTACAAGCATGAGAGATGATGTGCGTGTACAATGCGCATAAAAGAAGTTGTTTTGTACAGCAAAGTTGCAGACTGACTCATTTTCTTATTTACTTCTCTTTAGAGATAATTACTTTACACTTCATGGGTTGTGAAGTGTTGAACATTTTGATGCAGCACATCATTCTACAACATGATGAAGAAGCGAACGCAAGATTATTCTTCATGAGCTAGAAAAATACCTTGGAAAATCTAAACCAAGATCATTGGACAAGGCAGTGTCTCTCCAAGATTGGAGCATAGAATATCTATTGTCAAAAGTTGAGCAATGTGTGTGTGTGTGTGTGAGAGAGAGAGAGAGAGAGAGAGAGAGAGAGAGAAAAGGAAAAGTTTACCCGCTGAACTCCAATCCATCATGAAGTTGAAGGCATATGAGATAATCCAAGAACCTAACCAGCTCACCACCGTCACGAGGCTACCAGCCGAACCTTTCATGTTTATCGGAAATATCTAACAGCAAAAGACATTTCTCAGTCAAGATATTACTTTTCGCTGTTCTTTTTCATTTCCCGGTAGTAACAACTTGATGCAGATGTTAGAAAACGAAGCTACCTCCGACATTATAACCCACGGAATTCCTCCCATGCCTAGAGAGAAAGATCCTGTATAAACCTGTTGGGAAGTCAAAGCCGTAATTACTCTGTTGTTTCACAACCGAAATCTGTGCTGGATGTAACTTGAAACATACAATTTGCTACAAGACTCAGGTAAATCTAAAGTATCCAATTTCACAAGTAATATTCAAATGTTAGCACTCTTTGTGATAAATATATCAAGCATAGTTAATCTGCAGTACCAGCACACCGACAAGAGCCAGGATCGGAGTGAAAGCCGTCCACACTTGAAGGTCCTAACATAAAGACAGATTAAATTCATGAGCCAAAATGCACATGGATTGATAAAAAGCTGAATCCCAGAGAATATGATGCTCATCCCTGAAAAGAATACCTGGAAGTAGAATGAGAATCCTGTCATCAAGCAACCGAGGCATGTTCCTGCTGCCGAAACCTGTCAAAGTTGGTCAACCTCAGCATCAACACTTCAACTTGACGAAATGGTAGAGCAAAAGGCACTTCAGTGCTTACCAACAAAAGTGGCCTTCGGCCAGATTTATCCATCAAGAGCACACCCAATGCCGTCATTGGAATCTGCACATGTGAAATTAATCTCCGCCCTCTAAAAGGAAAAGAAATTGCCAAGTCAACGGCCAAAACAGGACTGAGAGAAGCAAGAGGGAGGAACCTGAACGACAACCATCGCTATAGTCCCGACACTACCAGAGAAGCCTATCAAATGACCATAATCGGTGAATAAACAAATCCATTTCTTGCTTTAGTTTGTCAAATCAAAGATAGCTTTACAAAATAAAAAATCAGATGTACCAGCTGATATGAATATGAAGCTAGCATAGAAAGCAATTCCATTCACCCCTCCAAATTGCTGCAGTACCATTAACCCTACTCCAACCTACATCTCAAAGTTATTATCAATTTTCACACTCGTCCCTCTAAAAATAGTGGAGCTGCAAGGTTTAAACTAACGTAGAATACCGACAATAAGCGAGTAGGCATATTTCCTCTGACACAAATCTAATATCCTGGCTTCTGAAAGCCGTTGAAGGGTTTCTGTGTATTCCTGCAAAATAGTACAACCCACATCAGCATCTATTACCTGCAAGGAAAAATGTATAGGGATTCCATGCCAGAGAGCTGTTTAAAAGAAAGTAAAAGAGCTACCCAAATCTCAGCTGCTTCCTGAGAGATATCAGCATTCTTCCCCCTCAAGCGAAGCAAGGCAGCTTCACACTCTTTACTCCGACCTGTCTTTGCCTGAACAACATCAATGTGTTAAATTTTGATTTTTTTGGGACACTTTAATTGCGGTGTTGAATTCATCTCCTTAATCATTGACAAATGCGAAAAGTTCATTTTTTTTTTGTGTGGGTCTTCTAGAAAGAAGGCCATTGAAGAGAAAATCTTTCAGAACGACTCACCAGCCATCGAGGAGATTCCGGAATGAAAGCCAGACCGCTGACCTGTACAAGACATGGAATAATGCCTGAAATGAAATCAATAGCAAATTGTAACACTATTCGGATGAGATTAATACAGCATCACCAAGTTACAAACTCACCTATGAGAGCCAATGCTCGCCAAGAAACGAATGCTCCGATAAGGTAAGTCATTGACACACCACAACAGATCATTAACTGTTGAAATTGAGATGGTCACGGATGAGTTAGGTACAGGAGCGATAAGAGTTAAAAGATGTAGTTATATTTATAAGTGATTTTGCATTACCTGATGAACTGTTGTAAATCCTCCACGAAGGTCTTTCGGTGTAATTTCTGCTATATATACGGGGACCTGTTTAATCAAGTGAGAGAGATTAACAATTACAATAAGAAAGGAAGTTCTGATGAATTTTAACTTTCAACAACAGTTACCACGTATGAGAGGAGCCCCATTCCACATCCTACCAGCCACCTCCCAACATCAAGCCACAAAGAAATCTTTCAAGAATAATTGAGCAAATTAGTATAAAGTCATAAGAAAAATGAAAATGCACTTGCTTTTTAAGATGATTTTTCGCATCGGAGATGCATCTCTACTTAGTAATTGGCATTAAAACATCATTAGGTTCCCTAATTATCATGACGCGAATTCAAAAATGAAAAATGGTACTCATTCGCAAACTTCATTTTCTCGGTGCAGGCATTTGAACTTATGATAAGCAAAGCACATCCACAAATTTTTTTTAAAAAGAAGGTTCAAATGTGCAACATGTACAATTTGCACACAAACTGATGTGCTTTTTGCATAAAAGCTGATTAGATGAGGTAAATTTCAAAGATAGAGAGCTCAAAAGTAAGTGAATCTGAGTATACTTGAAATGGAAATGAACGAACCTTCGATAATGCTATAGCTATCCAACCTGTTATGCATAATATCTCTGAAAGTCCCATTGTCTGCTTCACCAAAACTAAGAAGTTGAGGGAAACTGATATTTCGCAGAAAAAGACGATGTCATACGACGAAACCATATGGGACAGGGGAGCTACTTACACCTCTTCGACCTATGTAATCTGCGATTCTCCCGCTGATTGCTGCTCCCATCATAGCACCAATTGTCAATATTGAGCCAAAAAGTGAGTACTGCAGAGTGACGGCCAGAGAGAAATATATATTCAGAAGACAATGCAGATTGCAGACACCAAATCTTTGAACCGAAACATATTTTCTCCTATCACAATTTTGTTAATTAAGTTGAAAAGCATTTTCCCACATAAATCAATTTCGATTCCTCTGACCTTCTGAGTTGTCTACCTAATGATGAAATTTATATGCTAGGTGACCACCATGGCGTAGATAGGCCAAATTGTAAAATGTGGGGCATGAACAATAACATAATGCAAGGCAGGTATCCAACCATTAGATGTGCATTTATTTGCACGTGATATAATAGTAAAATGAATGGCAATTGCTTTGCTAGAAGAAGAACAAAGACAAGTGATGAACAGCGCGCTGCAACGTCCTACTACCTCTGCAGAAGTGAGGCCCAAATCATCCATGATTCCAGACTGAGCAGGTGATGAGTATCCCACCTTCAATCAGAATCAAAAGCATCAGTTCTTGTGAACCAAGTGATCTAATTGTGAATCACACTCAAACAGTGTCTCCAAGTTCTCCCAAATCCTAGTGAATAAAAAATTATGTAAGAGTAATTCGAATTGTCAAATCTCTGAATAGTCCTTCCTCATGTCAGTTTGCCAGTAACATAGACAGATCCCTCTCGTGGATCGTGCAAGACTATCCTTTTCTCCCTTGAATCAACATGTAAAGCTTAAGCAAAATGCAACACGACTTTGACTTACATCACAAAAATTCTATGATAAAGCCATATCAATCAAAACCATCGTGTGGTAAACAACTTTTATTATATAAACCGCCAAAACCATATTTGGAATACACATGGTACAACAAAATCTGAACGAAGAGCTGGCAATGATATAAACCCGAGAAGGCATCCACATGATCAAGAACTCAAACTAAACAAGTCAGACCCAGGTAATAAAAAGATTGTTTTTGCAAATACTCACGGCAGAACCGAACACATATGAACCGCAGACAGCGACCAAAGTGGTGAGAACAAGAACAGGCGTGGCTGAAGAAGAAGATGAAGAGGAAGATCCACCATCCCCGTCATCAGGACAGATGATGGTTCTCTTCACAAGCAGAGGAGTTCTTGATGGCTCTGCTGCTTTTGACTCTGAACTCTCTCTGTTCATTCTGTTCTTCCTTTCTCGAAAGACCAAGAACTGGAGTGATGAGACTGAAGGCGAGGGTGGCCACTGAAATCTCTCGGAGAAGAGAGAATGTGGAGCGGAGTAATGAAGACACGGACAAAAGAGTGAGGACAACCTGCGAAACCGGGCCAAGTGACTCAAGGCAATTGCGAGGTGGCAAGCCTGTCGTGCAAGCAGTTTGTCGTTTTCTATGTCTGCTCTGATGTCAGCGCCGACGAATTCTTTTATAGGACATTGTCCAGCTAGACCACATGGATCATAAACGTATTAATCGTGTGATTTTTACTATTTTTGAGTAATTTTATACTAATGAGTAACGATGTGCATGACATACAAATATCGTCAAATAATTAAAAGGATATACAATGTTTTCCATAATTTCTTGAAATTTAAATAATTTTGCTTCTTTCACAAATTTTGGAAGGAAAATTGAAAGGTAAAAGTCAATAGTAGAAGTTTTCCAAATAGGTTTGATTTGGCATGGACTACAGACTTTTGAGAAATTACACAAAAGATATGGTATTGTTGCCTCTATTCCATTTTCGATCTTTTTAACTTTATTTGGTGAGAAATGTGGCCACTCAAGTAATCTTCAATCACGATGTCGAATTGAATTGGTACTACCATGAGAATGGAGACTGCTAGGAAAATTGACACTATTATTGTCATAATATTCGTATAATGCTCACTTGAATATCTTAATTTTTTTTTATTACTTAAGTGCTATAATGTTACTCAAGTGATTGCCTTGACTTCTTTTTTTTTTTTTTTTCTGTTTTCGCTTGAGTACCATAATTATTTTTTCAATTAATTGAGTGTCATAATTTTTCAATCAATTACTTAAATGTAAAAAATTCTTGAAAATGTTGACCACTAGTACCATATCATGTCCAATTTCCAGCACTTGTGTAAATGTTTTTAAAAAGTTTTAGTACTCAAATGATCAATTAAAAGTTATGTAATTCAAGTGAGTGTGGTACGAAAATTTTGGCACTTGTGATGTCTTTGTCCCGAAAATGCTGCATAATATTTATGCTTTGGTATTCACATCAACTATAATTTTGTGATAAGATTTATTTTTATTTTCATACGATTAAGTTGAATTCTTTATGGCTTCCTCCTTTATTTATTGAAGGGCAGCTATATGATTCCCTCGAGTCTAGTACGAACTGGAGTGTGACAGAGTTTAAGAACTTTGGTTTGTGGTAAAAGAACGCATAAGGACAGGTACTCTACAAAACTCTATTGACTGTTGATTTGGATGATAACAAATTCCACTTCTCTTTTGTGGTCTTGGGTTTAAGCCTTATTGGGAGGGAGAGAACTTTATGAGTAAAATCCCGAATGCACTAGGCCGATGTGGGAGAGTGTGTGGTTTGGACCGCCTAAGAAGGTGGACTTGTCCAGATCAGTCAAAGTCGGCCGGCACCATCTGACCGTTATACATAAATAAAAACTTGACTAGGTCTCTGTAAAAATCATCACCCAGCAAAAGGACAAGAATTCACAATGCTTTTGCTCTTCCATTTCACGTTGCAGCTCACTCTTTGCAACGATCAGGAACAAAATGTTGATCCCACAATGGTCTTTTGACATCCCAGCAGGCATAATACTAATAGAAGATCCGTGAATTTAAGTCACCGCAGAAAAATGAGTAAGCGATGCTTGCAGTTCTTCCAGGGCTCGCCCTTTGGTCTCCGGCACTAACTTCACGGTAAACAGGATCGCTAAACCACAAATGCCAGCGAATATGAAAAATGTTCCTGGAAAAAGCACAGCCAAGATGCAAAAAAAATGACTATTGGATAATGCTCCTAATATATCCAAGCGCACAGTCACATGCGCTTAAGCTCCAAAATACTGAGATCATACTGTGTAAAGGAAGTCAATGGAGACAGCAAGCATACCGGGTGCGCTCCATTCAAACATGAAGTTGAAACTGTAGCTCACAATCCAGGAACAGGCCCAGTGGGTAAAGATCACCATGCTTCCTGCTCGCCCTCTTACATTTACTGGGAATATCTACGTAAGGTGGAATCACAGCAGTCACTGGCCTTTGATTTTAGTCTTAGTCATCATAAAATTCAATAAAAGTTATTATGGATTCGCACCTCAGACATTAGAACCCATGGCAGTCCTTGCATGCCGACTGACAGAGATATAAAATATGCCTGATTGCATTACTAGTCTATCAGCAACTTCAGCAAAACTCACCACACAGTTATAGACTAGCTTCGCTAAGCTCTGGTATAATGATTTACCAATATAGCTAGGAAAACCAAAATTGGAGTGACATCCTTGAAATTGTGCAGATCCTGTAGACAAGGGGCAAGGACATGAAAGAACAAAAAGCAGGTCAAATTCTTAAAGAACCCCAAGTGTGCTAGTGGTTGATTTAGTTATAGTATAGCTAACCTGCATGTAAAATGAAAATCCTAGGATTAAACAGCTTAAGCACATTCCAGCAGAAGAAACCTGCAAATTGAGAACAACCTCAAGCTCAAGCTCAATTTCAGCTTTCTGATGACTGATTCTTTTAGGAACCAAAAGAGAACGAGTTTCTTTTCCTAACCATCAAAAGCGGTCGCCGTCCAGCTTTATCAGTCAAGAATACAGTAATTGCAAGTGCCAGCATCTACAAATCATGTCAAACTATTTGTAAAAGCAACACGCAGAAGTCAAATTTCATGACAATATTCCATAATTGAGTATCTAAAAAACTCTCCTGAAGACAGGAAAATGGCTTACCGTGACAATAGCCACGCTCCTGATGCCAATGCTAGTTGAAAAATCTGTCATGGAGAAAATTTTGTCGTAATTATTTCCTCACACTTCCTGAAGTAGTAGAGAAGCATTTTATTTTACCAGCTGATTCAAAAATGGTGCTTGCATAGTATGAGAAAGCGCTAGCTCCACCAAACTGCTGAAGCAGCATCAGTCCAAGTCCTATCTAAGATTTAGAATGATTCGAAAATGAAGTCCTCACTAGACAGCATGGCATATAGATGTGTGCATAAATGTTTATATGTAGTTGAAGAGAAGCTCACTGTGAGTGCATGAGCATATCTTTGTTGAAACACATCTAGAAATCTTGAGTGAGATTGCCTTTCAAAGGTTTCTGTGTAGACCTGTGGGATTCATAGAAGCTGAGAATGTGAAGTCCTAGAATTCATCGGTCTTTGAGGGGAAAAAATCAGCTTTTCCTTAGAAAATTGTGAAGGGAATGAGAATTTTACTCTGATGTCGGCCGCTTCCTGGGAAATAACAGTGCTTTTGCCTCTGAGTCTCTGTAAGGCAGCTTCAAACTCCTGTTTTCGACCCACTTTTGCCTATAAAATCATTCACATAAGATTGCATAGTTCTTGGAAGCTTAGTAGTACAACTTTAAATTTAATTTTCTCACATATCAAATTGTCACTTGTACACAACTAATGGAAAATCCTGAAGGAACTTACCAACCATCTAGGAGACTCTGGTATGAAGTATAAACTGAAAATTTGTATTACGCCAGGAATTCCACCTGAAAAATAAAATGCAAGAGGCGACCTTTTCTTTTATTTTCTCAACTCTTTTTTTCAGGAATAACTGTAAATAGAGAGTCCCAGACATTACCAATCAAAGCCAAGGCGCGCCAGGAAACAATAGTTCCAACAAAGTATGTCATTGAAAAGCCACAGGTTAGCACGAACTGCAACTCAAGAAGAATAGACCAAAAGGTGATGTATTTGCAACATAAAGCAAGATCATAATGTTCCAATTTTATTCTTACCGAATTGAATGAAGCAAATGCTCCCCGAACATTTTTCGGTGTTATTTCTGCGATGTATACATGTACCTGATGGGAGAAGAGAGGTGATGATCATCGTGGTTCCCGTAAGTGTACCAGAAAGTCCAAAGTGCGTATTACCGCATAGCCTGTGATTCCAAGGCCAAATCCTATTAATGCTCTTCCAGCATCCAGCCACCAAGCATTCTGCAAGTGTACGGTTAAGAGATAATGAAAAATATTGCAGCCAGTTAAATTCTGATGGAACTTCTCCAAGACTAGCAAGTAGTGCTGCTTGCGTTCTGCCTACCAGACTGCGGAGGATTTGGACCCACGAGATGGTAAAGGGGAGAACTAGAATTGGGTGTGGAAATGTGATGTGACCTCTAGAATCAAATTATTTGGTTGCTTCTTCATAACAGTACTGCCACAAGGCATCTGCTTGTTCACAGAGGCATGAATGACGAGTGTGTCCCTTATGTGATACTCAAGGCAAGACTATAATTCATTTGCCTAAGAGATTTTCCATTTTTACTCAGAAACTTTGGGATGACATTGGACTTCCTCCTTCTATGGTTGGAAGCTACAAAAATCCTTAAGGGAGTGGATTAGGGATGTGACAACTAAAACTTGGTACCTTAGGCCTAGGATCTGTTGTTGTGCTTTCTCATAATAGGATTGTGGGTTCTTTGCATATAGGAATGCTGTTGCCTTTTCAATCACTATTCTAAACTAACTAACTTGGCATCTTTTTGTTTGGATAAAGCAGGGAACATCTGCTGCATTTACAAAGATTAAACAATGCTGAAAGAAGTCCAGATCAGGATCAGAATGGGAAATTTCAGAAGCTGGCTCAAATTGAATTTTGATGGAGTGGTGGTGGAGAGCACAGGAGTTGCTGGAATTGGGGGCATAATAACAGAAGATCAAGGAGAATGGGTGAAGGGTTATACCCATTGTTTGGGAAAGACTTCTGCATTTGCTGTGGAAGTGTGGGCTATCAAGGGGGAGAAACTATTGCTTTAGATTCAAATATAAAATGTCTAGAGATTGAATCTGATGCCAGTCATCTGATATATGCCTCGCAAAATAGTAGTGCTGACATCCATAACTTGAACTCAATTTTGAATGAATGCAGGGACATGTTAGGTGAATTGCAGCAAATGAGGATTAAGCATGAAATCAGGGAACCAAATCAGTGTGCAGACAAGCTAGCAAAGATGGGATCAATGGCATTTTATGATATATTTACTTTCAATTGTATTCCTTCTGAATGAGAAACTTTGGTTGTATCGGATAAGCAAAGAGCAATATGCTCGGAGACTCAGACTAGAAGTCCGCCTTGATTTGTACTTTTGCATTTGGAGTATTTATATAAGTATGTTTCCACTGAAAAAGAAAAGGCACCCATTGAAAGTGAAGTCAAGAAACTTAAAATTTGTAATATATCTAGCCAACTTAAACATTCTTTCATAGTAATATGAGAACACGATCATGTAAACGAACAACAGATGGAAATCAATATCTTCACCGAACTGGAAGTTACCAGTAAATTCTCTTTAGAGCATTTCCTATTCCATTCGCTAAGTTCAAATTTCGCATGTGCTGGCCACTTATGAGGAGAACTTGAAGAGGCGAGAGAAAGGGAAGGAACCTTGGTAAGTGCTATAGAAAGCCATCCAGCTGTGCAAAGTATTTGAGAGAGCCACATTGCCTGCATCACAAGATACAACAAGAGCAATTTGGTCCTACGCAATTGTGAAATTTTAGAAAGTCTATAGCTCATGAAGTACTTACACGCTTTCGACCAATAATATCTGTAATAGTTCCATTCAGTAAAGATGCTGTTAGTCCTCCAATTGTCAGCATCGAACCAAAAAGTGAATACTGCAGCATAATAGGGGAATGATTGATACAGAGAACCTGAACCGTAACTGACCACTTATCTGTCAGCAGTCCCTAATACAAGATATGTTTTTAGCGCTTATCAATTAAGATAAGGGTTAAATGCTATATTATATGTTAAGGAACAATATATGTAGAAAATCAGGATTATAATTGGAAGATTAGAGTTTAGATGATAGTTAAATCAATTAAAACTGTGCAGCAATCATCCCATCCTAATCCTATTCCAGCAGTTAGCTGAATACGTCAGACCCATTTGACAGATTCTTCATTTGTGAGGAGTAAGGTAGACTAACCGCCGCTACAGAAAGTCCCAGATCTTCCTTTATGCCCGACATAGCTGGTGAAGAATAACCCACCTGCGCAGTAAATTGCTCGCCATTGTCAAGGTGCCTTAGTGACCCCGAGTAACCTCGTGAGGAAAAACAGCCTCAATAGAGGCAGCACAATATGGTCAGCCCAAACACTGGCTCCTAATTTCATGCTTTCTTTTCTCTCTTTCCCTTTTCTCCTGATAATGCAACGGAGCTCGAATACTTGATCACTTCCCCAGTGGTTGTAACAGTCCCAGTCTTATGCGAACAGGTTATTACAAGAACACAAAATACCTATTAATAATTCCTGCGGATGCTATTTTTCAGGGACAGGCCATATGATGCAGAACCTGCTAACCAAGTTAACTGTATCTTCTTGAGGCTACTAGATATTCATGAATTGGAAAGAACTGGTGAGTATGACCTGTCCCTATACTCTAGTCCAACAGAAAGCATCTTGGTGACGATGAACAGAAGAAACATCACAGAGAAAACAAAGACTCCATAAAGACAAAGTGGATGGCTCATAAATTGCTTTGGAATGCATAGCGTGGTTGGTGCAGCACCAATACTTACAGCGCAGCCATTTCAAGAGACCCGCAAACAGCGACCAGTGTGCTAAAAACGAGAAGAGCCGTGAGAGAAGAATCGCTGAAAGATGTAGAGTCGCCGTGGTTGCCACAATTAGAGACTTCTTTGAGAAGGAGAGAGCTTGTTGAGAGCCCATCTTCTTCTCGACTCTCTCTCTCTCTCTCTCCATGTCTCTTTATTTCTGATGAGCGAGAGTTGCAAGAAACGGAGGTGACAAGAAGAATCTTCTATGCATATAAAAGAATCAAACAAATGGACTTTCGGTGTGTGAAACAAGACGGAGACTCACCAGAATGTTTCTGGTTCAAGGCTATATGATTACTACACGTTCCACTTATTAGTTTTTTAAGTTTTTCCTATTAAATTATATCTCAAATTTAAATAGGAACTCGACCTGATTGCATGAGAAAAAAGATTTAAATATTTTTTTTGGATGACATATAGAGAGACTAACTTACATTTATATATATGTACATTCAAATCTTCCGTGGACTTGCCTACACGTGACATGTGAGTCTTCAGGTGTGAATGATAACTCTTTTGTTTCAAAAATTAATTTTTCTATTTTTATTCTATGGATGAATTTTTAAGCAAAAATACATGTTTAATAATAATATAAAATTTCCGTTTCGAAATATAAATTTGTTTGATAGAAACACAAAATTCCTCGCTCCCGAGTGGCAACGAGAGACAGCCGACGAGTGGGTGATCGGCAAGTGGGCGACGGGTGACCGACGGCAAGCAGTGGGGACTAGTGGCGGCTGACGGGCAATAAAGATAGTGAGCGATAAGAAAAGTTTTTATTTCGATTTTTATACCAAATTTATTTTTGAAGTAAAAATTTATTTTATAAATAAAAAAAATAAATTTGTGTTATTAAACGGATTTATGTTTAAATCTATTTCTAGAAATATAAAAATAAAAGATAAGAAACATAATAATTATCATACGCACTTAAATTGATTAGAGAAAGGAAATGAAATAAAAGTAAGAGTTTTGCTTCTGTTGGGTTTCCTTTCCTGTTGGAGGCAAATCGTGGGTTTTAATTTAAAGTAATTGAATCCCCTAAATCTCTAATGAAAATTTCTCATTTATTTCTCTAATAATTTCATGTTAATTTAATCGTAAAATCTTGTCCATTTCACCGTCACTTTCGCTGCACGTTCTCAGTTGGATCACGTGAATGATTGCTTCTCACGATTCTAAAATCTGCAGTAGTCGTGGCCACGATTAATTTATGGATTTGTTTCTCTTTGAAAATTGAACCGTACCAAACCTGCTACCCTATATTGGAAATAAATAGAAGATTGATTGCGACTTATGTTCCAGATAAATAGGACAAGTTCAATGATTGAGTTGAAATTCATTTAATTTAGGATTAATATTTGAAAAATCAAATTGATATATTTATGACAAATTTACCCCAAACTATTTTTTTTACCATGAAAAACCCCAAATTGATACACCTATGACAAATTTACCCGACTAACCATAAAAAATCCTAAACGGGTATCTAATTTATTCGATCGGAAAAAACTTTAAACTGGTAAATTTGTGACAAATATACCCTCTGTTAAATTGGATTAATACAAAAAAAATCACAAAAATTATAAACTATGACAAATGGAGCGTAAAATCCCAAATTGGTATATCAATCAATTGTCACGTGTCATTTAACTTAATAATTTGACAATAAAATTTAATAAAAACTAATAGAGGGTAAATTTGTCATAAGTGTATCAGTTTGGGGTAAATTTGTCAAATGTATACTAGTTTGAGGTTTTTGGTGGTCAAAAAAATAGTTTGGGATAAATACGTCACAAGTGTACCAATTTGGGGTTTTTCAGGGTATTAACCCTTTAATTTAAAGTCATCTCTTTCGTTTGGGTGGTAGCAACTCAACGCCGTTTTGAACCGCTACTTAGCCGGGCGGAGGTTCGATTCTCATCTCGAACTTGAGCAGCAAATAACTGTTTGGATCGATTTCAAAAATCTGATGGCGGGGAAAAGCAAAACGACGCTTTTGGGGCTGATCTTATAGCACAATCTTGACGATCCATGCAAGAAATCACAGATTGATTGTTCGCGTTTAGCAACGAACAACTACTTTAGTGTAATTCATAACAAAGCATCGGTAAAAATGAGTTGATTTGGTGACCTGTTTATCTAGTAATACATACGTAAGTTACCGACGAAATTTACTAATATCTCTAGCTAATCAGAAAATTACCACTTCCATTTGACTTGCACTAGTGGCTACCAAATTTCTACGATGTACAATTCGGTCTGTGTAATCTATCATCGTCGTTAATGGAAGGAAACTTCTCCTTTTTTTCTTTCCTCCCCGTTTCACGTTGCATTAATACTTAGCAAGAAAAAGCCTCTTGTCGGCCTTCCTATCACTGCTTGCTTGTGTTTGGCCATATCGGACCGACCGAACCGGGAGCCGCGGTTTGGTTTGGTTCTAGGCCGGATCGGACCATATTGGACCAGCCGGTTTGGTTTAGTTTTTAAAAATATTTAATTTCTTAAAAATAGTAATAAACCCTAAAATAATAACAACTCTAGTATTTTTTTAATTTCTTTTGCTAAAAATGGAATCGGTGATTTTCGTTCGATTCCCAGTTTGTAAGTAGAACCCGAAATCATCAAAGAAAATGGGAAACTTGACTAAGTCTTTTTTTTAATATATTTAAAAAATAGTAATAAACACCTAAAATAATAACAACTCTAGTACTACCTTTTTTTTTTAATTTTTAATTTTTTTTTTTTTTTTTGCTAAGTAGTTGGTTCTATGGGAAATCAAGATTGATTGACTCCAAATGCTACATTGATCTACTAAATAATTGTTTGACCAAAGGTCAAACTTGGAAATCAAGATTGATTCCTCAAATGCTACATTGATCTACTAAATAATTGTTTGACGGTCTACTTGGAGATTGATCCTTGTGAAGATTGTACAATGAGAAGATTGGATGCTAAGGAGTATAAAAAGGAGATCAACAAGACACCAAGAAGAGTATACAAGAGATTCGAAGTGCAAAAATCCAAATTTAAGAGAAAGCTTTACTTCCTACTTTGTCTTTTTGAGCATACTAAAATTGTAAGCTCTTGAGAAGCGTTGACAATATTATAATTTGTGCTTAGTGGTGAAACAGTGAGATCAAACTTAAAAAGAAGCACTTGGGTATAAGCAGCACATTCTATTGTAATTACTCATAGACTACTAGTGGAATCGAGTCGGTAGGTGATTAGTTTGGGAAAGTGGATATAGACTTACACTAAGCCAAATTACTATAAAGTTATGAGTGCATCATTCTCTATCTCTCTAATTATATTCATTACTACATGATAGAATCCCATTACACCATTTGATAAAGTTTGTTCCTGTGCATATCAAACTTACTCCTCATATTCGATATTACGCTTATATCAAACTTGACCTCTTTAATTCCCCAATATTTTGTCAAGTTTCTTAAAATCACATATTCACTCTCTCTAGGTGATACTATTAGCCAACGTCATATTTAAGTGACAGACAAAATTGAATTTACTTTAATCAGAAAATTACCCATTTCATTTGACTTGTACTAGTGGCTACCAAATTTATGTTGTACTATCAGTACGGAATTATAGAAATTTAGTTGCTTAAACTTGAAATTACCCCATGTACAATTCGGTTTGTGGAGTCTAACGTCATTAATGGAATGTCCTACTACGGAACTTCCTGTCAATTCTGCTTCTGTCTGGCTCTCACGACAATTCAAGTTTTAACAACCTGCGGCTCATACTCATCAAAGAAAATGGGCAAGTGATGCTTGCAGTTCTTCCAATGCTCGTCCCTTGGTCTCCGGCACTAGCTTCATGGTGAATAAGAACGCGAGACCGCATATGCACGCGAATATGAAAAATGTCCCTGAAAGAAGCACAAGCCAGATTAAGCATAGATACTGTATATATCACACACACACACAGAGGAGAGAGAGAGAGAGAGAGAGAGAGAGAGTACCGGGTGCGCTCCATTCAAACATGAAGTTGAAGGTGTAAGTCACAATCCAGGAACAAGACCAATTCACAAATGTCACCAGGCTCCCAGCTGACCCTTTAATGTTTACAGGGAATATCTACAGAGAACATATCACTGAGAATGGTCGTGTATGAAAGATTGCCGAGTGCAAATTTAGACTGAAGCCAAGTACCTCAGACATGATAACCCATGGTAACCCTCCCATGCCAAGCGAGTAGCCTACGCAATACCCCTAAACAAAATAGTCGTCTGTCAGCAAACTTCAAGAGAACGAGTCATTGCATAATGGTTTAAGATGAAAAGAGACAAGGAAAAAAGGCACTCCTATAGAAACTTACGATTAGTGCTACATACGCCAGAATTGGGGTCACTGCCTTCCAATGATCAAGTTCCTGGTTCAACAATAGAAAAAATAGCCGGAAAAAATAAGGTCACTTAAAAACATCAAAAACCGCAAATAGGAATAGTCATCGTTCACGAAACCTGAATAACGAATGACAATCCTAGAAGAATGCAACTTGACGACATTAGGGCTGAAGAAATCTGCAAATAAAAGTTGGGTTCAGGCTCAGTATCTCGAAAAGTGATCTCGTTAAGGCAATTATAGAAAATTTGTCATTTTCCTAACCATCAGAAGTGGTCGTCTTCCGGCTTTATCAGTTAAGATTACACTGACAGCAGTTGCTGGGATCTGCAAAACAAGTGTAGAATTTCTAGAACATACGATGAAAAAACAAAATTCATGTTTCACCGCAATTCTGGATGTCTAGTACCTCGATAATTGCTATGCTTCTGGTACCAAAGGTACTTGAGATGCCTGCCAAGATAGAAAAAAAGATAAAGATGACCGAGCCTTCATTATTTGTAATTTACTAATGTATTTAGTGTTTGATTTTACCAGCTGATTCAAATATGGAGCCTGTATAGTAGGCAAATGCATTGCTCCCACTAAATTGTTGAAGCATCATCAGCCCAACTGCTATCTGACAGTTACAAGATTAGGAAAAGAATCGCAAGCAACTTGAATAATTTGGAGGGCATTCTCACCATAAGTGGACGAGCATATCGTCTTTGGAACAAATCTAGAATTCTAGACTGGGACTGCCGTTCAAAGGTCTCTGTGTAGTCCTATAAGAATAAGTGAAATGAGAGTACATCATTGCCAAAATATCATATGCTTCCAAATTATAAGAAAGACATGCTAGATTGAGGTATTACTTTGATATCGGCTGCTTCCTGAGTAATATTGACACCTTTGCCTCTGAGTCTTTGTAATGTGACTTCAAAATCATCCTCTCGGTGGACTCTTACCTGCAAGTGACTATGTGCTAGGAATCTTCCTTACAACAAAAGTCATTTATTTCTATAATTCTATACAACTAGCAAGTTCTTACTAGGGTAATCAACACCAATTGGATTGCTTTCCATAGCTACCATCAAAATGCTAATTCTATGCCTCAACTCCACTAACAACTTACCAGCCATCTAGGAGACTCTGGAACAAAGAACAAACCCGCAATTTGTATGACAGAAGGAATAACACCTGAAGATGAAATCACCAAGAATGACCCTCCGATATTTTCCCAACTTATTCACCACTTAACATAAAAGAAGGGAACAGAGAGAATACTGATCAGAGCCAAGATGCGCCAGGAAACGATGGTTCCAAGAAAGTAGATAAAGGAAAAGCCACAGCATAACATGAACTGCAACAGAGGCCAAGTGTGTTGGTAAGCAAATGAATTGTCTCTACTCAAATTCAATTTCTACGTTGTCCAAACTTTTTGACCTGATTCAATGTCGTGAATGCTCCCCGGACACTTCTAGGTGTTATCTCTGCAATGTACACAGGTACTTGTTTGGAAACAAAGAGAATAATCAACAGCATGTTGGCAAGCGTCAACTTCTATAAAATTTATTAGGACAATAAGTCCGAATCTTCCTGCATATACCACGTAACATGTAATCCCAATGCCAAGCCCATTTAGCAGTCTCCCAATATCCAGCCACCAAGCATTCTGCAGATTCAATGGATATACCATTAAGTGCTTACGCTCTATCTCACTGACTAAACCATGACTTGATCATTCACAAAAATAAGATGTTGTAAAAATATTCCTTGCATCTTAGCTGGAAGAAAATCAATTGCATGAACGTGATCCCTTAACCAGCTAGGCAGATAGTTTGAAGTGCAAAATTTTACAATTGCAGTGAAAAATCACAAAAAACATCCTACAGGACTGATATCTGAATGAACTCATCCATATGATCAGCATGAAAGATGGAAAATGCAATTTAAATTATCAAGCCTGTTTTTCGAGTCATCGGCAATGAAGAAAAATTCTGAAGACGTGAGAGGAAGGGCAGAAACCTTGGCGTATGCTATAGAAAGCCATCCTGCAGCGCAAAATATTTGAGAAAGCCACATTGCCTGCATCGAAAAGATATGAGCCTCCCTGAGATCTGATGGGTCTTTCATCGAGCTTTCAAGAATAAAACGGAGAGGTAGAGGATCACTTACTCCTCTACGCCCAATCAAATCTGTTACCATTCCATTTACCAGAGCTGCTATTAGGCCTCCAACAGTTAATAGTGAACTGAAAAGCGAATACTGCAACACAAAAAAGGGGGAGAATATGAATCCAAGTTGTGTTCCACTTTCCATTTCTCCGTTTGGTGTCACTGATACAGAAGTCACTTTCAGGTAGTCTACTAAGTCTCGTGCGTTTTACTTTACTCCAACAAATCTCATTTGACAGTATATTGATGGAATATTTATAACGGCTGATAGATGAACAATCCTAGAAATATAGCATGGATGCTTGATAGGACTTGCCGCTGCTGTGGAGAGGCCTAAATCCTCCATTATGCCTGACTCGGCTGGTGAAGAAAAACCGTCCTGCATTACAAAAACATGCCATCAGTTAATGGTACCTTGTACTTGGTGGCTAATAATCTTGTCAAGAAATGCAGCAAAAAGCACAATTGTCGAGAAAATTCTACCATGGATGCAAAATAAAGAGGCAGACCGACCAAAAGTCCAAATCCAAATGGCATCTTTCTCACAAATGTGATTGAAGTAATAATAAAGATCATTTGACATCTTTTTTGCATCACTGGAGTGATCCTGAATCAGCTACATGCTTTATTGTGGTTCGAGCTGATATTATTATATGAAAACATGGTAACAAGTATCAAATTCTCCGACACAGCCTATCCTCCTTCGTCCCGGCTTATGAGAGGAAAATATTACAAAGTAGTTGTCGGAACAAATTATTACATTCTAAAATAATCAAGTCACCTAATATGGTATCAGCCAAGTGACCAAGAACATGACATTCAGGTGCTTCTGGAAAATAATTTACCAACTTTTAGGCACCAAGAACAGTAGTAGACACACTTTCAACCGGAGTTGCAGAAACAGATCTTGGTTGCTTCATCTTACTTCCACCAAGGACAAAATAAAAACCCAGATTTTTCATGAAAACACAATGTTGACCAATAATATAAGAAAACAGAAAAACTTTGACTAAGTAATCTGCTTCTTTCCTCTTATCTTTTCCCAACAAAATATTTCAGTAAAGCTTGAAAGAAATCATGACACTGCCTCCTTAGCAATCATCAGGTACACCAGGAAAAGCACCCCGATTGCCAAATACACCTCCAATTCAATACAGATGTGGGAGAAAATGAGAATCAAGAATCAATAAAAGAACATAGAGCTGGTTTATCGGTGATGAATCTGACAGTTGATACAGTACTCACATTACACCCAGTAACGAAAGAGCCGCTAACGGCAATGAGAGTGCTAAAAACGACAAGTGGCGTGACTGCAGGATCACTTGAAGACATGAAGGAGCTGCCATGACTGCCAAGGGCAGAGGCTTCTTGGAGAAGCAGAGGGTCTCTTTGCAATCCATCTTCTCCTAACCTTTCTCTCTCCAAATCTTTCATTTAAAAGCTCTTCGTGGTGAGTCTTCAAGGAACGAAAATCGGCAAGAACGAGTCGTGAGTGAGTGTGAGAATTGAGTGAGATAGTGGTGAGTTAGTGAGGCAGAGATACAGAGCTCCAAATAACGCACTCCGTTGCACGAGAAGTTTTCTTCACTCTAAAGCTTCCTCATTATTTTATGTCTGTTTTCCATTTTTTTTTTTTTTTTTGTCCTCACGTGAGTAGTTGCTCATGATTGTAGTAGTTGCAGCGGCTATTCATTCATTTCTGGTCGATGGAAGCTACACCAAACTGCTAGTGCTACTTATCCGAAATATCTTGGAGTAAAATTTGACATGAGAGACAGCATGGAGGGATACTCTTAAAGAGTTTGAAATGAAAATCTTAGATAACAAGCACTGTGGGATACTTTAACACTTCCTCTCACATGCAAAACAAACTAATAGAACATAGAATTGACAATGACAAATAGGAAACCTCTCTTGCCTTCGTCGTTGGCCATCAATTCCTCAATGCTGATGCAAAGCCGCAATTGCGACTTTGTTGCCATTCGGAAACTTTGGACCATATGACAATCGCGATTTCGATCTTCTAGTCAAGCTGCGAAATATAAGTCTAGGTCGTAATCTAGTTCTAAAACCCAGAATGGATCTAGAACTCTTCTTGGAGTGTGTTTATTTGAGTTAAAGCATTTTCCCGCAAATTAGGTTTATGGACTTTCAGGTGTTTGGCTTGTTGTAAGTGATTGGTCAACGGAAAATCATTTACGGTAAAAGAAAATAGGCATGCTAGAAGTTAGGAAAATGAATTTAATGTAGAATGCACAATTCCCAGTATTTTCACTTAAATAACATAACTATATAGGCGTGAGAGATTATAAGATGGTAGCCATATAGCTTCCTATGCTTGATAGGACTCCCTGCTACCGTAGGAAGTCTTAAATCCTCGATTATGTTGGGAGAATTACCAAAAAAGTTATAAACCTGTTGTAATTGTGCCAATTCAGTCATAAATTTTTTTTTTTTGGCCAATTTAGTCCTAAACCTTTTACAATTGTGTCAATTCAGTCCATCCGGCCAAAATTGGCCGGTTGGTGCTGACGTGGACGCCGGCCGGGGACAGCTAGTCGGCGAACACTGATGTGGCAATTTTTTAATATTTTTTTTTCGAATTTTTTAATATTTTTTTGAATTTTTTTTTTGAATTTTTTTTCCCACATTCTTCTTCCTCTGGCCGGCCGGCGCCAACTAGGCGAGGGCCGGTGAGGCTCACCCCGCCAGGCCACCGGGCGATGGCGGCCTCGCCGACCACCGGCAGGCCGGCGCCAGATCTCGAGGGCATCCCCGGAGAGGGTGCGAATGGCGAATGAGTCCGAAGGGGGCAGGAGGGCCTTGGCTCAGGTCACCGATGACCAGAAGTGTGAGAGGTCGCTAGATCTGGCGACGGTTCTCGCTGGCGGCCGGCGAGGTTGCCGTTGCCAGTGGCTGGTGGGGGCGAGTCATCGCCAATGGCCGGCGGGGGCGAGCCTTGCCAGTGGCTCATCGGCCAGAGGAAGAAGAAGGTGGGAAAAAAAAAAAAAAAAATTCAAAAATTCAAAAAAAATATTAAAAAATTGCCACATTAGCGTCCGTGGTTTGTCATTTGTATCCCCGACCGGTCCACGTCGATCTTGGCCGGCTAATTTTAGTCGGATGGACTGAATTGGTAACAGGACTCCAAAAAATTGGTCCAAATTTTGACCGAATTGGCACAATTACAATAGGTTTAGGATTTTTTTGGTAATTCTCCCCGATTATGCCTAACTTAGTGGGTGATGAATAACCAGAATGCATTATAGAAATCGGCCAGTAGTTATGGTAACTTTTTCTTTGGGGGAAAGTAACCTCTTGAGAAACTACAGCCTAAACATAGCAGTTGTTTAGGAGATCACAAAAAACAAAAGATTGCGTGGCCTGAAAAATGGTTTTCCAGAAGCATCTCTTCTCAAAAATGCAATTCCAAGTAGCGAAATGTGCAAAAAGACGAGCATTGATGGAGCGATTTTCTTCCTCCTTCGTTCTCTAATGAAACGCTCACGCGAATTCGGAATTAAACTCATGGATCTTGTTATTCTATTGAATTTCGGTACATGAATGATTAATTAATCTTTGATTAGTTTCTCATGGTTCAAATTGAATTCGAAGATCTGGTCTATCGTTTTTAGTTTGAATTGGATTGTCAGTTGATTTTGAACAAAATTCGAGTTTTAATTCCAATTGATAGTCGCAACAGTGTTCACATTGTTGCCACGTAATGTGGATACTCACGTGGACATCCACATTGGAAAACATCGTGAGCATTCATAGTGGTTAAATTCAATCCACGTCGTACTTCAGCACGGTCTTAACTTTAGTTAAATCTTTCCATGCATGTCTGCCACGACTGAAGTTAGTGGGATGTGGGACCGGGAGATTTGATGAAAAAATTGTAAGGATAGAAGGACGTGATTGGACAAAATATATATATATTCTTTTTCACCGTGAAAGTAAGGTGGCATTATTACCTAGGCGGTTGCTTTCCACGAAACTACCCGTGAGAAACGAAACAAAAAAATGTTGACCCCACATTAACATCGGTAAAAATTAAAATCACCGTTTTTCATTGAATTAATACCACAAAAAAAATCATGAAAATTATAAAGCTGTGATAAACGGAACGTAAAATCCCAAATTGGTATATCAGTCAACCGTCACGTATCATTTAACTTAATAATTTGACAATAAAATTTAACGAAAACTAACAGAGGGTAAATTTGTTACAAGTGTACCAGTTTAGGGTAAAATTATCAGAGGTATATCAGTTTGGGGTTTTTGGTGGTCAATAAAATAATTTGGAGTAAATTTGTTACAGCTGTACTAATTTGAAATTTTTATTTTTCTAATAATTTTGCATTGATTTAATTACAAAATCATGTCAGTCTTCGCATTAGTATCACAACATGTTCTTTGCTGGATCACATGAATGATTGCTTCTAATGATTCCAAAATCTGCTGTAGTTGCGGCTACGCAACTCATTTATGGATTTGTATTTCTTTGAAAATTGAACTGAATCAAACACGCTACGCATCCGGCATATATATTGGAACGACTTAGAAGATTGATTGTTACCTATGTCCCGGTGTGTGTAAATATCCGTAAACAAATAGGACAAGTTCAATGATTGAGTTGAAATCATCAGCTAAAACAATCTCTCCGTTTGGGTGGTAGCAATTTAACACTACTTTTTGAACCACTAGGCCTTCGCTTTAGTGGCAACTGCGCATCTCTCTCGATGTGCGAGAGCTAGGTCGGGGTTCGATTCTCATATAAGAATTCGAGAAGAAAACAACTGTTAGAATTGAAGCACCATGACACCTTAGGGCTGATCCTATAGCACAATTTACAAGAAATTTCAGATCGATTGTCCATGTTCGCAACGAACATGTACTTTAGTGTAATTTATAAGCTAAAGTAGTAAAAATGAGGTGGACTGGTGACTGTTTATCTAGTAATGTACAAGTAAGTTACAGACAAAATTGAATTTGGTAATGTCTAGTTGATCAGAAAATTACCACTTTCATTTGACTTGTACTGGTGGCTACCAAATTTCTGTTTTACGATCAGTATGCAGTTAAGCAAATTTAGGTGCTTAAACTTGAAATTATTGATTTACAGTTCAGTTTGTGAAATCTACCGTCGTTAATGGAATGTATTACCATGGAGTTTCTCCTTTTTCTTTTTTCCCCGTTTCACATTGCATTAATACTTTGCAACAATTAGCCTCCTTTCAGCCTTCCTATCAGTGCTGCTTGTTGTTCGGCTCATACTATTTCAAATTTTAGGAACTTGCGGCTAATAACCATCAAAGAAAATGGGTAAGTGATGCTTGCAGTTCTTCCAACGCCGCCCCTTGGTCTTCGGGACTACCTTCGGGGTGAATAAGGCGTGAGACCGCATATGCACGCGAATATGACAAATGTCCCCGAAAGTAGAACAATCCGATTGAGCACGTACGCTGAATGCATCACGGACAGAGAGAGAGAGAGAGAGAGAGAGAGAGAGAGAGAGAGAGTACCAGGTGCGCTCCATTCGAGCATGAAGTTGAAAGTGTAAGTGACAATCCGAGGGAGAACAGGACCCACTCGCAAATGTCACCAGGCTCCCGGCCGACCCTTTAATGTTTACAGGGAAAATCTACAGAGAACATATTCACTAAGAATTGTCTTGTCATAAAGATTCCCGGTGCAAATTTAGACTGAAGTCATGTACCTCGGACATGATAACCCATGGTAAACCCCCATGCCAAGTGAGTAAGCTATGTAATACGCCTAAACAAAATAGTCATCTGTCAGCAAACTTCATCTGAACGAGCCACTGAGCAATGGCTTAAGATGAAAAGAGATGAGGAAAAAGGCACTATTACAGAGACTCACAGTTATTGCTACATACGCCAAAATAGGGGTCACTGCCTTCCAATGATTAAGGTCCTGGTTCAGCAACAGAAAAATAGAAGGAAAGAATAAGGTCGCTTAAAAACATCGAGAGCCATGAGTGGGAATAGTTGTTGTTCATGAAACCTGAATGAAGAATGACAACCCTAGAAGAATGCAACTTAAGGACATTCCAGCCGGCGAAATCTGCAAATAAAAGTTGGGTTTGGGCTCAGTATCTCGAAAAGTGGTCTCATTAAGGCGATTATAGAAAATTTGTCATTTTTCCTAACCATCAGAAGTGGTCGTCTTCCAGCTTTATCAATCAAGATTACACTAAGAGCAGTTGCTGGGATCTGCAAAACATGTGTAGAATCTTTAGAAAATATGATGAAATAACAAATTCTTGTTTCACCGCAATTCTAGATGGCTTGTACCTGGACAATTGCTATGCTTCTGGTACCAAAGGTACTTGAGAAGCCTGCCAAGATAAAAGATAAAGATGACCAAGCCTTTATTATTTATAAGTTACTAATGTATTTAGAGTTTGATTTTACCAGCTGATTCAAATATGGAGCCTGTATAGAAGGCAAATGCATTACTCCCACCAAATTGTTGAAGCATCATCAACCCGACTGCTATCTAACAGTTACAAGATTAGGAAAAGAATCGCAAACAACTTAAATAATTTGGTGGGCATTCTCACCATAAGTGGACGAGCATATCGTCTTTGGAACAAATCAAGAATTCTAGACTGGGACTGCTGTTCAAAAATCTCTGTGTAGTCCTATAAGAAAAATTGAAATGAGAGCACATCATTGCCAAAATATCAGCCACTTTCCAATTATAAGAAAGACATGCCAGATTGAGGTATTACTCTGATATTGGCTGCTTCCTGAGTAATATTGACACTTTTGCCTCTAAGTCTCTGTAACGTGACTTCAAACTCCTCCTCTTGGTGGAGTCTTACCTGCAAGTGACTATGTGCTAGTAATCTTCCGTACAACAAAAATGCATGGTTTTGGCTTCATCATCCAATTCTATGATTTTACACAATTAGCCAGTTCTTATAAGGGTAATCAACGCCAATTGGCTTGTTTCCAGAGGTCCCATTAAAATGTTAATTCTATGCCTCAACTCCACTAACAACTTACCAGCCATCTAGGAGACTCTGGAACAAAGAACAAACCCACAATTTGTATGACACAGGGAATTACACCTGAAGATGAAATCACCAAGAATGACCCTCCGATATTTTCCCAACTTATTCACCGCATAACATAAAGAAGGGAGCAGAGAGACTACTGATCAGAGCCAAGATGCGCCAAGAGACAATGGTTCCAAGGAAGTAAATCAACGAAAAGCCACAACATAACATGAACTGCAGCAAAGGTCAAGTGTGTGTCGGTGAGCAACTGAATTGTCTCGACTCAAATTCAATTTCTACGTTGTCCAAATTTTTTGACCTGATTGAGTGTTGTGAATGCTCCCCGAACACTTGTTGGTGTTATCTCTGCAATGTACACAGGTACCTGTGTGGAAACAAAGATAATAATCAACAGCACATTGGCAGCTTCAACTTCTAGAAATTTATTAGGATAATAAGTCCGAAGCTTCCTGCATATACCACGTAACATATAATCCCAACGCCAAGCCCGTTTAGCAGTCTCCCGATATCCAGCCACCAAGCATTCTGTAGATTCAACAGACATACCATTAAGTGCACGCTCTATCTCACTGCCTAAACCATGACTTGATCATTCCCAAAAAAATAGGATGCCATCTGTCTTAGCTGGAAGAAAATCAATTGCACGAGTGTGATCCCTTAATCAGCTAGGCAGATAGTTTGAAGTGCAAAGTTCCACAATTGCAGTGAAAAATCACAAAAAACATCCTACAGGACTGATATCTAAATAAACTCATCCATAAGATAAGCATGAAAGGTGGAAAATGCAATTTAAATTATTAAGCCTGTTTATCGAGTCATCGACAATGAAGAAAACTTCTGAAGAGGCAAGAGGAAGGGTAGGAACCTTGGCATATGCTATAGAAAGCCATCCGGCAGCGCAAAATATTTGAGAAAGCCACATAGCCTGCATCAAAAAGATATGAGCCGCCCCTAATATCTGTTGGGCTTTTCATTGAGCTTTCAAGAATGGAAGGGAGAGGTAGAGGCTCATTTACTCGTCTACGCCCAATCAAATCTGTTACCCTTCCATTTACCAGAGCTGCTATGAGGCCTCCAACTGTTAATAGTGAACTGAAAAGCGAATACTGCAACATAAAAAGGGGAAGAATATGAATACGAGATGGGTTCCACTTTCCATTTCTCCGTTTGGTGTCACTTTCAGTTAGTCTAGCAAGTCTCATGCGTTTTGTTTCACTCCAACAAATCTTATTTGACAGTATATTGATGGAAACCAATTAGTATAGCGGCTGATAGATGAACAATCCTAGAAATATAGCATGGATGCTTGATAGGACTTGCCGCTGCTGTGGAGAGGCCTAAATCATCCATTATGTCGGACTCGGCTGGTGAAGAATAACCGCACTACATTGCAAAAACATGCCGTCAGTTAAAGTTAACTTCTACTTGGCAGCTACTAATCTTCTCAAGAAATGGAGCAAAAAGTATAATTGATGAGAAAATTCCGCCACGGATGTATACTAAAGAGGCAGGCCAGAGGTCAGTTTCCAAATGGCATCTTTCTCACAAATGCGATTGAAGTAATTCATAAAGATTATTTGTCATCTTGTTTGCATAAATGAGTTTCGTGTCTGCTACTTGAGTGATCCTGAACCAGCTATGTGCTTTATTGTGGTTCAAGCTGATATTATTATATGAAGACTCGGCAACTAGTATCGGACTGTTCGACACATCCTCTCCTCCTTTATCCCGGGCTGTGAGAGAGGAAAATATTACAGAGTAATCGTTGGAACAAATTATTACATTCTAAGATAATCCAGGTCATCTTATATCTTGGTATCAGCTAAGTGATCAAGAACATGACAGACAGGTGCTTCTGGAAAATAATTTGCCAACTTTTAGGCACCAAAAATAGTAGCAGACACATATTCGACCAGAGTTGCAGACAGATCTTGGTTGCTTCATCTCACTAACACCAAGGGTAAAATAAAAACCCAGATTTTTCTTGAAAACACAATGTTGACCAATAATATAGGAGAATAGAAAAACTTTGACCAAGTTATGTGCTTCTTTCCTCCTATCTTTTCCAAACAAAATATTTTAGTAGAGCCTGAAAGAAATCATGACACTGC
Source organism: Eucalyptus marginata (assembly GCA_014182565.1). Taxonomy (NCBI): domain Eukaryota; kingdom Viridiplantae; phylum Streptophyta; class Magnoliopsida; order Myrtales; family Myrtaceae; genus Eucalyptus; species Eucalyptus marginata. The sequence goes on from CM024586.1 coordinate 29,168,613, forward strand.
CTCCTTAGCAATCATCAGGTACACCGGAAAAAGCACCCTGATTGCTAAAAACTCACCTCCAATTTAATACAGATGTGGGAGAAAATGAGAATCAGGAATCAATAAAAGAAAATAGAGCTGGTTTTTTGGTGATGAATCTGACAGTTGAGACAGTACTCACAGCACACCCAGTAACGAAAGAGCCGCTAACAGCGATGAGAGTGCTAAAAACGACAAGTGGCGTGACTGCAGGATCACTTGAAGACATGAAGGAGCTGCCATGACTGCCAAGGGCAGAGGCTTCTTGGGCAAGCAGAGGACCCGGCAATCCATCTTCTCCTAACCTTTCTCTCCCCCAAATCTTTCATTTAAAATCTCTTCGGGATGAGTCCTCAAGGAATGAAAATCGGCAAGAACGAGTCGTGAGTGAGTGTGATTGGAGTGAGATGGTGGTGGGTTAGAGGCAGAGATGGAGAGTTCAAAGTAAAGGACTCTGTTGCATGAGAAGGTTTCTTCACTCCAAAGCTTCCTCATTATTTTATGTTCGCTTTCCTAGTTTTTTGCTCTTTTGAGTGATCATGCGATAGTTGCTCAAATTTGTTGTGGTTACAGCGGCAATTCACTCATTTCTGGTCGATAGAAACTACACCAAACCGCTAGGGCTGCCTATCCAAAATATTTTGAAGAATAATTAGAGACGAGAGATACCATAGTGGGATACTCTTAAAGGTTTTGAAATCAAAAACTTGAGACAACAAGCATGGTGGGATACTTTAGTACTTCCTCTCACATGCGAATTTCACCATAACATTGTATGCTCAATAGGACTGAGAGATTATGAGATGGTAGCCATGTAACATTGTATGCTCAATAGGACTCAACGCTGCCATAGAGAGTAATCCTCAACTATGCTGAGCTCGGTGGGCGATGAATAATCAGCTGGCATTGTAGAGATACGCCACCAGTTATGGTAACTTCTACTTGGTAGAGAATTACCTCATTAGAAGCTCCAGCCTAAATAGAGCAGTTGCCTAGGGAGATCACCAAAAATAGGAGATTACGTCACCAGAAAGTGTTTTTGACAGAAGTAATTTCTTTTTTCCCCAAAATGCAATTACAAGTAGTGAAAAGTGAGAATTTTTACGTCTCTTTGCCAAATTGAGTTTCCATGGCAAACATAATTGATCCTAGAGGAGCAGCTTGAGTCTTTTTCATATTGTCTGAATCATGACATCCTCATTCTTAAACAATCCAGGTCAACCTACTCTGTGGGGTCTATTAACCCATGTGATTCACGACATCACACAAATGAAAAATAAAAAATAAAAATAAAAAATGAAAGTTTGATCAATCACACAAGCAAAAGAGGCGAACATTGACGGAGCACTTTGTTTCTTGTTCTTTCTCTACTAAAACATTATTTTTGAATTTGAAATTAAATTCATGGATCTTGCTTGTTACTCTATTGACTTTCGGTACCTT